>VZSG01000290.1:641098-720432 GCA_013398315.1 Nothoprocta pentlandii
AAAACAAAAAATACCTTGCCTAGCCTACAAATAACAGATACACTTTTGGTATGCTTCCAGATCCATGAAGCAGCAACTGCATGCCCAGAGGTTTATCTGTTTGTTGTTTCTCATAATACTTCCTCCTACAAGACTTGCTTCACAAAGAACATGGACAGAGTGACCCATCTTGAAGGTGATAGGACAGAGGGAGATTCATAAAATACTTGGCTTCTTTTAATAATCCATCTGCAGCTCCTTGGAAGATGGGCTTAATTGTACCATATAGTTTACTTATTGGAAGGCATAGCAGCTGCCCAGTTGCATGTCAAATTTAGTCTCATGTCACTAACAACTCAAAAAGATTTCCTCTAGTTTAAATGACTGTGTGTGTGAAATAGGAATCTTTCTCTTCTTTTCAAGGATCTGATATATTTCTGCAGAAGTGAACTTTGTCAAAGTCAGGAATTCAGAAATCTCTTTCAAGGCTGCTGAGTCTATATCAGCATGCGTGGGCTGACATTAGGAAACATCCACATTTAATCATTTGAAAAGTTAAAAAAGCAGATATAATCAAAGTTTTCTCTATGTCCAAGACTGTCAGGAATTTAGCTTACAGTAATTCTTCTTCTGACAGGGTCACTATATAACCAGTGGTTAAATTACAAGTTTCCCAGTTGATTAGGATGAGAAAACTTGGCAAAGACAAGGACTATTTCTCCTTCTACAATCCTCATCAAATAAGGGGCATACAACAAATTGCTCATCTCTGATCTGCAATTCTCCCCTCCACCCAGCTGTAAATCTGAATTAATTAATAAACGCCCTTATGCTTTCAAGGTCATGGAAAATGAAAGGCACTCAGCAAAATGGATGCACTGCCAGTAAAGGCTTTTTTTTTTTTTTTAATGTAAATGGAAATTTTGTAAGACAGAGGCTCTTTCATCTGTGCCATGAGGGCTGATGTTAGAATACTTAAAAGAAAATCAATGTAAATAGATCATGTTTTGAATAAACGTAACCTTTCCTAGAGAAATCAAGGCTTTAGGTAAGAGAGTCAAAATATGTAAGGCCAAAGTCGCTATTCAGTCAAGGGTCAAGAAAAATTACAATGTCTTTTGTTAGTCCCTGTTCACAGAATAGAGCTCCGTTTCCTGCTGATGCTATCCAGAAAGAACCAATATTCGACATCTTCACGTCCTGTAGGGCAGCCAAAGCAACCTCACGAAGATATATTTTTTGCGTTTTTTTTGCAACTACTTTCACCCACCTCTTCAAAGCTTCTGACTCAATATGAAACTAGCAAGTCTCGTAACAGTTAATAACTTCTGAAAAGAAAGGAACATCGAAGAATTCATTGAAAAAAAGTGTTTTCACTTAAAAGAAACAGAAGTAGCAACTGCTTCTAAAAGAAAATTCTAGAAAAGCTCAAGGCAGAAAGAATCCCTTAACTCCTGTGGTGCTTAAATGGAGGTCTCTCAATCAATTCCTAATCTCAATATGGCTATCACAGAGACAAGACCAATTATGAAGTACATCTGTAAGACACTATTTGAGCCTGATGTCTGAGTCGTTAGGCTTCACTTCTGCCCTTACGACACTGCTTGAAGTACAGCCATTCAGAAAAGCAACTATTTTTTTGCCTCTGAAACAGGATAAAAACTATAAATAAAATTCAGTGATTGAAGTGCAACTGCTGGAAGAATGTCCCTTTTAACAGGCGCGCCAAGGAATCTTCTGACACTCTTCACGAGAGAGGCCATCTCACAACAGGTCACAGCACCACATGCTCCTTGCCTCCAAATCCCGGGGTTATAAAAACTCCTTTAAGTTCATCTTCCTCAACACTGACGTATCTCACAACAATATTTTTGGGGGTGCATGCTATGTAATTGCATTGCAATGCATGTAATAATCTATGCAATTGCTATGCATAGATGCTATGCAATATATCTGCTATCCAATAATCAAACACTGAGATGTTATAAAACTGAGACTACATAGATTATTACATATATCAACTTATAACTGCTGTTTGGATTTTGTTGTTGTTGTTGTACTATCTATTTTCTCCCGCTGGAAAGTGACGAGTATTAGTGTTAGCTAATTGAAAGATAACACCCAGACACATAAGTACAAAACCAATATCTTGACAAAAAAATCTCCAAAAACAAAACAACTCCCCCCGCACACACAAAAACCTCACCACCCCTCCTCCCAAACCAGCCTTTACCATTTGAAAGAACAAGAGAAATAAGAAATATATGTGTGACTTTTATTTCTTATATTTCTTATATTTTATTTCTTATATATATTCTTATATTTCTTTGATTTGACAAAAGAGGGAAGGAAGCCTCATCTGTTCATGAGAATATGTCTTTTTAAGAATCTATGTAAATTAAAGATTTCCTACTCCTGCTGCAAAATATAGAAATATTGCTTTTGTCTTCACCCTTTTTTCCCTTTCTAAAACTTCGGAGAGGGTCATTTTAGAAGACGACTGGATCGTTTTGTCGGTTTTTAATACTACTGCCTTTTCCAGGGCAAACATAAAATTGCTTAGCTTGACAGATACCACATACCTACTAAGGATTTTATTCCAACTTAGTAATAGGATTATGATTTTTTTGCAGCGCTAGAATTGACTTTTGCCATCACTGTCTGCGAAGTTTCAAGGAAATCTGAAGTGTTTCACAACAACAACGGTTGTCCTTGCCACACATGTGAGATTTGCTATCTCATCTTCGATGGGACCTGTTTTAATTTCTCAGGCTCATTTGACAGGGGAGGGAGGAGAAAAACAAAAAACAAAAAAACAACCCCAACTTCCTGCAGCTTTACCCTCTGACCACAAAACTGATGAAGTAATTTCCCAAGGAACACAAAATCAGTAATAGCTTCAGGATCAGTCTTAAGGAAACACCCTTTTCCCCATTTCCAATCTTACTTTGTAATGTTTAAATAATATTTTTTTAAAGCGATACTCCTGTAGTTCACTCATATCATAAACTGGAGGCAAAGTAGTATTTCCCACTCAAGCAAAACCTAAGATCAGAAAATTAACAGCACTAGAATCTTGTTTAAGGGTCAGCACCTGAGTTAAATGTGACTGCAGTAGCTTCTTGTAAGGAAAGCAAGACACACTGCAAGTAATGAAGTTGAACTGCACTGCCTCAGCCTCAGGTCTACAGTAACAGCAGATACTGTATATCTGGCCGAGTCTGTATAACCTTTTGCACGCTGTAACTAGCTTTATGTCCTGCCAATAGTTTCTTTCTCTCATTGGCCATTTCAAAATATTTGGTTTGTTTGTTTTTAAGGATTTGATGGGAGGATCAAATTGTGTTGATTTACTTCTGCTTTGGTTAAAAGCTTGAGCTTTTGTTTTCCTCCTACAGCAGCATGCTTGTTGGAAATCATTTTTGCAAAACTTGATACTAGATGTTGCAAAGAAACAATTTTCCATAACAAATTAGAGGGAAAATATGCTAAAGATATATACTCAAAATCTCTTTCTCTGACATTTATGTTACCTTCTTTTACGGTTTCCAAAGAAGTCTCTAAGTTTACAGGTAAGTTCTAAGTTCCTCTTAGGGAAGTGGCAATTAGAAAAAATCAACTGGTGTTGAGGATGCCCACTCTGTATTTCCTGTTTCAACATTGATTTTTCTCAACAATTTTGTCAAAATATTTAATTACTTTCTGCCTGCTTCCTTATTAGCAAAAAATCTGTTGGTTCCCCCCACACAGACACACACACACCTCCCCTTTTGGAAAAACTCTGAAGTTGCTTATTATGGAAACGGTTCATCAAATAGATAACCTGACTTTTAAGCTTGTAACATTGGATGAAAAACAAGATGGCCATGTAATAAAAATATGAGTTAGCATACAGGAATGGTTCAATCTGTTAGAAAATAACTAAGGGCTCAATCCTGCAGCTAGAAACTTTGTATCATGAGAGGTGGTAGTTCCTCATAGGATCTGTCAGCTGCATTAAGGACCAACCACAAAGGTGATGAAAAGCAAAAAAGTTGACATAAATTTTGCTGTTTTGCCTAATTTACAAGTGTGACTGTTTAGCCAAGCCTCTTCTTGATGAAACACATGCTGCTGGTGACAAGCAACGCTCAGATCAGTGCTAATGGCACCACAGGTTCAAGTATGCAAATGGCACGAGTGGTTTAACAGGGGCTAATGGTCACCAGGCTTCCGTAAGTCAGTTCAAATTAGCACAAACCCTCATTCACATCTTTGTGAACGACCAGAGGCTCTTTCATACCCACTTCAGTGATCCTGGCTAGCTAATGCATGTGCTTTTATTGCTAATGAGCCAAGGCACATACTATTAATGGAATACATAACTGCAGCCTTATTATGACTCATCTCACCATCACTCTTTTTCTAGAGAAAATGTAGGTTGCTCTGAAGATTATATAATAGTAATAAGAAAAGAAGCAAAGCAGGGAGCAAAGAGTGTGATTTCTGTTATCCAGCTACACAAGCCTGGCTAATGACAGGCAACACATCAGAGGGATTTTTAAAAAATCTTTTTTTTTAATTGAACTTACAACCCATTCAGATTTCCCAAAGTGCTTTCCAGTCACTATCCAGAAGAGATTACAAAACAACACAGCACTGAAAGAAACACAACACCTTGCTGCCCCAAGAGCTAAAATGACACCCTGGGTCTTAGGGGAGCTTTTCTGCAGGATATAGAGCTATTTCACCTGGGCAGAGAGGCTGAGGGTCTGCAGACATTTACATCACCACCAGCTTTTTCAGGCGTTTCAGCAAGCTGGATACCACAGACGGCTCCTCCAACACACAGCCCTGAGCGCTCTTCCTCAGCGCCACGAAATGGCGTAGCGCCTGCCTCTCGGTCCGCCTTTCCTGCCCCGTCCGCACCCTCCAGCACCACCGTGAGAAGGACGCAGGAGCTGCGGTGTCCTGGGGCAGGAGCAGCCTCGACGGGAAGCGCCGCGGCCGAGCGCAGCCCCACGCGCTGCTGAGGCGAAAAACGGCTGCGTCACGGCCGCCGCCTGAGGAGAAAGGGCGGGAGCCCGAGCGCGCAGCCGCATTGGCCCTCGCGCCCATCTCGCGCGCTGATTGGTGAGCACCTCCCTTCGCGCTCTTTCTCTTGCCGCCGATTGGCTCTCCCTTCCCGCCCAAACTTTGATTGGCAGCTCCCCGTGAGGCGGCGTTGTCACCTCAGCGCGGCGATGGCGGCGGGCGCGGGGTGTTCGGGCCGCGGTTCGGGGCCGGGGCATCCCCTTGCTCGTGATAACGGCCAGACAGGCGGCAGTGACACCACTTCGCTCCTTGGCGGCGCCACAACGTGGCCCCTGAAGCGCTACGGCCGCTTCTTACCCCCACCGGACAGCGACGACGAGGAGCAAACAGGCACCTCATGGAAGGTGGGGGCAGGCGAGCGGTCGCTTCCCCACGGCTGTCCCTCCCCGTGGTGGCACCTGCCCATCCAGAGGAGTTTTCCCCTTTTCTTGCCCTAAAGTGAAGCGGGGCAGAGTCCCTGCCTGGGAGGGCCCTGTGCTGGGAGCAGCTGAGGAGGGCCCCCTGCCTTAGGGCAAACCCTAAGGGGCTGCACATGCTTTTAAAATAAATCCTGGCTGCCCAGCGTTGTTTATTCTCCCATGCCCGTTAGATTGCCTAGTGCAACATATAGGCTCTTAGTGCACTGTATTTTGGGATTACTGATGGATTTCTAGCTGTCGCCCACTCTTTAAAGCACTAGCTACAATAAAGCTGCATGTGAAACAATGTAGATAAATCTATGTAGAATAATCTGGGGAAATACCGGGCTTCTTCCAACTAGCTTGTATAGAGATGACTGGGCTATCTCTGTGCTGGAGTTCAGCCTGCAAATATGAAATTAATGCAGGAGTCGAGGGAGATTCTGCTTTGTGAATTATAGCAACCACTTCAGTTGGTGGCGGCCCATTTTCTTCCTCCTTTAGGAGTGACTTGTATTAAAAATAGCTGAAATCTATAGCTTAAGTTGGAAGAGTACATAGGGTCGCTTAAATTTAAGAAGCTAAATTCATATATGGAGTTGTAATTTATAAGAACTGCTTGAACGTGCCTGCTTTACGCTTGTTTGGAGGGCAATTTGCCATTCTGAGAAGTAATTCTATATGTCTGATTGCAGGCACCTCCGTTTAAAACACTTTGGTTTACACCAGAAACAGACTATGTGGATTCTGCACATTATAAATGTTCATTTATAAGGCTATATATACATATAGCTTTTTTTTTTTTGATCTTTCTTGTTAAAGGTTTTTGAGTCAAATGAAGAATCAGGCCATCTTGTTGTTACCATTGTTGTATCTGGACATTTCTTTATTTCACAAAGGCGAGCAGTATTGGTAAGTTTTTTTTCTTCATATGTAAAGAACATTTCTCCATGCGTGTTAGTATCAGTCTTGACTCCTTTTCCCTTTTTAGCTTCATATTCTCTCCTGTGAAAGGAAGCTGCCAGTTTTATTTTGCTCATGGAAAACTTCAGGTGCTGTTTTTTCTCTATGTTCTCTATGCTTATCAGAATATTTCATACTGAAGTACAGTGTTTCTTCTATGGATCTAAAAATGTAGGGTAAGATTGGTGCTGCTTTTTTTTTTTTCATGATTCTTCCATCTCAGCAAAGAGAGTAAATGCCCTGTTAATAAGTAGGTAAAAATACAACTATAATGTAAAAATTTATTGCAAGATTCACTGTATAATCCAACTAGTATTTCCCCAATAACTTGTTAGTATTATATCTCTATAATTTGGCTTATCTTTTTTGTTTGGTTTGTTTTTTTGTATTGGTTATGTGGTCTTAAGATATGTTATTATAATATTGTGGACACAACAATAGCTTAAAAATTGTTTTAACTGAATTTGTGATAGCCTGTGTTTCAGGTACTAAATTGAAAAGATTTCACAGTGATACCAAAGAGGTTAACAGAAACTCCATTTTGAAGAAATTGATTTGATGCTGACATTGCACTATGCCTTGTGATAGAAAAAGGCCTGTACTAGAAAGTGGGATTAACTGTGTTCAGTGCCTGTCAGATACACCATGATGATAAGATGCAGAAAATGTCTGATAAATAGTAGAAAACTTGCAAACTACTGCAAAATAATTCAGCTTTAAGACAGAGAAAAATTTCTACACAGAATGCATGACTGTGTGCTGTAGGTTTAAATACGTACAATGCTATAAATTATATTTTTTTTGTGCACATTAAAAGGTCTTTGTACAGAAGTCTTCCAAGCCCTGGTGAAAATGGGATTAGGACAGAAAGAGACTTTGCCATTTTTTTCTTGGTCCAGTTCTGGTTTAGGTTTGAGACTGATCTGATCCTCTGTCAGCATAAGGCTTAAGGTGTGATTCACCTGATAAGAATAAACATCCATATTAAGGATGTGCTAATCTTCTAAAGCAGCTTTTCTGCTACAGTTTTCCTGCCTTTGGGCAGATTGCTCATTTCTTCTAGTTGTGTAATGGAAGGTAGAAGAAATTCAGGTTCTGAATGCATAAATGAGATATTCATAGTTTGACCACAAGTCAGCATACATTTATAAGAAGTTTGTATAAAATAGCTGGCAATAATGTTAATTATTCATATTCACAGATATTCACATTTGGCTATCGCTATATTAAGAGTGGCGGTTATGAGGTAGGGTCCATTAGAAGATAGATCATGGAAGTCTTAATATACGTCTCTATTTTACCACTGGGATTTTATGTTGGCTACAACAAATTATGCCCCAAACACGATAAGGCATTAGGTTAAATAAAGTGTTTAATCATCTGCAATAGAATAGTAACTACATATCAAAAAAGAGTGTTTTTTGTTTGTTTGTTTGTTTGTTTTGAATCTCTTCAAGTAAATAACAAAACACTGAATTTGAACTCTGATACTTTGATCTCAGATGAACTCTAGGGACATGTGGGATAGGAGATGTGCATCACCAACCTAGCCAAATACTCAAAGACTATAGATGAAATCTTGCTGTCTCCCTGTCCAGGTGGCATATAACAAAAAAATTTAATTATTGGGCAATGTATGTTATTGCTCCAGACCAGACTATAGAAGTGGCTAATTTCACTGGTTCTGTCTCCCTGTAGTCTCCTGTTCCTGGGAGTTGTCAGAAACTGATCACAATATTTAAGCAGGCGTTGCACAGCCAAGTACACGTTGTCTTTGTAACAATCACCAACCAAATCTTCTTGCTGGGAGTTCCTTGCAATGGATATTTTGTCACAGAGGATAATATTAAATGCACAAGTTTCTGCCCTAGAGGGAATGCATCAAGTTTGACAGAGTGCTGCGCTTGAGGTGATTCAACTGATGTTCTTGCTGCATGCTTCATTCGTGCTTGCTGACATGGGTCTCTGAGTCTCTCCTTTTAAATGCCAAAGTGTTCTCTAACAGCTGCCTGCTGCCTTACTCACTTGCACTGGAATTCCCTCTGATGTACTTACAAAACTGTTTCTCACTATGTAGTAACTACATCTTTTAAATTGTTTAGTCTTTTGATCTATCTTCCAATCTCTACTTTACACAGACGCTTTGATGTACAACAGGCTCCTGGTTTTGAGGAGGCTGTATACCAACTCTGTTGCTTTGTGCCTTATAGAGCTGCAGAGGAAGACAGTGAGGCACAAGATCTTCGCTGTGGATCGCTGTACATAGCCCTATTCAATACTGCTTGGGGAACTCATGCATGAATTTCATGGGACTTTCCTTGGCTGCAAAACCCTGGAGAAAACCAAATGATAGGTGACATTCTCTTTATAGTGTACAATGAAGACATTTTGCAGTTTGCAGATATTAAAGAATGATAGAAAGGATCTTCTAGGAATGATGTTCCTTGGCTTGAGCATGGTTGGTCTGGTTAAGCCTGATTTACTGTTAAGGTAGATGTTTCATGCTAATGTTTTGACTTGGTCTTAATGTATTCTGTGTGTGTGTGTGTGTGTGTGTGTGTGTGTGTATCCCAAGCACTGCTCCTCAGAATTTCCTATCTGGTTTGATTTTCCTGAGGCAGTTGCTGTTGATAGAATTTTTTTTTTTTTAATACAGATTATAGAACTTTTCTGGAAAAATAGATTTTTTTTTTCTCATGGGAGAATATCCAACAATTACCAATGTGCAATTAAATAGATTGCAATCTGACACCAGCAAATGTTTCCTCAAGGACAGTATCTTATCTCAACTAGCAGTTACAGCCAGCCATTTGAAAGAAAAATGAAGAAGTCCAGCAGTGAGTAGTTACTCTGTCACAAGGACCATTTCCTTTTCAACTTGAATAACTATATTTTATTTTTCTAAAACTTCTATGGATGGGAAATGAAATGATTTTTCTCCCTCTAAAAGTAATCCAAGAATGAACTGAACTGGTTATTAAATTCAGAAAATCAGTTGTGAAATTGCCAAACAATATTATTTTTGCAATAACATTTAGTAGTAGTAAGAGAAGAATAGAAGCCTCCCTCACCCCTTAAGTTTTATTTTGAACTATTCTAAGCAAGAAGTTTAAAAACAGAACCCCCTTCCAGACTCAAAAAAAAATGTCATCTAACATCTCTAACAAAGGAATTTTATTAATTGGACCCTTTTAAAAATGAAAAATATTGCACTATGAGCTATTCTTATCTCTTGTGGTTTAAAATTGACATGGAATGTAGTTAAATCAGTGCATTAGTGGATTCAGACTATCTTGTTTTGTACCTTCTATTTTCTTTAATAAGATAAAATTAAGAATACGCCTGTTCTTTAGTGATGTGTGTGTTTTACAAAAGCTAAGAAGAAACCTTTTAACTGCCTGCAAGTTCTGCTTTAAGCTGATAATATTATGAGTGGATGCTTTTTTAAAAGACCAACACAATATCCAAGCCACATACATCACTGAACTTCAGATTTTTCTCTCTATTTGTCTGTTGTAAATATTAATATTAACTGAAGTAGTGCTTGCCTGAACTTGGTGCTCATCGGCTTTATGGTTAATCTTCTGCAAAACTAATCTCAGTAGGCGAACATTCTAGCGATAGCTCCAAATGTTTGCTCTCTTAGTGATTCTTGTCTGAAACGTTTTCATAGCCAATGTTGATTTATGTACTAAAATACAAAAATTATTTTTTGGAGCATATGTTCTAGTCAGTGTGAAAATAAGATAGCTTTTGTGCGAGTTATTTACGCAATGAGTGCTCTTGTTTAGTGTCTACTTTTCAGTAACACTCAGCTTTCTCTATGTCTCCATGTGCACACAACTGAAGTGAAAGGCATGTATTCAGAAATAGAAAATCTGTTTTTAATTGATGGTTGGATTAATCCTCTCCATTCTAGGAAAAATATTAAAGTGTTTCTTAGTGCATACCAAAATGCTTTCTCTACATTGGACATGTGTAAGAAAATTAAAAGGAGAGAATCTGTAAAACAGGAATGTAAGAAACTTTTTGTTTTATGTGGCTAGAGAATTGTAGCTAAATAGAGGCAAGTGAGTCTATGGCTCTTTTATGATCCATCTCTAATACTTATAAATTAGCAATAAATCTTCACATACCCTAATTTATTTTTTAAAAAATATATTCAGTAGACTATAGAATATTTTTAGTGAGTGTTAAAATGGTAGGATATTTAATGAATGCCTTTCTAGCAACCTTTTTGCTAATGGAAGTTGCAAGATCGTTTTCTTGCCAGAGGGAATTCAGCCTCAGCGCTTATTTTAAATCAGTGAGATTAGTATAGTACCTTGTGCTGATATGGTGCAGTGTGGTGAGGTGCTATAGCTTTGACACAGTTTATTATAGTATCTGAGAATACTTCAGAATTGATGATTAAAGTACAACTCCATGGTTCTGTAACAAATAATTGTGTTTAACTTAAGTGTTTACATCAGTTGTGCAAAGAAACCAAACAGCTTATTTGGATGGGTAAACTTGGGAATAGTTATACATCCAAGATTGTTTAAAATTTGCTTTAATGGAAGTGCCAGAGACTTATTTGGATCTGTCTTAATAAGAAAATAACTGCTTTCCTTTAAAAATGCAATCTGCTTCTTGTGATCAGTCAGATGAAGTGAAGAGGAGAGTAAATGGAGCTTCAAGGATTGGAACATTAAAATCCCTAATGCGTAATGCAAATGAAAGTGCTTTTTGCTTTTTTTTTTTTTTTAACAAAGTTCTTAATTTGGAATCAAATTACAGAACATTTTTAGGACATATTTTTGCTCTAGTGTGGCCTGCCAGACTGCTTATCTTGCTATATGAAATCTCATTCTTGCATGCTGCAGATGATAGGATTTCAACAGGGATAGATATCTCGATGGCACATCTGGCTGTTCCTGGCCATGCTGTGAAGATGCAGCAGATCATGTTCTGCATCACCATACACACAGCTCTTATTTCTTTTCTTTCCTTCCTTTCAAATCAGCACATTATGAAAATTATATTTGGCATTATTGGATGCAATAAATGCTGATGCTGGAATTTTTGGTATTCTACAAAATAAAATTGTGAAGCAGTCCTATTAAATAGGATGAAATTAGTCCAGAGTAATTGATTTGTGGCTTGATCTTTTGGAGTGCAAACTAAATATTCTTAGTGCCCTCCTGGTTCCCTCATAACTTCTAATAAGCTAGTAGTGCTAAGGATACAGTAGATTCTAAGCTCATTAATTAGGCAAGCAGTCAGCAGAAGAATCTATGTTCTTGATGCTCTCTTTGCAGTGCCTAAAATTTGGGCACTTGTATTTTTGAGATGATATTCACAGCAGTGATCTGAGTGGTCAAAGGTTCCTGTGTAACAGATGGAGGACATTTAACACCTAGGGAAGTGAAGAGATTGCTAGAATGTTCTGCTCACTAGTAATCCATGGAAAGCTAGAGGGAGGTTATTTTTTAACCCATGATTTTTATTGGAAAGTGTGGAAGAAATCTTGGTTTTATTAACTCATTCAAAACCAATCAATTCCTGGTTCTTTTTTTTTTTTTTTTTTTTTTTTTTTTTTTTTTTTTTTTTTTTTTTTTTAATTCTAGCGTATGCTACCAAGATTATTATTATTTTGGATGAGCTGAATATCTTTCTTCATCAGTTGCCTCATTTATGTTGGATAAAATGATACATTCCTTTTTATAATTCTTGTACATTGATGATCATTAGGAATAGAGTTTTAAAGGATTCTGATCTTTACCATTCTCCTCTTCAGTTCTTCTAGATTCAACTACTACAGTAGGTTTTAGAGAATTTTGACGTGTATCTGTGAAATATGTTTATCTTGCAGTTAAAGTTTAGCATATGGTATTGATCTAGAGAAGGATGTTTGAAATACAAACATTTTAAAAAGACATAGGAGTGTCTTAAGAGTTTAGTCCTGCCAAGTTTAGAGTGCATGTAGAAAAGTGTTACCTGATGAAAGGTGCTCGGGTCCTTATACACCTCCAGAAAGGCCCTAAGCTTATAACCAAACAAGTGCTAGCAAAGTGTTTCATAGATCCTCTAATCACAGAAATCCAAACAGTTTAAGGAATGCATACCTTCACTGTATCTCTCTGTTCTATAGAAGAGTATATTGAGTTGACATAGTCATCAATAGGTCTGCAGTCCCTTCTCCCTCTACCTTTACGATATGTTATCAATAGACAGAATGCATTAACATCTTGTTCACTGGGCTCTTATCAGGTTTCATTGTCTTAAAAAATATTGATATATATATATATATATCTTTCTTTTTGGTGTCAGTTATGAAATTTGAAGTTTTGTCCTGAGGTAGGAGCTGATCTTTGCTGTCCATTCCTTCACAGGACTGCTTCACAGGCTGCTGTCTCTAGACACATGGAGGAGAAGAAGGTGCTCAGGAGTAGCCAGCATGGATTCACCAAGGGGAAATCATGCTTGACTAACCTGATCGCCTTCTATGATGGAGTGACTAGCTGGATAGTGTGGGATAGATGAGTGGACGGGGAGGTGGATTAGGAATTGGCTTAGTGGCAGGGTGCAGAGAGTGGTAGTCAGTGCCGCAGAGTCCAGTTGGAGGCCTGTACTTAGTGGTGTCCCCCAGGGGTTGGTCCTCGGTCCGGTCCTGTTCAACTTATTCATTAACGACTTGGATGAAGGGCTGGAGTGCTCCCTCAGCAAGTTTGCTGATGATACCAAACTGGGAGGAGGAGCTGATAGCCCTGAGGGCTGTGCTGCCATCCAGAGGGACCTGGACAGACTGGACGACTGGGCAGTGAGAAATTTCATGAAGTTCAACAAGGACAAGTGCAGGGTCCTGCACTTGGGGAGGAATAACCCTGGACACCAGTACAGATTAGGGGTTGACCTGCTGGAGAGCAGCCCCGCAGAGAGGGACCTCGGCGTCATGGTGGACGACAAAATGACCATGAGGCAGCAGTGTGCCCTGGTGGCCAAGAAGGCCAAGGGGATCCTGGGGTGCATTAAGAAGAGCGTCTCCAGCAGGTCGAGAGAGATGATCATCCCCCTCTACACAGCCCTGGTAAGGCCACATCTGGAGACTGTGTCCAGTTCTGGGCTCCCCAGTACAAGAGGGATGTGGAGCTGCTGGAGAGAGTCCAGCGCAGGGCTACGAAGATGATCAGGGGCCTGGAACATCTGCCCTGTGAGCAAAGGCTGAGAGAGCTGGGCCTGTTCAGCCTGGAGAAGAGAAGGCTGACGGGGGGACCTGATCAGTGTGTATACATACCTCAAGGGAGGCAGTGAGGAGGAGGGGGCCGGCCTCTTCTCAGTGGTGGACAGCGACAGGACTAGAGGGAACGGCCATAAGCTGAGGCACCAAAAGTTCCACAGGAACTTAAGGAAACACTTCTTGACAGTGAGGGTGACAGAGCACTGGAACAGGCTGTCCAGAGAAGTTGTGGAGTCTCCCTCTTTGGAGATCTTTAAAATCCGCTTGGACGCAGCCCTGTACCTAGATGACCCTGCGTGAGCAGGGGGGTTGGACTAGATGACCTCTGAGGTCCCTTCCAACCTGCATCTCTAGCTGCAGGTGCCTAACTCTTCTGGGCACCTCTGAATGTAACATAGTCCTGCTGCTGTACTGTGGTTACCTGTACAATATGACAGTAAGAGGTTGGCTTGGTGCTGGTGCACTTCAAGTTTTCTGTCTTTTCTGCAGATGTCTCTCTGCAGGAACAGAGTACATCCTGACAGAGGACTGTGGGCACAGCTTGCCTTTTAGCAGGGCTACACTGGTAGCCTACGTCAGATGCTGTTCCTTTTCTCTGGGTCTCTATTGACTACAAATGTCAGGTACAGCTCTAGCTGCAGGAGCAAACTCACATTTGTTGCCTAGGCCCAGAGTTTTGCAGTTATGTAAGTAGTAAGATGCTGAAGCAGAAATTCACTCAAGAACAAGGTGTTTAAGGCACAATTGAGAGTCTGGGTGCAAGGAAAAAAAAAATCTGTGGGTTTGGGTGTAAATATGAAATATCTTGGAGCTGCATGTGCCCTGCCAATATTGCAGAGGATTTCAGGGGTAGGCAAAGAGTTTGGGAATTGTGTGATGACTGCACCTTTATTGCTGGGAATACTGGAATGCAGTAGCTGGGTTTTTGTAGTAAGGGCTTTACAACTTCTGCAGCTGGTTCACCAATAATTTAGTTCTTTAGTTCTTTTTCTTTCTGTAACTCCTGCAATTGCACTTAACCTCATGGTTATGGAGTGCCTGACTGGAAAGTTAGAAAATTTATCTCAGAATGTTACTGATGTGGACCTGAAAGTGATACTTTTTTCTTGATGCAGCTCATCAGAAGAAAATTGAGGTTTTCTTTTTGTTTTTTGAGGGATCTGACTGCTCTTCACTACTCAGGAACAGATAAACTTAGGCAATAAGCAGAAGCTTGTCATGTATCAGTTCAGAGTCTTGGGCCTCTTCCACGCTACTTTATTTTCAATGTTGAGCACAAAAAAGGGGAGAAGGAGAAACTGGGAAGTATCACAGATTAGCAAATGTTTTCAAAAGTACATTAATCTATTTGATTTCAAGTGATAGAGAGCACTGATTCCATAGGTTGAGTGTTGATGAAAATTCTGCCCTCAGCCTCTCTACTGTGATAATGAGGCTTGGACTGTCTTTCTTTTGCCATCTTACTTCAGTTGGCTGCCAGGGATATCCTGCCTGAAAGACACTGGGATATTAATTATTAACACAATAAAGTTCTTTTGATCTCATGCTGAACTCATTTCCAATGAGCATGCATTCCCAGTCTGTGTTACACCCAATTGATCTTTCAATTCATCATACAAGGCATGTATCCATTCTGAATGGTGTATTATAAATGGTAGCTAAAATAATTTATTTTTAATAATGTCTATTATTAAATAGGCAGAGTATATTATGCTTGTGATGAAAATAAGTGCTTCTTTGTAACTTACTGTCTATACACAGTTTAGTTTCACTTAAAAACATATATATATGTATACTGAATGAGTGTAACTCCAGAATGTTTGCTATACAAAAAAAGGGTAATATATATTGAAGGAAATGCTTTGGCCTGCAAACTTTGCCTTGCAGTTAAGTTTGCCTAACTACCTTGCAGTTAAACGTAGAATAAATAATCTTTTTCTCTGTTCACATATTGTTTAGCACCTCATTTGAGGTTGCTAGATAATATCATAGAAATGTTAATAATAGTAGGCAATACTATGTAATACATATCATAGACAGGCCTCATTATTCGATAGCTTCTTGAATGCAAAAATATAAAAGCAGAACAAAAGCATTTCTCAATTAGCGATGGTCCAGAAAGGTATAAAGCTAGATCAGCCTTATTGACTTCTCGGCCGGATGTGAGTTGTGGTTGACTTGTCCACATTTCAAAATATTTGGAAACGTTTCCTACCTCAGCTTTATTTCTCTCTAGGTCTATGAGATGCTTAACATTTTTACTAGAGAAAATATAAAATTCTTTTGCTTTAATGTAGTGTTACTGCTACTATCACCCTGGAAAACAAGATGAGGACTATATGCATGATTGAATGCTAATGTTCTTAGGAAAAAAAGCACCCTTTTATATCTCCAGATCATAAACATTTGGGATCTTTTCCTTACCAGTTCCATGTTGCCATTCTGTCTATGTTCCTGATTATTCCTATACTGCCGCTTCTCCTTTCTCTTTCCCAATATTGCTCAGCAAAGCCCAACTCTGGGCACAAAGCCCATGTTACACAGATTTTGATGTTGTGGTGCAGTGACCACAGCTATCCTTGTTCTTGTCTTTCTGGTTGTTTGAATATAATGTTGCCATCTGATTTCCAGAATCTACCTCATACTTCCTGCATGATGGCAGAGATGATTTAATTCTCTAGCTTTTGAGTAATGGAGCAGAGGACAGATTTGTTATGGTCTTCTTCTTGGTTGCCCTGAATTTGTTTATTTTACTTCATATGCTGATTCATAATTCTCTCACTAAGAATGAAATGGATACCATCATTATTTTGTCCTATCTCAAGAGGCAGCAAATACAGAGTCTTTGCAGACTTTGGGTAATACCCAAAAAGCTATGAGGAACAGAATAGAGCTTCTTAATATTGTGCTAAATCAGGCTTATTTGCTGCTTAAAACTGAGAAAATCTAGAGGATCTTGATTGTAGTGTCACGTAATGGTGTAAACAATTTAATGACAGAGTTTCGTCTGAGTAGGTCTGCAGACCTGAGTTTGTCCATAACTTTCCAGACAGCTTTTTTGCAGAAAAGTTCTATTGTATTGCTTGAGTATTACACTGAGGCACTCCCTTTTGGGTTATGCTATTCTTAGGTTTCTATTTGTTTTTCCTTGGCAATATGGAATCAACCAAGAGTGCAAGAATAAAGGAAAAACTTTGTGCTTTGTTCTTCAGTTAGCTAATTAAAGTCAAATTTCAGTTAATTAAATTCTGCTCTTGGAAGTGAATAATTAGAGTATGTAAGTAAACATTCTTTTCTTTTTTATTTGTTTGTTTTTCCAATTTGCTTTACCTTAGAGAAAGTAGATAGAAAAGAATGGCAACCTGGGAAATGTCAGTGAAGTAGCTGGTAGGAAAATTAAATGTTACCTGCTATTTATGATCTTTTTGAAAACAGTATTTTAAAGGGAAAACATTTTTCTATGTCTTGCAATGAAAGGAAAAATACTATAAAAGTAAACTTAATATGGGAACAGCTATTTTAAATATACATAGTTGGTGTGTATCAAAAGCAGTATTTGAGATGTACAGAGTGCTACAAATTACTGAAAGTGGCCTAAGTTAAAAAAAAGGGATATTGGAATTGCTTCACCAGCAGCTTTTTGGGCCTTGCGAGTGGAAGCACTGGGAGAAGAAGGGGCAAAGGGGGAGTTTCCAGTATCAGGCATTGCTCGTAGTCTAACACAAATGACTTGCTAGGTTGGTTGCCCAGTGCTCAGCCTGGATGCCTGTCCAGGGTAAGTGGTTCTGAACTGTCCTGTATGGTATGGATGTTCTCATCAATCTTGTCAAGTTAAAATTGTCCAATGTTTACTCCTTGAGATTTGGGAAATCAAGGCCTTGTGCTGAAAGGGAATTCACCTCATGTTGTTTTGCATTTGTTTCAAAAAAATAAATGCAAACAAACTTGCTCTAGTGCATTCTAAACAGTGATAATGTTTACTCTCCATGTCACTTTTATAAGCTTTGAGGCTTAACCTGGAAGGCTTATAAACCCTGGGACAGTATTTTGGCTTTTTGTTTGTTTTGTTTTTTTTCCTTTATAAATTCCAGTTTTAAATGCATTTCTCTCTGCTCTGATTAGAGAATCTATCTCCTACCCCACTCAAGCTCTTCTGCTCTCTTTTCTGCAACCAGTTCTCCACCTTGAATGCATTATAGGCTGTACCTTATATAATTTCAATTCCATTTTCCTTGCCTGGCTCCTTACATCGATAATGAACTGGCTGCTGGCACTGGCTGCTAATTGCTGTAGATGGACGTGATTGTTAAGTATACCTTTAAATTACTTCCAGTGCACGAAAATCAAATTTTCCTTTTTTCCTTTTTTTTTTTTTTTTATTTTGTGCAACCATGTACTAAGACATCACACCAGTAGTAATGGCTGCAGGTGTTGTTGACATCAGGTGAAGTATTGCCATGCTAAGCACAAGCATCTCTTCAATTTTTTTTTTCCCCCAGCAACTGCAGTGTTAAATCCAGAGGTGAAATTTTAGCCTGGAGGATGTACTACTGCTATGCAAACTCATTACCCTGTTGAAAAAATATGTGGCAGCATGAGTCTTGCTGTGGATTAACTACCTAAATTAGCTTCTCAGTCTACATGCCATGAAACCTATGCCACTATATGCTTCTTGTGTTACTTTCACTCTTTATTTTACTCTTCATAGTAGTGCTAATCATTACATATTACCAAGGTCTGCTGGGCAATTTTAATAAGATGCTAAATTTTGCTGAGGCTTTCTCAGCTTTTAGTGCATTTCATCATGGAGATATTGTACACACTTGGGAGCTACATGTGCTATATGACTCTTCGAGAGCTGAAAAGTGAAAATAAGTATAAAAAAAAATCTCCTGCAGCAATATGGGAGCTACAGCCTTTCTGAATTTGCAGCTGAATTGTGATAAAACTTATTGCAACATCTATTTGCATTACAGTGTTATATTTATGGCAGCTAGCTTGCTGGCACTTACCCTGATTTGGTTTGGGAATCATTTCTGGATCTATCTTATTTGTTTGCCATTTCTGCTGCCTTGTTTTTTGCAGTTATTGCCACTTCACTGGTTTGTCTTCATAACAGTGACCCTAGTCTGGAGAGGATTTTGTGTCTATAGGGAAGGACATTGCCTTTAGGGTGGTGGACACTGCCTCCTGCTCCACTGTTTCAGCAATCTATTTGCATCGTGTACTGTGGCTGTGGAATACTGACTTACCAAACAAGATGTTCTCTTCTAGTGAGAATCTCTATTAAGATCCAAGTTCCTTTAAATAACTCCTGTAAGCGTAGAGGATGGCCTGGCACTTTCTTTCCATCATGAAGTGAGGTCATCTTATTCTTCTGACCTTGAGGCCTTTCACATCTCAGCAATTTCCGCCTTGCAGCATTTTGAGTGCACTCAGTTCTGCCAAGTGACTGCCCTGCCTAACCTGCTGTCGAGGCTTTTTCAAAAACAGTGCACAGGCAAGTTTTCCTCCTCTGACCTTAAATCTTTTGGGGCTGATACTTGCATGTTCTTACCATTCTGGAGTCTGTAGCAGTAAATAGGTGCTCAACAATGAGTCCTTGAGCCAGTTTGCCTTCAGTTTCAGTCATCAGTGTTTCTTAGACATCCCTCTCAAAGACCAGTTCAGTTAAGGTCCACATGCAACTGCTGGGTGAGGCTGTAGAGCCAGTGTCAGCACGGTAAAAGGGTAGTGTCTTCCTTGTTAGAAAGCAGAATGGCAGGCGGCATCCTAGCCTGAACCAGGGTAGGACAGATATTGATTCTGGCAAAAATACAATCTGGTGGTTCAGGATTTGCATGACTTGTGAATTTTTATGAAAAATACAGCAGCTGAAAAGCATTATTAGTTCATAAAAAATAAAAAAGGCAAGGATATTCTTTCTAGCCTTTCAACTTTGACAAATGATGACTATGTGTCAGTCTGTGCAATCACTTAGTCCATTGCCCTGCAATGTTTATGTGATGTTTTCAGACTCCTGAGATATTTTTACAGAATGCTAAGTGGTCTGCCTTGTTTGAAAAAGACTACCAGTCAACACAAATGAAGTATAAAAATATCATTATGAAGTTATAAAGACTTCTGCTTGTTTACCTGAATTCTGCCTGAAGAAAATGTCTATTTAGGTCTTGGATAAGCAATTGCTGTCCTCTTCTCCAGGGTCGTCTGCCCTCTGCTGCTCTCCTAAGTAACTTCATGGATGCAAGAGAATTTAAAACTGTTGGTTGCAACTGTTTTATTTTGCATGTCAAGGAGACTTTCATAATATTATACACTCTGAAATATATATGGAAATTAAAATGTACCCTGATAAAGTGCTGTTGCTAGAACTATAGATTCCAATTTAATGCAGAGTGTGGTTAAAAAAAAAAGTATTGTCAATTTTATGTTTTCCGTGTAATTTTCCGTTAGGTTTACAGATAGTAAATTTTTCAGGTAACTGAAAAATATTTAAAATTTGTAGTTGTTGGTTATTTCTGAAATGTTAAGTATTAGCTCTTTTGAAGTATGTGATAACTATTGCTTGCTGGCTCTTTAGCAAAGGAAGCTATATCACTGTAGTCTGGAATTCACATGACATGTGACTCTGCACTGATGGCCCCATGAGACTCCCCACCCTCCGTGGGGAGGTTATAGGGAATCTTGGTATGTTTAATACAGCAGAATAAGACCCAAAGCTATGCAAGATACACATACAGATATAAATAAGCTTTATGAGAAATGAAATTTTGTCGGATAACTTGACCATTTGTTTACTTCTGAGTGTTGCATATTCACTGTTTAAATAGACTGCCTTCTGCTTCATTTCAGGAAGGCTTCTCATTAATTGATTCCCACAAATGGTTGAAAATAGTAAGAAGAGCAGACTGCTTGCTGTTTGGGGCAACGTCAAAGGTCAGTAGAGCTGCTTCTAATTATTTCGAATAGTCATGACAGTTCTGTAGAAAGCTCCTTCTATTTGAGTCATTGGGACTACTTTCTAAGAGTAAGCAATTAAAATACCCAGTCTGCTTTTACTTAAAATTTGCTCGTCCGAATGTATAAAATCTGAAAATAGGCCCACATGCTGACAGCCACATTGCTAACCAGTAAAAAAATCGAGAGATTCCTACATGTGGCTTACATTCTTAGATGCTGCTTATCAATCATTTTGAACTGCATATACAACATCTCCTACACTGACAATTAAATTTAAACATTTCTTTGCTTGAGAATGTGTGAAAGATGGGTTAGTTTTGTATGTATTCCTGTTCTTTCTCACACTTGCCATCCGGGTTACATCTCGGAGAACTGGTATTTCCATTCTGGGACCTCACTCTGGCCAGCTGAATATCTAAACAGTCATTTCCTGGCCCCTGAGGCTGGGCACAGTAATGTCTGGTTAAGGCATCTGGTGTTGAAGCTAATGAGAGAGGCCTGGACTTCTGGCCTTACCCTCAAATTTCATGAAAAATGATTGGTTAGCTTTTAAATAATTAAATGGTACTTCCTTGTGTACTAACTTATGCATAAAATCTCAGTTTTCTTAGTTCTTAAATGAACTCTGGGAGGCTACTTATTCGGCTCTGCTGAGCACTTGACAGGTTATTCAGAAACAAAGATGGTTTCAAAATGAGAACAACTCTCCCTGCTCCCCTGATACTTTTTAGGTTTTGTTGTTGCAGGAGAAACTGCTGCCTTCAGTTTAACTCTTTGTACTGGACAAGAGAATTCATTTTTAAGTGAGAAACATGAATTCTGAAAGAGCCTTTAAGCCTTTTGTTTAGTAGCTACTAGAGACCAGTTTTTAGCTCCTGCCATCGTTCACCAGACTATTAAGGCATAAAAACATCCCCCGTATTCAAAGCTGTTCTAGCAATTCTCCCTGCCAGGAGCTCTTGTGGGAGGTATAGACTGGGTTATTATAATCATAGATAATTGCAACAGCAAGGGTAGCAGAAAACTGCACCTATGCTTGTTTACTCTAGCTAATTATACAATTTTATATGTTTTATAAAAGACGATACAAACAAAGCACTATAGTTTGCAGAGAGGAATGCTTTGCTAATTGCAAAATATAAACAGATGTGAAGCATAATACCTATTTTTCAAATAAAAAGTCATCATCTTATTTCAGAATAAGTCTAGCCTTAATAGGAGCAGTAGGAAATGCAAAAATAAATATCTCAACCTGTTTTAATTTCATGGGTTCTTCTAGCCTGAAACCACAATACTTTTGCTTTTGATTTTTTTTTTTGTCAGATTGCTTAACAATCCGGAGCATTACTGGAGAGTAGACTATGGAGCTGCTGCAGGAATTAGTTTAGATGAATCAGATTCAGTTAACAAAACAGTTAATAAAACCAGCTCCTCACCACAGCGTTAAGGGATTCTGCTGCACCCCAGAAAAAACATCAAAGTCAACCTCACAATCATTTTGAGACTTGAACAAAGTTTTGAGGGACTTTTTACTCAGCATTAAATGAAGTCAATCAATCCAAATGCTTGTTTACCATATATTCTCACAACTTAAAATGGATTTAGTGGTATTACAGTGGTCCAGTGGTTCCTCTACTTTCTAACCTAAACGGTGGCTGGAAGAATCCCTGAAATGCTCTCCATGTATATATAGTTTCTGTGCCAATCCTTAAAAATATTTAAGAACATTTCAGGAAGCCAGCCACAGCACATAACTCCCTAGGTTTCATCTTTGGTAGATGTTAGTACTAAAGGTACTATAAAGCAAAGAATCAAACACAGTTCTGAGTGTACAAGGTGATGACAGAGCATATGCAACTAAATATTTTACTAGCCGTCATTTATTTTACCTTTTTGTTCTTTGTTCTCATTCGGTTGTCATTAGGACACACTTATGATGCACTACAGGCCTTTCAGCCCTCCATTTTCAGTGCAGTTTGCTAGAGCTCAAACCTTTGCAGAAATTTTTATTATTATTATTATTATTATTATATAGCACAAAAACCTGCATTGGAGGTTAACTCGGCCCAGTATTTTTGTTTAGTTTTTAATATTACTTCACAACCTTAAGGAATGATGTATTTTATTAAATCATGGAAAGATGTTCTCCATGAGCCTATATTGCTACTATATGCAGAATCTGCCATATTTTAGCTGCAGAGAGTCAGAACCTCATATTGATAAGAGAGAATGAGAGAGATACAGACTTGTATCTCTTGACAGACTCCTGACAGTATTACTGTCAGAGCAGTAGACTTGCAGCTGATTTTTCTGGTATGACCCTTTCAATGGGCTGGAACAATAACACAAATCCTTATGTTTAGCTTAATTCCGAAGTTAACTAACTTTGGTGCCATTTCATTTTATTACCCATAGCTGGTCAGTGTTAATGTCTTGTTTTAGAATACCACTTGGAACAATAATAACTTAAGTTCCCTGTAATATTTGTGTTTAGGAAAAATAAATCCTGTTGTCATGGCAAGGCATTTCACTTATTTTAGAAATGGGAATCAAACGTTCTTCTTTGTCTGGACTAACAGACAAACGAAGATGCAACAGGGAAACTGGGTTTCTCATATTTAAGTTGGTGCAGTGATCCAAGAAATCTCACCTTCTCCCTAATGATAATGAATGCAAGTTTAATTAAATCAAAATTAATCATAAATTAATTTCTCTTTGCTTTTAGCAGAACGAATGCCGTATGTTCCGTGTCCAGTTTGGAGGAGATTCAAAAGAGCAGATGCTGGAACACTGCTCTAATTGTGTGCAGAAACTTGCTGAGTATTTACCAGTTCAAGTAACGGATGAGCAAAGCCAGATGCTCTATCAAAGTCTCAATCAGCTGGCTAATAGTGAAAATCAAGTGAAGAACTATGAACAAAACTCATCCATGCTACATACAGTAAGTAAGAAAGAGCATATTGACTCAAAAATGTAAAAATAATGCCTTGCATTAGATTCATAAATGATACTAGTGCACCTTTGACAAAACAATCTTTTGCAGCTACTAGACACTTCTATGAAAAATGAGCAACAGACTATCATTAAAGTCTGCAAAAGGAAGTTAAAACAATATTTGCTTGACTGTTGATGGTTGTTAGGTTGTCTTAGCTGTTAATCAGCTAGTCTTTTTCCAGGGAAATTATTTTAGGTCTGTGGGTTTCTTGTTGTTTATTACTACTATTATCAGCCTCTATTCTTTATTAAAAATGCTACTACTGGACAAAAAAAAAAAAAAAAAATTTTTTTTTTTTTAAAAATTTTTTTTTTTTTTTTTTTTTTTTTTTTTTTTTTTTTTTTTTTTTTTTTTTTTTTTTTTTTTTTTTTTTTTTTTTTTTTTTTTTTTTGCACAATACCTGAACTGTGTAGAGGGTGCCAAAAATGACTACAGCAATGCATAACTCGCAAATTAATTTTTTGGTGCAAGGGCTCAGGCAAGCATAGGAAGTCATTACTGCTGAAGAAATAACAAGAAAGGCTACATGTAAGGGACACTTACTAACGCTAAAGCAGAGGCGAATATGATTTGGTAAAATAGATGCTTTCTGCTTAGGTTAATAAATATGAATAGGGGACAGAGGATAAGAGCTGAACAGTCACCAAGAAAATGTGTCCACACTTTCTAAGTGTCCTTATCCATGACTGCTGGGAAGCACCCAGCCACATTTCAGGTAAATATCACAGGATAAGAAAAATGGTCAGAACCATTCAAGTAGCTAAGAATTTTCTCTCTTTTTTTGTTTGCCTACTCTTCTCTTTCTGCAGTCACAGAATCTATAAATACAATAGTTGCATCAATTTTAGCTTAACCTGATATATGTTAAAATGATGTCAGGGTAACAATAAAATGCTCTCTTCTGTAATACAAAATCCTTGGAAAACTAAGAAAAGCAAATGATGTTTCTGAGGGTGACCCGTTCCTGAGTGGGAACGGGCCTTGCCTTGGCATCCAGAGGACCACTAGCTCTCAAAAACATCCCTGCATCTAACTCAGCCAGGACAGCTCTGGGGCATGTGATAAAATATTGAGAACCAAGTCCAGACAGGGAACCTCAGAGTCTCAATTTGTCTTATTTTCAGCATAGAATCTGGGCAAGTCTTAGAATACTGGAAAGTACTGGTAAAGAAAATGGGGAATAATACACCGCTAAGTTAACACACACCATTTCCCAGAAGGTGCACGAAAGAAAGCCTTCAGCAGCTGATCTCACAGATTTCTGGGTTCAGCTTGAAGCAAACTGGGCTTTGCCAATTTCCTGATGAGCTAAAACAAAGAATGGAAGGTAAAGAAGTTAAGGGCAGAATGCCACTGAACAATCCTACTATTGTTAATCCTGCTCTCTCTAGAACCATTCGCCAAATACAGAAATGCAAACCTGAACCATAGTTTTGGTGCTGGGAACCTTAAAGTAAAAAGCATGTTTTTGGTGAGCATTATTTTTTAGGTTTTCTTTGGTTGGTTTAGACATGAAAATTTTAAATTATGAAACAATGGATCTATAATTAAACATATTTTAAAACTAAAGACTGAGCAGATGTGCAATCAGATTTCAGCCTTTTTACTACATCAAGTAGCTGAGCACATTCTCTTCCTGTTATCTCTAAAATTGGAACTTCTATTCCTTCTTGCACATACCCACACTCTTTTTGCCTTTATTTGCATTTGATATTTTGCAGACAGATCAGCCTTTAACAAATTCAGACACAAGCTTTGGAGAAAGAAGATCTATAACACAGCTAGCACAGGTAAAAATCTCATATTTGGGTCCTGTAACTTCATTTCTTCGGCAGGAAAGAGAGCAAAATCTCTTGTACAATCTGATAGAAGACTTTAGTGAGCATCAGGATGCTATCAGCACAAATGCTTGCTTGCTTATAGCCTTGCAAGGAAAAACAAAACATCTTATATAGTAATTTAGACCTAGGAAATAAGCTAGAAAGTAGAATAAAAAAAGATTTCCTACTACAAACATTTGCTTAAAAAACAAAACAAAAAAACTGTGCCAAGAGCAACTACTCACATGCCACATCCATCCACATAAATGATTTTGTCAGTGTTCCACTCTGCAGTTATCTGCAGGTACAGCTAAGTTTGAAAATATCCATCATCCTTAACTCTGAGCAAAAGCACCTATAATTCAACTGCTAGTTTCAACAAGAAGTCCAGGGTTAAAGGGTGTTAAAAATTGTAAATTGGTAATGTTATTTATTTTCTTCTATATTGTCTGAAATTCACAGTAACACCTCTATGTTTCTAACTTTTTTTAATTGCTTCTGCAAGTTTCCCATGGATCTTCCTTACACTTTTTTTCCTAGGGATAGAACGATCTAGTCACCACTTCTAATCTAAGTGGTTTAAGGGCCCGTTCCTATGTGCCTCATTAGAAATGTCTCTAAATCCCCAAAGCTTTTTAATTATAAGAGACTTACCAAAAACTTTATTTCATGAAAGTAGAGTTTTCCGAGTTGATCTTGATGACAGGAGCTATATACATGTACTACTGGTCAACTACCAACAATTTTGTTCTTATCCAAATCTGTGAATTATATTTTAGTACTTCCAGTTATGCTGAAGTATGATTATTATTTGCAGGGAAAAAAATCAACATTCACTTAGCTTTAGTTCTAGCAACAGACTCTTTTATTTTTTATCTGCAATTTCAAATAATCAGTTACTTTCAAATAAGGCAGTTACTACTGGGGCAGGAAGGAATCAAGTTGACTGTCTACTGGATAATGTTAAGAGGTTGCTAGGAAATCTATAGCTGCACAGCTGAGTTGAGTGCAGACTTAAGCTGTAGCTGTTACCTGTCCATAGTAAGTTTGAAGTCTGACAACACCTTAAAAATATGTTTTCTTGCAGCTGTAGTTCAGTGTTTAGTATATTTGTCTGCAGTAACAGCCAATGGGATTTACCAACAACATGAATGACAGGCACAGGACCATCTCAAACCTTGCCGAGAGCTGATGTTTCCAGTGGGCAGGTGCCTGCAACAGCTGGAATAAGCGACAGCGGTTGCCCAAGACACACGGGATGCCCTTCTGACCAGGACATCGTTTAGATCCGGGTTCCATATTCAGTATAGAGTGATCACACAAGGCACAACTTGCCTTTAGCAA
The DNA here is from genome assembly GCA_013398315.1 of Nothoprocta pentlandii. Lineage (NCBI taxonomy): Eukaryota > Metazoa > Chordata > Aves > Tinamiformes > Tinamidae > Nothoprocta > Nothoprocta pentlandii. Next base: position 667,850 of record VZSG01000290.1, read on the forward strand.
CTCTATGTTTTTCATAACTAGGCTTTGCTTTGAGAGGCAATACTAGGAAAGGTAAATTAAAACCTCCTGCATTATAGAAGAAAAAGTTTTCTCAGAGAGAAAGCATCTGAAAGACGCTCAGAATTGGTGTTGGGATCCCATCTCCCATGCATAATCTTATTCAGGGAAGAGTTTATTTCTCTATTTCTCTTTCAGAAACATAACCTTTCACCTGGCTTATTTGTGCTTTAGAATTTAAATTTCCTACCACCACCTGCTCAAGAGACATTTTCTGAGGCCTTCAATCACAGTTTAAATGGTAGAAGAAGCTTTAATTCAAGCATTCTCTTTACCAGATTTTTTTTTTTTTTTTAACATACCCAACAGCTGTTTTTCTCTACTCAGGACTATAACATGAGGAAAAAAAAAATGATCCTGCCCTGTGAACCAATAATAAGATGTGCAAAAATAGTAGGATCTGTTCCCCCCTGCTTCCCCAGTCAAACACAGATATGCTCCGACCGCTAGCGTGCCCAGGCCATCTGGCGCTTGCCCTACCCCGTTACATGTTTAAGCCATGGAAAGGAGGGCCTGATTTAACAGTTTGTAACAATTTAAACTTTTTCAGATGGACAGGCTTAGTCCACTCTGCTTTTCTCACAGCAATACATTAAAAAATGACAAAATTGGCTTTTGAAATTCTTTAAAGTAAGATACAGAATAATTGTGTTAGATGTTTCCCCCACCCCCAAATACCAGAGCATACATTCACCATGATTTTTAGCTGCCTCTGCATTAGACAAGAACAGCTTCAGCCTTTCCTCATTTCTATTTCCTCTTCCATGCAAAGTATCCAAAAATCGCTGGTAGTAACTGATGCGCCTGCTTACAACTTTGGCAGAAAGGGGTAAACAAAGAGCAAGTTTGGGAAGTGAGGGCTGTAGAGAATACAGCCTAAATAATGAAGAAAATTCCTGTACACAAAGCCTCAGAGACATTAATGCATATATTATGAATTATGCAGTTTAGAGAGAGCAGTAACCCTGCCTGGAGCAGGGCCCTTAAAGAGTGAAGTTGCCCTTTTGTGAATATAGCTCACTTCCTGCAGGGAAACTTGGCAGCCAGCCAAAATAAAGTTTTAGTCAAGCTAGTTCACGGGGTTGTCACAGGCAGCTTTAAGCACTGTGCTGCTGCTCTTACCAATCCATTAGATTTGTGCATTTCTCCAATGAATCCAAACGGCATCTCCTACATCCAATGGAAGGTAGTTAAGGCTTCCTCAAGCATGTTCAAGTGATGATCTCCCCTTTTGCTGCTAGTTTTATATTGAAAAGTGACACCATGCACATACTTCTTACTCTCATCAACACCACAGTAGAAGAGGGGGGAGGGGGTTAGGAGAAAATATGAATTGAGGAGGTGTCAAAAGAGTGGTTTGATAGGGATAAAAGTGGTTGTTATAAAAAGCCCCATGCATTCTCTGTAAGAGAGCTCTTGCTACATTAAGGTCTTGGAAGCTAGAACTGCCAGAGCTCTTTTTCAAACAGCATTACATACAGAATCTTTATAAAGATCCTTTTTTTTTGTTACACAAAACAGATTCACTATGAGGCACAGTCACTACTACCAAAAAAAACATTTCCAATTTAAAGAACTGCAAGCTCCAGAACTCAAAGTTGCATAAAAGCTGTATTAGAAGCGGCACTAAGTATTAGAAGTTACATACAGAAACCGTGTGCGATTGAAAGTATTCAAACAGCGTGTTAACAAGGCAGATGCGTCTTTATTAAATACTGAAGGGAAAAATTTGATGCAACTGAATCGTTACAAAAAACATGTAATACTACCTTTTATGTACAAGGTTAATACAACACCTTTGTTTTTACTTCTGCAGTCTGTGCTGAAATCGAAGTCTGAGCTCCCCCTTGTGTATCGGCATTCTGTGTGGAGTGCACAAGAGCTGGGGCCTTTTATTCGCTTATGTCTCATGGATCAAAATTTCCCAGCTTTTGTGGAAGATGTGGAGAAGGAATTGAAAAAACTAACAGAAGGTTGATAAATATTAACTTATTACTACTAGAATATACAGCACTCAGGCTACACAAGCTTAAATACTGTTAATTATCTGAAAAAAATCTCACACAGTTTTGTCAGTGTTTTATTTTTAAAAACAGGTGAATCCACTTTTTATACATCATTGCACTTCAACAAATACACAGAACACAAGTTCATGCATCTACAGTTACGCACATCATGAGAACCCTGTAAGGTCTATTTCTACAATCTTTAAATCATGAGAAATTACAGTGTCAAACTAAAGAGTATAACTAGTTGCATAGAATATCACCATGCTGTAACATTTCATCATCATTTAAACAAAAAAGAAAATTATAAAAGTTTGCCTGAATTGAATGTACAAGAATATGTTGAACACATCAGTGCAAAAGGATTTGAGAATTTACATGATTTAACAAAAAAATCACTTAAAAAGCAATCATATATATATATTTATAAACTGAAGTTTTGTTTTAGTTAACTGCATTTCACCACCACTTTGTTGAACCATTCCAGCTTTTGAATTCTGATTACTGGACACCCAAGTCTCTCTGTATAGGTTAAGCCCTTAAGATAATTTCAATTTATATTACTTCTCTAAGTACCAGAACAGTATAATTCTCTCATCTTTCAGACATACCACAAGGAATGAATATCAGCAGCTTAAAAATGAAAAACATTTACTGTATTTTGGTTTCCCCCCCTCCCCCAAAATATAAATATATACTGTATATATTTTTAAGTTTTGCTGTACTTTACAAAAAAGTCTCACTAGATGGCAGTAGTGCGTTTTAGAGCTTGGCCAATTTAACAGCTACCTTAAGTAAAAAATGGCGCATGCATGATCTGACTACTCCTACTGTTTAAATATATTAAGGAAAAAAAGCAACATTCACAGCACATCAAGCCCAAAATAGTTTACACCTTCTACACTGAAGCATTATTAAAATTTATCTGGCTAGGTCATCCTTACAGGAGAGGCTAAATAAGGCATGCTTTAGACAGTCATATTGTTGCTCACTTGAAAAGGAGAGAAAAAGAAAAAAAGAAAGAAAAAAAAAAGATAGAACTGGAGTTCTAGAACCAAGAGTCCCAACCATTAAATTTAGCAGGTCATATTGCCATCAGTCTCTCAGAAACTTAAAGCTCTAAAAAAGAAATGAGAAGAGGCATTAGTCAATGACTGACAGCATTTTCTGCATCACATGCCATAACTGTATGTAAACAATGTCCTTAATATCTGGTTTACTGAGAAACGAACCCTCAAATTACCCTCCAGATTTAAGAGGCAGCAGGTGGCTTTTTTAGCAGTATGTTTCAAGCAAAAATGCAAAGCTCTAGTTTGTTAAGCTACGTTTGCGAGCACCTAGAGTTCTGCATTTACAGCATCATTAAGAGACCTTGATATTTTATACAAAAAAAAAGATAACTGTGTGTTCTTCAAAACGCGACAAAGTCAGGACTAGTGCAACAGACTGAACAGCTGACAGCTTTTTAAATGCATAGACAAGTTATGTTTACTTTTAGGAATCCCTACCAAGTACTACACAAAAAGGAGGACTTCAGTCTGGCCATTTCTGATGCACATGCAGTTCATACTTACATTATAAGCATTTTTAATTTGTGTTTCTCTGGCGTAAGTTTTTATCTTTATGATTGTTTGTAGAATTTGTTTTCCTAGAGAAAGAGGTAAAAAATGCAAAGTCATTCACAAATGTAGGAAAAGTTTTCATAGTACATACTGTTAAATAACGTTTAACCCTCCCTCCTGGCTCTACATTGTTAAAGGTAGCGCATTTTAGCCATGTTATGTTGATACCTTCTTGCCTAGCACATTCACTTCCTAAAATCCATCATTCTGTTTTACTACTCACATTGTACAATTGAGGCAGCATGTTTTTCCAGTTGACCAGTTAATTATTTTTGTAATATTATTTCAAATATATTCTGCAAGGCAGTCAGGAGACCACTCTTTGCTTTAGCATGAAAGTCTATTTCCAGCTCTTCCAACAACATTGTTTTTACAGCAAAGTTCCTGGAAGCGTCTGCTGTTCTCTACTCCAGTTACCTACAAGTGACAAAAAGTCGTTGTAGGGTTCCCAAGTAGCAGCTATGAGAGACTCACTTTACTCAAGAGCAATGACTTTTTTGTGGCTTCTGCCCTTATGCTTTTATTCCCTTACACAAACAACGTGTCAAGAGAGGTCAACTCACAGGCTCTTTGGAGTAAGAATTCTGCTTGCATTTATGTAGCAACATAGGACATGGCATGCTGATCACAATCAAAGCTTCCGACCGCCACAGTCAATAATGTGACATAGGTTTAAAGTAGTGTAAACTCCCACAAACCATCAGATCCCTTTGCAGAACCTCAGTAATATTTTTTTCTTAAGGTGCACTTACATTGGCCCAGCTGGTTCATCGTCTGCAGCAAGAGGTCAGATGCAATCCAGTGAAAGACAAGGAAAAGAAAAAAAGAAAGTCAGTCTTTGTTCTGTACACCAACTGAACTGAAACAGCAAACCAAACTATAGCATTAAAGGCCATTCCACTTTGGTAGTGCAAAATTCATGGAGTTATTTTTCTGGATTCAAGTTTTAATGGCAAGAATGTTGCTTCAATGGTTTTAGTTAACACTTTGAATGCTTGTCATGAAGAACTGCAACTGTAGCGGACAGATTGTTGCAATATGGTCATACTCATCTTGTCCCCAAGTTCCAGTGGTTCAATCTCATAAAGTAGATGAGAAGACAAACCAACATTTTAGTTGTGAAATCCTGCTGTTTGTTTTCTTGCATTGATTTTTAACCCATTCTTCAACTGTTGGTGGGTAATTATTGGTATATACAGAACAGGGTATATACCATATGCTCATCTTTTCCCATGGATCATACAACCATTTCATGTTCCTTTTTTCTTGGTGTCTAATTACACCAGGTTAGGAGGGGGCTGAAGGTGCAATATTTTATTACAATACCCAAATGTAGTCCTTGGATATCAGCAGGCATTGTGCATACATCTAAAAGAAGAGAGGACCCAAAACACCAGAAAAAAAAAAATTAACTGTTTTGTAAACCCCTAGACACAACAGACTTCAGCTACAGGAGACTGACAGCATTGTTCTGCCTGTGTCTTGTCAAAAATCCTGGAAAAAAAATATTCTTTTTGAGGAATTGGAAAAAAAAATCTGCCAATGAGTAATGTTTTCATGAGTAATATTAATTCTTTCATAACCAATTGAACATTCTTGTGTTCTTTTGCCCCCGAGTTGCCACACGGAGGACAGAAATTAAGTTCATTTAAGTAGCAGTACAACATTTATCAAAAAAGTTAAGATTCCTGTCAAACTGTTTTGGGGGACCAATTCACAACCTGCTATCTTTAGCAAATCAGCAAGTGCTGTTCGCCCTCCTGCTAGTCGTTTTTTCACTGAAGTCTTCCAGAAACTCGCAGCAGGATTCCACAAGGGGGCTTAGTGCACATGAAGCAGTTATGGAAATTACAGTCTTGAAACGGTGTAGGCATCCGCATGAGCACACACTAGGAGTAATGTCTGTCAAAGGGGACATTACTCCACCTGTACCTTCAAGGCAACGGATAGGCAAAGCCACCGCTAGCACAGACAGTGACCGGAACAAAAAAATATTTCAAAAAAAGAAAGAACTAACCACAAACCAATAGCTTTACAGCCAAAATAACAAACTAGCGACACACCAGTGTCCACAGGAGTCCATTACCAGCAACAGTACACTATCGGACAAGATACAGAGAAAACTAGGACTAGTAAGGACAACCAGACATCAATGTGCTGTTGTATATACAGTGGAGATATACAGAGACACATCAGGTACTGGAACACAAAGCACAGTGGAGGAAATCTACATCTTCCCTCCACAAGTCTCTCTTGATTCACACAAGATTTCAAACAGACTGTGCTACGTACTCTGTACGCCCTGTGGGAAGAGTGTTTTTAACAGGAGTGGACAGACAGCAAATCCTTAGTTCCCCCTCTCCACACTCAGTAGTGCTACCAAAGCCATTCTGCTTTAAGACTTGGTTACCTCTGCTTTCTATAAGCATAAGCAACATCTTTGAGAGTTTGTTTTGCTGAACTTCAGAAATATAAAACTGCACCATTAAGATACAAGCTCTCTCTTGCTATAACAACCATTTTTCCTCTCAAAATATTTAGATGCTCATTTCAGATAGGTAATTTTTGGGCTTCAAGCTTATAAATAAAGGCTGCCAACAAAATGCCTACTGGAATACTTAGCATAAGGTCTAAGACTGGGAATGGTCACTGCCATTCCCATCTATAATCTAAAAGGTGATACCATGAGGCTGAGGGAAAGTTTCTTTATGCAATTCTCTCCTTGACAGCCATTTAGCTGCTGAAAAAGCCTCCCCAGTGCAGGACAGACAAAAGAATCAAAACCCTAGCGAAACCAGGGGGAACAGAACAACAGAAAAATAAGTACAAAATTAGACTAAATAAAGATTAAAAACAGCAAACTGAAATCCAAATTAGTTGTGAACGTGAATGAAGAAGTTTTAAGAAAAAAGTGTTAACATTATGACTTGTGCATTGTATAGACTGAAGCGGAGATTAAACAAACTCCAAAGCATGCAGATCTCTCACTTACCACCATTTTTTAAGGGTTTGATGCAATTGAAGGGGGAAAAAAAAAAAAAAGAAGTCATAGTAACTGACAAATATCAATATAACTCAAAACCTTTACGCCAGAAGACCTAGCTTGAGCAACTGACCATCTCCAGCGCAACAGCATTTTAAACATATGGCCATAGAGAACGTGCCTCTGAGTGTGCTGCTTCATTCCATTCAGCATCTGCAAGGCTCCTGATTTACTGTAACTCGAGCTCTAAACTTATAACTGACCACAATAACCCCTCATTTTTCAGGAATTTGCTTTTTAATTTGGAAAGACTCCAATCATCCATTCTTTATATAATACAAGATTAAAATACTGTCAAGCCTCCTTGTAGGTACAGCGATTATCTGCTTTGTGTTGCCCTCAGAAAGCAGATTTCCAAAGTCAAACTTCAGATTTGCTACTACGTTTAATGCATTGTATAACAAGTATAATCAATCCTTCTAGCCAAAAACCCTTGACATTCAGTTTGCATGTTGACAAACTATATTTTAGCTTTCCTCCAACTTGTGCATCTGGTGAGGATGGGCGCATGTGAACTGGCCAGCCATGCAACTCACCTGCTACAACTGCCTGCAAATGGGGTTGGGTTTTATGTCTTCAGCCCTGCATTACTTTTAGCCTTAATTTAGAAAGGATTTTATTTACTAAGCAAGTTCTATTTCTTTTGAAAAGTTACAATATTTGTTTTTAATATCAAATTAATCTTTTTAAATAGGCACAAGATTAAAAAAAAAGAAATCTAAAGGGGGTTAGGAGACAGCCTTAACAGTACTTCTTATACTGACACATAAGAACAGTGAAACCTGCCTTTATGTATCAATAGTGAATGCAAGAATTATTCAATACACACAAAAGCAGGAAAAATTCTGTTCAAGCCCTTAAAAGACAAAGCCAGCATCCATGGCAGCCTCAGTCCTGGGCCAGTGGGTCACGCGCCTGTGACTCGTTCTTACAAGGCAGCTGCTCACAGGGGCCCAAACGTTACATTCTGGGCTGGGCATCCAGGGCTTTGCTGCACGCAGAGATTTGAGGGCAGCCTTTGCAAACCACCACATGCACCAGATTCTGTATCGCTTCATGGGGAATATTTTGGAGGCGAGGGGTAAAGAAAAGATGCATGGAGATGCTCATCAGGTGCCATAAAACAAAACAGTAAAGCAGTTGCTCTGAAATGGAATGAAGGCATAACTCTATTTGTAATGAAGAGTATCTGGCCAAGATCAGTTACCCACATTTAAGGCATTGTGATCCTATAATAGTGCCTACCAAGTTGGTATATAGGACCATTTGACTACCACGGTGACAGCGATCGTTGCTTTTAGGCAGAATTGAGAGCTATACAGTCTCATACTGCGTCTGCCTGACAGTTTTCTTCCCTTGATGAATTCTAGGCATGGGCAAGAAAATGACAGTGATAAGGAGAAAATGAAACAAAATAAAAATTAGCTTGTTACAAGGTAAACTGTTTAAGTGAAAACATTTTTAAAAAAAATTACTTACAGTAATAGCAGGAACAGGGCAAAGTCAAGAAAAAAATGAGTATTAGAAAGAATGTGGGGATATGGGTGAAGCTCCTGCACAGCCAGAGTAGAAACAGGTCTATGGAAAACTTTCTTTAAGATGACAAATGAGAAGGGAAGAATTAAAAAAAAAAAAATGTATATCCCAGTTACCACAAGACTTTGAGCTAAACATTATGTAGAATATGGATTTTTAAAGTAAAAACTGTTTACATTCTTAAGGCTGAATGCAATCAACAAGTTTTTACTTTCTACTTACCCCAGAACAAACCCTTTAAAACAATTTAATTGCCAAATTTAGGCTATTCGATACAACAACAACCACCACCCACTTTCCTTAAAAATCTCGGATATACCATATTGTGATTGTAACAGCTGATGACTATGTCTATAAGCAGCTTAAGCTATACCACAGAGGAATAAACAGCTATTTGCTTCCTTTTATTGTAAGGTGAAGTCCAAGCAACTTGCAATCTGAGCAAAATGCACCAGCAATCCTCCACAAAACTCTGATCACACCACACATGCAGTGAAGTGCCAGCATCTCTGGCCTAAACATGCTGTTTTCATGCAGCTTTCATCACCAAAAGCCACTGGAAGCTGCATTTTTTTTTAACCACCAAGACTTTACAGAACCTCTCAGCTCTCTGGGAAAGGTACATAAGCCATATTGCTTTACCATATGTAATGCAAGGCAAACTCCGATTTTGAAATTATGCAGAAATTCAAGCACAGTTTCCCCTCTCTCCTTCCTCCCAGCACATAATTGAATGCAAGATGGTTCGCATCTCTAGTTACTGCTGTAACTCCTCTCCAGGAGGACAAATACGCCCCTGATCCACAGGCACTACACCCAGGACCCGTACTGGGCAGCCACTACCACCATCCTGGCACAGCTTGCAGTGGAAATACAAATTGCACAGGATGCAGAGCTAAAGGAAAAAAGAAAGCTCAAACATCCAAATTATGTGAAGGAGGAAATATTAGCAAAGGAGCTACTGAGCAGCCTTGTTCCATGGCAGAAAAAGCAGATAAATCAAATACAAAAAGCCAGGTTCATGCAAAGGTAAAACTGCAGTCAGGAAATGCCAAAGTTAAAGGGCTGTCCTTGCTCTTCGGCACGCCGTGTTTCTAGACACCGGTGATGCCCTTCCCAAGGCCGGCTGGCACACTGGAAAAGGCGCCTTCGGGAGCTCCCCAGCACCCTCGCCCTCCCGAAACCCAAGGGCAAACTCCACAGTCCAACAGCAAGTTGGGAGCTGCTCCAAAGCTAACTTGGTATCAGGCACCTCACCCATTTTAGTGCATCAAGTACCTTCTCTCAGAAGGGCTGCCAGTAGGATGGGAAGAGGAACAGCCCAAAGAAGTTACCTCCTACAGTGAAACAGGCAACTTTTACCTGGCACAACAAAGGTTATATAGCGAGAAGGGAAAGGAATAATGCAACTGATCTCACTTTCGCTGGCCAGGTAGAGTTCCCGAGCTCCCTGGAAAGGATCCCAAGCTTCTTCCAGGACAGAGATAATGTTTCTCTGCAGGCACATCCCCCTGCTAACAGCAACAGCGTCGCTGCTCAGATCAATTTTCAAAGCCTGCTTTGGTGCTTCGTTTCCTAGCCAAAAGGTACTGGCCTCTCCCTATGAGCCAAGCTTATTTCTTCTTAGGCTGGTGCAGCTGTAAACACCATTTCCATGAATTTCTCACAAATACCTTCTTGTCTGTATATATGTGCCCTGCAAATACACCTGTGACATGACAAATGTGGTTTGGTGAAGGATTGCTATCTGTGCTTTGCCTGAAAAACGTTATATTCCTCTAAAAACAGTTCTCCCAGTCAGAGGGTAGCACAGGGTCCCTCAGGATGTGCTGCTTCACAAACCTGTGCTGCACTGAACTGGGAATTCACTAGAGGTCTGGCAAGGCTAAGCAGATGAGTACAGTATTTCAAGAAAGAGCTGCAACAGAGGCAGTTTCTGGAAGGTGGCACCATAAATTGTTAAGAGGGGGCAAGCTGGTCCAGCTGGGGAAGACAAAGATAAGAGAAGCAGCTGATTTGAATCCTCTAGTGGTTGAGTCCGAGGCAACGTGGCTCCATCTCTCTATAACTGGTGCAGACTTAACTGAGCTAGACCTAAAATGTAGGTCACCTGGGTACCATCCAGGGCAAGGGCTCAGCGTGCGCCAGCCCACGGCCCTGCACAAACGGGGCTCAGCTCTCTGCTCCGCACGCAGCAGGGCTGCCCGGGTGCCACCTCCAGGCTGCCGGCTGAGCGGGCCCTGCAGCCCAAGGCAGGCTTTGGTTTGTTCTTTTACAGAGGAAGTTACCGAGTTTAGCATAAGCATTTTGCTCCAGAACTGTGATTTCTATTTCAGGACATATAAGAATATCTAAAATCATCTTTGTACGATGTCTGCACAGAAGTCATTACTCAAACATCATCCAATACAGCTAGATTCTCAAAAAAGTGGAAGGGAGCAGAGAAGTGGCTCAACATGGGAGATGTTTCCCTCTCCCAAAGGTGGGATCTAAGGCACCCCAAGTGCTATCTCAAGGCGCTGGGGAGTGGCAAGACAGCGGGTGCAAAACTTGCACCCCAACATTTGGGCTGTTTATGAGCAGCAGACGCTGCATCAGTAATGATGGAGAGCCTGCAGCAGGGAGATGCGCCCTGCCGAACTATCAGCATCCCTGGGAGGCAGTTCAAGGGAAAAGGACCATCCATCCATCCATCCCTGCATCCTAAGCGTCACTGGCTTTTGCCTGTTTCTGTCTGCTGCTCCAGAGAAAACAAAGCTCTTGAGAAATCTTATGGCCAAGTAGAGCCCATACTCGCTCCAAAACAGGGAGCAGGGTGGTGGAGGGCTGTGAGGAGGAATCACACAGATTCCAAGGAAAAAAAGGTCAGATCCAAGGTCCCCCCAAGGGGCCATTGGGGAAGTTACTCCTCTTGCCCATGTGCCCTCTTGCACAAACAGCTCAATAAGTTCAATGCTGCTTGTTGCTGCAGCAGCCTCGTATGAATGCCTGACACGACCACAGCCACTGTCCTGAGAGCTTAAAGCACCAAAATCAGCACTAAAACAGTTTGGAAACGAGCTGACAGAAACCCCAGCTATTTCCTAATGATGTTTATACTAAGCATTATACTATATATACACACACTAAGTATTAATGAAGAGTTATAAGAGACATCTGGGTAAGTCACTAGCCCAGCCTTAGACCTTCGGTGTTACCTGCCCACTGCTGCATGCAGAAGGAAACATGTGATTTTGGAAGCACCAAATTTAAATTCCAAACAATAAGCACACAGTGGCATTAAACATTAACTTTGGCATTTCGTAACTGTGTGTATAAAGGAACAATAAACTTAAGAGTCACCAGAGTTTTCAGTAAAACATCCAAGCATGGTATCAGAAGGCTCTGAAGGATTTCTCACAAATGGGTTTGTAAATGGAGCCCCTGCTCGTACAGTGTTTCCCACCACAGTATCCCAGAATTTTAAATGCAGTTACAAAAGCGGAAGAATAATCAAGAGAATGTAGATCTTAAGTCAGCTTTTGAGTAGCTTTTATGCCAATTGTCTCTCTTCATCCAAGCAAGCCTAATACATAGATGTTGACTCTGTTAATTGGTATTTGATTTCTTCCTCCAGAAGGACAAGCAGAGAGAACATCCCCACCACACAGGCGCATCACTCTCCACAACTCAAGTTTAGCTGCCTTTAAAATAACAGCAAATCAAGCAAGCAAATTAGTAACTAAGTTACTCAGTTCATCATCCGGACATCGCCAGAGATGATGATCCTGAGATTCCTCAGGCATCTGAAGAGTGGCCAGACCAGTCAGGAAAACTTCAGCCCTCGCAATAAGCACGTATTGTTCCCAGAAACAATTTCTTTTTGTATTAAGTCCATTTGAAGTTGATTACAATGAGTATTTTCATATTGAATATCTGGGTTTAGTCTTTATCAAACCACTTAAGCAAATAAAAGTTTGCACAATGCAGTGAACTATGGAGAGCCACTAATGAGGCGAGATTTCTCTGGGCCATCCTGATGCCCAGTTAGGCAAACATGGCCCAAGAGTAAGGCAGAAGCACAAGAGAACATCCAAGTTACCCTTTCAAATATATTTAGAAGTTTCCCAGGCTGAGAGCCACTTTGAGGCCAAACTGCTGGCAGTATCAACTCCTTAACTGTAAAGCTGTTAGTTATGCACAAGTACATGCACTGCGTTGTTCCTAGATGCATTTCCAACAAAATTTAAATGGTCTCAATTGCATGCTCTATAAGCAGTTAGTAAATGCTACTAAAGTGGCTAAAATTAAAAGGGCTAGTTTCCTCTAGGTATGCATTATTCTTTAAGAAAGTTTCAGTCTGCTACGGAAGCGATCCAAACCTCAGCCATTTGGAGACAGGGTATTCAAATTTGTTCTCTACTTAGTAAGACTCCCATTTCCCTTCCCCTTCTCTGAATTATAGCTCAGGATCGTTTGTTTTTGCCCAAACTTCACAAGCAGGTCACTGCTTCAGCACTAGCATCTTCATCCCCAAAGGCCAATGCCTCTCTGTGTTGCTAGCACCTTGTGCAGCATCGACTAGTTGCTGCCGAGCTGCACAAGTTCCAACACTTTTCCCCCCCGGGACGTTTTGCAGCGTGCCGGAAGGCTCGGCCAGCCCCGGGAAACGCTGCCGTTAGTGCCCCAGCGCTCCCACAGCCCGGCTCAGGGTGCAGCCCCCTGCGCGGCACCGGCTCCGTCTGAATGCATCTCGTTTCTACAGCAAGCAAAAGGGCCTACCATCCGTTTCTCACACGGACTCCTTGGGCAGGGTTTCTTGGTAAACACTGTGGTAAGCAACTAGGTGTTACATTCAAGTCTGTTCCTTGAGTTGGTTCTTTCAAATAGTCATTTTAGCCTCAGACTGCCCCTTTCCTCATCTTTAAGAGGAAGATATGCAGAAACTCAAAGATAAATATAATTTTACTGTATACCACACACAGTTATTAATACTACCATCAAACCTGGTAAAATAACATAATTTTTAGAAAATATAATCCCTAAATGTTATAGTTAGACATATCTTCCATAGCATTCCTTAAATTCATAAATTCATTAAAACTCAGTTATATACCAAAGACCGACCACCCTCCACCTCTTTTTTTTTTTTGTTGATAGACATTTGATGTTTTTTAAACATCTTTGGGGGCACAGTGCCTTGCAGCGTAATGCTCCCTTTCAAAGCCGCACACCGTCCAAAGCAGACGCCAGCTTGAAGAGGGAGCACCAAGCAGCTCCCACGCGGTCTCCGTGCCTCCCTAGGGCTGACAGGCAGCATTCCAAGGGGCACCACGTGGCACGGGCAGGACGGGGCACTGGGCCAACCTTCTGCAACGAAAGCTCTGAAGGATGTTGGAAATAACTGCCCCCCATGAGAACCTGAGGAAACCCAGGGACTTCGCAGAGCACTTGGACCGCACAGGCCTACTGCACTGCTGATCCTTCCTTCTAGGAGGCCCCAGTCTGTTCTGCTGCTCTCATTCCTCTTTGCTCCTCTCCCCCATTTTTTCCTTTCCTTTTTTTCCTCCTTTTCTTCTTATTAGGAGCTTTAAGAGCACTTACCGTCTGGGACTTCATCCGGCCGCTTCCTTTTCTCATAAACAACTATGATGACAACGAGGATAACGATTTCTGCCAAGATCCCCAAAAAGGGCCAGAGGGGAGCCAAGTGGCTGCGCACACGGAGGATGGTTGTGACAGAGACGGAGCCGATCACGTTGGTCGCGTTGCACTGGTACTCGCCAGGATCCTCGTTAATCTGTAAGTTTGTGATGCTGAGCTCAGTGTAGTTGTCCTTGTTTGTAACGAAGAACCTGCCAGAGGAGTTGTTGATATCCTGATAAAAGGAGAAAGATGGGAGAGGAAAGAGGGAGAATTTTCTTTTTCATTTCTGTAACAGAAGCTGGAAGCAGTCTGAGGGATTCCTGCAAAGAAGCTGGTTTCTTCACACAACAGAGCAGCCTGCTGCCAGCATTTGCTCTGTATCCCTCTAAAGTGAATCTTGCTTCAAAATAAAGAGCTTGCTATCCTGGCTGACAAGCAACATGGAATTTGGGGCACCACGTCCCTTCCACACCTGCAGCAAAGAGATCCAGAGCTGTCTGGGCTTGGAGTTTTTTTTATATGGACAAGACCTTGGTAAAGCACAAGAGAAAAGACAAGTTTGTTCTTCCTGAAAGTTGCATGAATTTACCAAATAATTTTTAAGTTATTTGATAACCTGAAAGAAAACGTGCACAGGGATCTTCAGAACTACAAAGGGACTTTGACTGGCAAAACTTAATAAGCCAATTAAGAGAGCGGTTCAGCTCGGTGTCCTCACAGAAATTTAAGCTAGCACCCAACAGTGAATGTTCAACCCATCCTATTACTAACTGATCATTTTTTCCCCAATGTATCAAATTGCCAAAGTCATTATGGCAACAGCAGATCACATATAGATGTGAAAATGAAGAGATGCCAGGACTTAACAGATTGCAACTTCTCTTCTGCTATCTCAATTGCTGGTAAAATCTGCTGCTCAACAGACCCGCTGCCACATGGAAAAGATATGGCCACTTACATCCTGAAAGGTCTCACTGTGACATCCTCACGCTAAGGCCAACCAGTAAAGCTCAACCAATAAAACCAAAAAACAGCTTAAGAAATTTTAAGCTAAATGAATTGTTAAGGCACGTTGTACCTGCCTGCAGGGAGCAGGCACCCTGAATATTACATCCTTCCTGGCAACTCACAGCTTAGTCCAGTAGTAATGCAATAAGCCACCCCATTTCACAACTAAGTTATGAATATTTATTTGTTTTCTATTCACCTTTACTGGAAAGTTTCTCCCTCACTTGCTGCTGTCTTGGACTTAGAGCAACAGCATTTTGGGAAGTTACAAGGCACCCACGTACCCCCAAAGAGAAGGTGCTCCCCTTTCCACCCTCAGCAGGGCTCTCAGCAGGTCAGTTCGTGCCCGACACCACAGCTCACCTACCTCGAAAACCCCATTGACCTTCTTGCGCCAAACCCACTCGGGATGCGGAAAGCCCACGGACTTGCAGTACATGACTGCGTCCTGCCCCTCGTTCTTATTTTCACTTCGTTTATGGCCAGTGATATCGGGAATAGCTGCAAAAGAAAACAAAAGCTCCGTGTTTACAAGCTGCTCCCTACAGAAGTAACAGTCCCGAGCCCTGAGAATTGGAACAGAACATGCAAGTGACAAGTGTCCTGGAAGTTGTCACCTTTCCTGAGCTGAACCCAACTTATGAAAGGGAAATTGCGATTTCCTTCTCCCTCCAACCAGCATCTCAGTTGCAGATATGCAAGAAAGGCTTTTGGGATGGCTTTCCAGGCAAGGTGAGGGGCACAAGGGAGAAATCTGCACATCAAACTTCAGTTACCTACCAAAAAGCACAAACCTACAAAGCCAAAACCCGGGAATCGGCAGTGCAGGCAGCCCCGGAGCTCCCCGCCTGCCTCCCTGCTCACAGGTTCCCAGCGGTTCTGCAGGTACTTTCAGCCTGGCAGGGCTCTGGTTACAACTTGCCCACGGTGGCTTCAGGACTGTGAACTGATACTGTCTTAATGTGGATGTCTGAAAGCTCAAATCAAGCTCAGTCCTTTCAGAGGGATTTTAGTTTTGATCCACCAACACGCTAGGACTTGTTACACTTCACACTTCTTGCAGCGACGCCACTCCTTGGAGCTGGCAGATCCCAGAAATGAAGCAAAAGTCAAAATCCCTCCCCAAAACAGCATCTTCTCGTTCAGCCAACACACAAACACATACTCTAAGAAAGGCTGCCGACGAGCTGGGGGAAACCCTGAGCAGATCACAGCCCCGCATGACAGCGGAGGGTATTCTAATTGATGTGTCTCTAAATACTGCCCATCACTCCTTTGCCATGTTTGCCACAGCAGCCTAACAGCTCACGGGGGATTACCCGGGCTCAGGGCACTGCCCAGGCTGAACCTGTCCTTAAGCAGATGGCTTTGGTGCTGGAGTGACCACCTTTAAAGCCCATTCGCTTTCTAGCTTGCTAATTATGTCACACGTGGCCTGCTGTGTGACCGACCACTGGGCACTGATCTGTTAATCCGGCCAAAGCCCGAGTGCTCCAGGAACAGACCCTCCAGGGTGGGAATTCAACAACAGAACAGACAAATTTCACAGTTCCAGTCAGTCGCAGCAAGGAAAAACAAGCAAAACATCTTGAGCAACTTGCTGTTCTTCCAGGAATTACATCACAGCTCTTTGGGAAAACGTGCAGTCAGCCTAAGTGCTGAAGGGAATTGTATCTCAAATGCAAGTTTCTCTAATGCAGAAAATATCCCATGCCATCCTCCTGGAAGATCTCTGCCAGTAATGTAAGGGGTTGATAATACTGTTAAGAGGGGCACAAAAGAGGTTTCTGAACCACTGAACCCCACGCTCACCAGAACACCTAAGCGACAGCATTCTGTAGTACACATCTGTCCGTGTGAAAAGAGACCATCAGGGGACACTGGCGGGCCCAGCCCCTTGAATCTACTGAGGTATTTTTAAAAAACAAAATTGATAACCTGTCCCCTCTGCAGAGGCTCTGAGCTGAAGCGACTGGACTTGCTGCTGAGAGACATCCCAACACTCAGGGGCTGACTCTGACTCAGCAGCAGCCACAGCTCTTGGCAGGGACGGAAGCAGCGGCGGCTGCTCCTGCTGCAGAGGACGCTGCCCACCCCAGCCCAGGCTCCCCGGGGATTTCTGGCAAGGCCCTGAAGGGGTTTATGCCGTTTGAAAATATTTTAACGTGTTAAGCCAGTTCTTTTCCTGATTTTTTGCCTGTTTTCAGCAAAAGGCCATTCATTACCTAAGAGAAATATGATTGTAACATCCCTGTTTTGCAAGGCAGAAGAAGAAGAAATTACTCGAAGCAAGTGTTAAGTTTTCACCTGGACAAACAAAAGCTTTGCTAGCAACTTCCAGCACACGTTAGAAAGGGTATGGCAAGATCAGCAGAGGCTTCTAGGCAAATGTTGACTTTGCAGGGTGCTGGCGGCCACAACCATGACAAATAACCACAGTATGCTGAGAGTTTAAAAATAATACTTCCAAAAACATATCTTTACAAATGGCACGCACAAAAATATTTCTTCTTGTAAGGAATAAAATGAAGACACAAGGCCATGGTAATTCTCAGGTCTTCTCAGCAAAAAGAGTAGCTTTGAGATATGTAAACAGAAGTAAGCTGGAAAGGAAAGCACATTCCAGGCTTGCTAAGTGACCACAGTCACTACCTGTGCCTACAAGAGGCAATATTTCTAAGAACTGGAGTTTTCATGTGGAAAGTCTCTAAGCAGAATCTGCTTAAGGGTTAAGAGGGCTGCATTATGTCTTATTAAGAATCACTAAGCACCTACAAGGTTCTTCAGAAACACTGTTTATAGGCTCAAAAAGAGGATTATAGTTATTCCTAAAGAAGGTGGTTCTTCAGTAAGAACCGATTTCATCTCATCAACTCTTGAAAGGTCTCATCTCATCCTTGCCAAGTTCACCAAGTTTTCACTTGAGCAGAAACCAGGGAGGGCCAGTGCCTTCCTTGGGGCTCTCTTCCTTACCAGCTGACCCGGAGCAATTGCTTCCGACGTAACGGAAGGCCGGCAGACACGGAGCGTAAGAGAGGGGCTGCGGATGGAGAAGGCAGCAGCGCGGCCGGGCTGCGAAGGCGCCAGCGGGGCTGCCCGCGAGGCGAGCGCGGAGCCTCGAGCCCGGCGCCCGTGTCCGCGTGCCCGCGCGCGCTCCCCGCGCCGAGCAGAGCCCCACGGGGGACACGTGCGGCCGCGCTGCCCCACTTCTGCCCGCGCCCCCCGTGGCTCCCGGCAGCCGCGCAGGCTTTCTAGGACACCCGCACTGCTGCCCAGGTGACCCAGCGCGCTCCGGCACCGAGGGACGACTACTGCTATTTCTTCACGCAGAGGACGTTTCGCGGGGCTGTCCCAGTGAGGGCACGGTGACAAGAACACGCTCTGCTGTTCTGGGCACAGCCACGCAGCAGCCATTTCCAGCCCCACTAGGACACTGACTATTTTTGCACACAGTCTGAGGGGAGCACTACATGGAAGATTAATATTCAGCACATCCTATGCTGGCTGGTTTCAGGCTACGTCCGAGATATTAATCCAGTACTTATTCTACCAAAAATGTGTGCCTAATTGCAGTCTGCTAGGCAAAATACAATTAAAATATCACTGCAGCTGACCTCAATCACAGATTTAGCAACAGAGCGATGTCTCCCATCCAGCCTTTCCAGTCAAGATGTCTTACACCATTCTGCTTCCGTGCCAGCAACACACAAGTACAAAATGAAGCAGGTTTTGTTCATAACGGATTTAGATTTCACTGCTGCTCTCAAGCAGCAGTTTTCAGCAGAATTCCCTTCCCAGCTCACATCAAATGTGCTGTGGAGCTGTGCACAAAGCTTCTCCCTCAGCTCCCAGCAGTAAAGAAACCAAATCCATGCCCCTGCCAAAATAAAGCAGGGTCTTTATTCTGAAATCATGAACGGACAACTAAATACTGAAAGTCTAAAGACGTGATTGAAACACCAAATAGAAAAGCAAAGAAAGGCAGGATTTAATTGCTTTAAAAAAGCTAAATATAGGCATAGCCGTTCTTAACAGAAAAGTAAATTTCTTACAAGCATCATTGTTCTGATAGTTTTAAAAAGCATCACAAAAGAAAAGGGTTTTGTGCCCAAGTAAACTGTGTATCTTCAAGCAGCAAGTGCACACACGGCACCAAACGCACTGAGCAGTTACTTTAGGAACTGTATCCTTTCAATACAGCCCTGAAGAGAATATTATGTTGTTGTTGAAGGGCAAGCAATGTCCTCTTTCTGTACGAAAAAAAGGGATCCAGTCCTTTGTTTTCAGGTTAATTTCAAGATATTTGATGGAGTTACTAAAAAGGAGAGGTGAACTAAGACACATCATAATTCCCAACGATGTCCCAGTTAACAAAAACCCTTCACGTTTTCCCATTAAAATACAAAATTAAAGCAAGGGCAAAGGCACCTAAAAATACTCTTGCATGTCAAAATTGGTATATTTTAAAAATGACCTAGTAAAAGGGTTCTGGAAGTCTTCGTTTTCTGCATTAGAATTCTTATCAATTTATGTCTTTATTAGGCTGGGTGTAGAGCCACAGCAGCACATTAAGCATCTTGCAAAAACAGAGAACATGAAAAATGGGTTTTCATTCCTTCTTTTTTTTTTTTCTTTTTAATGTACAGGCCCATCCAACATGAACATGCAGCTGTGATGAGAAAAAGCCAGATTTCTTAAGTCACTTGATAGAAGATCGTTCAACTGCCGTAGACATTTCCTGGGACAGACAGGAATCAAGAAACCGAGATCTTCCAAGGCTGCCGAATTAGCCATTCATTTTCCAGCCTGCCCCTTGGGCTGCAAGCAGAGGGAAGGCTGGAGAACCCCGTTCCAGGTGCCGGTATCACGGGTGACACAGAAGCCTCTGGCTCAGCAGAAGTCAGGGCCTTTTCCGGAGCTGCCACGTTTTGTGCTCTCGCAGCAGCTACGAGACTTGTTTAATCTTTGCGATTAACTGGGGTGAGGGGACAGGAGGAAGGGAAAAGCTTCCTGGAATGGGCAATGAGGAGAGAAGGGACCACCTCCCTTGAGCCAGTGATGGTAGGAAGGCTTTCTAGGAAAAGGCAGTAGCAAGATCCGCTTGTCCAGGGGCATGGAAAGAGAAGAGGGGCCCAGGAGATGGGCACCACGTCCTCTCGTGTTGATGTGGTAGAGGGGAAGCTTGTTCTTCCCCATCGTGTGCACACTGCTGCTGCCCTGCCCAGGGCTATGGGTTGAAGAGCATCAGAAGACCCAGGGTGAACTTGTTTCTTCTTCCTCCGAAGTTCTGGGGAAGAGCTGAAGGATGGCAAAGGGAAAAACCCTTTAAAGAGTTGCAGAGGTTTTGTGTTTTAGTCTTCAAGTTTTCAGGGATCTCCAGCATAGTAACAATGCAGAAAAAGCACCGCAGGTACTTCCACTTGTGGCAACGGAGGAATCAGAAGCAGAAAGTTGTCAGCATCTTGACTGGTGAGTGACTGTCCTCACATCCCTGCCGAGGGCATCGGCACAATCCCACACAGGCTGCTCAGCCTCAGCCAGCCAACCCCTCTGCAGAAGCAAAACCTGGGCAAGGACCCCTATTCCCAGGCCTTGGAATATCCACACTGGCTGGGCTTATGGGTCCTCTGGGACCTCCCTAGGATCACCATTAAATCTCGGTATTTGATTCAACAGCTTTTATACTAATTCTAGCTTACTAATTCCTTAACCAAGGACAGCTCTTTCTGATAAGCAAGCACACGTGACAATTTAACAGCAACATCTATATTTCTGCATTTTTATCTTCATAGAGACTGTACTCAAGATATGCAGAAAGAATATAGGCAATATTACATAAAAAGCAAATGGCACTGGTGTATCTTGGCTTTCATTTGCTGCGAGGTATTTGTTAAAGTTGTTCACAAGTTGTCAAAAAGTTGCTATTTTAGTTCACAGCCACTTTGAGATTCAGAACCATCTTTTCTATCTGCATCAGCAATTAACAAGTGCAGCACAATTACAGTCACCAGTCAAGCCATTAAAATTGTGCACAGTTGCTTGTGGACAAATACTGTGACAGCCCACACATGCTGGGAAGCATTAAACGACAGCATCTGCACAGTCAAACAAACATCACTTACCTACGTATTCCTCAATTAAGGAAATTCAACATGTCCACAGATGAATTAATATCGAAACCAGCTTGACCACAGAACACAAACTGTTTTAGCAAGATGGGGACAGAATCTACTCCAGACTGCAGGAACCGCAGAGCATTCCCTCCTTGGCAAAGTGAAAAGATCTGGCATATTCTGCGCAACAAGCACCAGCAGTATCCAAGGACATTTATATCCAAGGGAATGTATGTCACAGCGCACAAGTTCTGGCTGCGCAGCTCTTGCAGGAGCTGTAACTCAAATGAATACTGCCAGATCAGAAAGGATGTATGTGCAGCCCTAGGACTGCGGGGAAGCTACAAACAGTTCTTTAACTCGTGCTTTAAATGGAGTGGTAAACTCAGACCACACAACCTTCTATTTAATAGAAGTTAGAGAAGAAAACATGTTTTCAGTTTAAAAATACACATATTCCAGTTTGCTTTGCAGGGGACTTGACAGGGTACTTCCCACGCTAGACAACCCGTGATACTTCTCCACGTTCAGGGAAAATTCAGGGCCAAGCAGCAACTCTTGTGACGCAGAAGGGAGGAGCCAGGGAACAGGGTTAACGAGTCCTCAAATTACGACTGCTGAGCAAGCAAAAAGCTTTCGACCTCCCAGGTATGGTGCTGGAGTCTTGAACTTCCAGCTGATTATTACTTGGTGGTATTTATATACAGGGATGCATGGAAAATGGTAGTATGAGCAGTTATTCTTCTGCTCCCGGCCTTTGTGCCAGGAGTTCGATCACATCCATGGAATTTTCTGTCTATAGCCCTGGCGCTCTGCCACGTTCAAGGTGGCCCTGTGCTCCCACCCACCCCGCGAGGGCTCAGAAGCCTTAAGGCAAGCGTTTCTCTGAAATCTTTGGACAGGTTACACCAGGGCAGAGAAGGTGTTACACAATCCCATAGCAAAGCTAAGCCTCCCATCCCCAGAAGCAGCTGCCGTCACCCTTGTAAGCATGCTGGAAAATGGAAAAAGGACTGAAATCTTAAGTAAGAAGGTATTAGAAGACTGGCAAAATAAGAACATAAGAACAGAATACAAAACAAAAACAATAGAAATCAACAGCAAACTTATCTACCTTCCTGAATACCCAGAAGACCTGCTCGTTAAGTAGAGCGTAAACTAGAACTCAGCTTGACCTAAGCAGGGCAAGGACTGCTTTGCCCTGCAGCAGTTCTTCGTGAGCACACCTAGCACACACCTTTTGGCCACGGGTGCTGCAGGAATTTGTGGGCATTCACACGAGCACATGTTTTAGAGCTCATCTCTCCTTGCAAACACACCTGGGCCAGATTTGACAAGGTACTAGGTATATTTGGACACTTCATGAAAGATTATTTGAAAACAAACAATCACAAAACACTTAAAAATCAGGAGGGTGAACCTTTGCTTTTAGTACAGATCTGTGGTACCTAATTTAAATAACGATCACAAAATAAATCAGGAACTGGTACTGGGACAACATGAAACCTCCTCCTTCCCACTCACTCTTGGCCAGAGAGCAGCAGAGGAAGTTTTACATTTGAGCTGGAGCCGTAACAAAGATAGTGAAGTAACACTAATGTAGGTCTCAAACAAATTTGCAATATACCTTCACAAAACAGGCATCAGTACAATCCCAGGCGTGCAAAAACTGGTTGCAATTTCTTTGCAATCATGTTTGATAAAGTTCTGCATTGCTGCAAGGGGAATACGTGGCTACTGCAGAGAACTCAGCCATATCCCTGCGTGGGCCAGTAATTTTCACACTCTTCAGTGAACAAGCAACTGCATTCTAGCAAGAGCTTAGCACCGTATAAATCAGCATTGTCTCCATGCTGCCTACCTTTTGTATGTCTATAGAAGAAACACTTCTCTTGTCCAATATCTACAGTAAAATTCAGTGCAAGGCACATGGATTTGCTGCAATGAAAGATTCTCTTTGAGGCAGCTCTCATCTTGCAGATTCTAGCCATAATTCCCCTATCCATAATTCCCATCTGTCAGAACAGCACTAAAAGGCATAGGACAAAACCTGCATGAAAGCAGACTATCCCATCAATGTGGCATGGGGCATCTGTCCAGCCTGGGAGCTTCCCAGCAGCCGGAACGGAGTCTCCCGACAAAAACACAGACAGGCTCCAGCTCCAAGCTGCCACACTCGAGATGCTGGTTCATTTTTTTTTTTTTTTTTTTCATTCAGGAACAGAGGAGAAATTCAAAGCACATCGAACACCTCCAGCAGAAGGCCTCATATACTGCCATACTGTGAACAGGGAAGAAACCACAGATGTGTTTGCCTCAGCACAGGCACATCCAGTGTAGAAGGCATTTGAATGCCCTCTACAAGGATCACCAGTGCAGTGGACAAAATCCTATATCTGTGACATCTTCCCTGGGATTTTGTGCAGGGATTTCCCAGAATTATAAGCATTATATGGATTAGATGGATACAGGCACAAATCCAAGAGGAAATTTGCTTGGGACAAGCTGCTTGGGTTAGCTGGTACGGACACCAAGTGAGGTAGCAAAGACAGCGAAAGTACTTCAAACATTTGGGGAGAGGAAGCAAGAACAAAACAAAAGAGTACCTCTCACTTCTATAGTGGCGTTGGCTATAGGAGAGTTTGAAAACACAAACACGCACAAGTATTCCCCTGACTCCTCTGCTCTGGGCTTCAAAATCCTGCAGACAGGGAGAGAACACATGAGCCACGTTAGGTACTGCGTTAGCAACCACGAGTGAGCAGGCTAGGAATTATTTTTTTCTTTCCCCAAAGACTCCCATCTTTTAACTGAATGTCACAGCTATGAATTCTTTATTTAAGGTATATTGTGCTGGTGCATGTACTTGAAATAAAGTATGTCATTTGACTAGAAAAAAGATAAGCTCTCATCTGAAAGGTCAGTACCATTTTACCTGGAGAAGCTACAGTAAGCTTAAAAGCAAGGAGACTGAAATCTGCCATATCATACACTATAGTTTGATGCAAGACAGCTTTTGCTGTCCTTCAAAAAGCTTTTGGACATAACTAAGTTAAAGCAGTATGCAAATAACCCTCAGATATTTACCTATAAAGGCTGCTTTCTTAGACCAGGGAAACATACTATGATGTGATATGGAATCTTTATTTCTATATCACATTTCCATAGCATAAAACAAAATGTAACACCTTCCCAACCCTCCTTTACTGAGAGCAGTTGGGTGCTCTCTTGTTTAAGGACACCAAGTGAATAGCATGCAGACGAACATAAACCTTGCAGAACACTGTAACAAAAGAATTAAATTGCACAGGGAAACCATTTAAACTGCAGCTTCTTTTTCCATTGTGTCTTACACAATATGTGGAGACTCAAGTCTCACTGTATTTACAGCATTTACTTTCCCGAGCCACCAGTAAAGCCTAAAGGTGGAAATAAATAACGCTAACAAACTTTTCAGATAGCCAATTATATACCCACATTTTAGAGTTAAAATTAAAAGACTTAAGACAAACAACAGTTGCTTCCAATTAGCATTAAACACCACAGCAATACTTGCAGTTTCATCTGGATGCAGGCAAAGCATCCTTCAGAAGTGCCCAACTCTGAACACAGGTAAATGGGCACTTCCCACCCACACGTAATGGGACAGCCCCACTCGAGCACTTCCCTCGCTCCTCATCTACTGCCAAACTCTCTGATGGGAAGCAGGGAATGCCCAGCTTTTGTCACTGCGTCAGGGAGGCAAGCACTTAAGTGCCTGGTCAAGCCATACCATTAGTTTTTATCCACTATAGGCAATGTTTAAGCTACCCAGGGGAATATATAAAACATTGCATTGTCAGTTCCACAGAGGTTTATTTATAAAGGACGAAACTATGGCAGCCTATTGCTGGAGTATTCTTATCATAAATTATTAAACCACTTAAGTGCAAACTGATACGGCTGCAAAGCCTTAAAGACAGAGAAGCACTTGAGCCAAAGTTGCTTGGCCAATGATTTCCCTCAGGCCTGTGGTTTTAGGAAGGGCCTAGCTCTTCACAGCTGCAGATTTTTCAGCAGATGCAAGAAACATTTTCTTGCATTTAGCTCAGCAACGTGTCACCCAACTCAGAATTAACCAGGTAGAAAGGCAAGTGATGACTCTTCTTTTCTGAAGGACAAGTGAAGACAAGCTGACAGGTTTGCCACCTGCCACGTCCACGATCCTCAAACTACGGGACATCCAGAAGCACTTGCACTACTTGGAAAAGAATACAGGTCTAATAACTCTTGACCATTTGGGATTAAAAAGCTTTGCTGAGAAGCTATGCCTTGGGTTTTCCAAATACAGCAGCATTCCAGCAAGAATAGTTTTATCAACTTGAACAAAGAATTAGGCAAGATGTGTTCCATCTTCAATGTCACACGACTTCCATATTAATACAACATGAAGCAGGACTTTCTAAGAGGAGTTTTGGATGGTCCACAAAGCTGAACTTGAAGTACTAGCTATATTTTACAGCAAATGAACTTAAATCTGAAACACCAAGAACTTAAGACTAATTTTCCTAGAGAAACAGAACACAAGATTTAGCAAATCACAGAAAATATTAAAAAGGCTTCTCAAGCTAAAACGTTATAACTTGTTTTAATTATATTCATGTTGAAATTGCTTCTATGAATCCTCACTGACAGAATTTGATATTCCTGGATTAAAAAAAAAAGAAAAACTTCAGATGAAGTTAAAGAATAAGGAACAGGTCAAATGCAGTGCAGTCACATGCAGAGAAGAAACGACACAAAGTCTGGAACCACAACATGCAGCAAAGCAGCCTGCAAATGAGTAGGAATTGAGAGCTGCCTTTTAAACACCAAGTCACCGAATCCTCAGCCAGTCCCTGAGTTGCAGGGGGCTGTACTGAAACCCTTCCTCACCAAGCACGAGTGCCAGTTTTACAAACTGCCCACCTCACCTACTCCTGCAAGAAATTACAGCTGAAAGTTTAATTCTTTCTGTGCAGGGGCACTTGGAAGGAAAAGTCAATTCAAGCATGGAACAGACTACAGAGAACTCAGCCTTGATGCTTGTTTTCTTCAACAGTAGTGTGGGATTCCCAACAATCTTGCTGTGACATGTCTTCCACATCACTCAAGCAAGTGCTCTGGTACAAGACTGCTCCTTAAATAAGATTCGGGACCCTAATAACCATGAGGGGAAAGAAAGCAAGCCCTTTAAAACTGTGCCAAACAAATAACAGGACGTAATTGCAGAACTAAACCAGACTTTTTCTAATCACAAACCCGAACACATAACCCAAAATGATTTGAAGGGCAAAACAAAGGAAAAGCTGGAACACCTCCTTTCTGTCAGGATCAAACAGGCTTCCATAACCTCATGAGAGAACACTGTGCTACGGCAGTTAAAATCGTAAGGCCAGCAAGCAACTGCAGTGCTAAAGAGCCCACCGTATTCCTCTGGAGATGAGAGAAACCTAAGGGCAGCGTAAGATTTGCTTCCATCCCTCAGTGCAGAGGGGCTAAGGCGCAGGGAAGCTGCTGCTGTGAAGAGCTTTGTCCAGGTACAGGCACCTCCTGCCAGCAAAGGGGTGAGTAGGAGGGTGAAGGTGCTGAATGTGGTCTAGTGTCTCCAGAGATGAAGCTGCCACCAGTGGTTAAATCATTATTTAAATGTTCTCTGCTCTAGATTAACACTGCTGAAAAGGGTGTATCAGCTGTCTCCGTTGGCATCAAGAAAAGAGAACAAAATGGGAAAAGAAATAAGGCAAGAAATCTGCATGAACAGCATAGATCTCAGTGAGCAAAATCTCCTACATTCGAATGAATTGCAGAGCAAGAAAGTCCCATCTTGGGAATGCAGAAGCCCTCAAAGAATATATCCTACAAGGAAACACAGGAAGGGGCTGAATGCACTGCTCTCTGGAGACAACATGTAATAGAGACAGCACATGCACGTGGGAAACGGCCCCAAACATGGATGTACTGACAAAAAAAAGAAGCACAAGTGACAGAGCTGATTTGGTGAAATTTCCATCAAGATTTGGTGAAATTTCCTGGTACTCCAATGACATGTCAGTGACAACTGGGGCACGCAGTCTTTCATCTTCCATGGCTAGAAGACAACTAAAAGAGCTGATATCAGCAATGATTTACGTGCAGCGTTGCCCCTGAGTGATAAGGATTCACAGCTACAAGTGCAGACAAAATGTAAACATAGGCAGGATACAGACTGCACAACGTACTGAGGAGAAGAGAAATCTAGCCCGTGTGCCCGCGTGCACATGGCACGTGCACTCTACAGAAGCACTAACGGAGCCTGCCCGAAAGTTTTGGACGACTTGCCAAAGAGAAACTGATGTTATGTTTATGTTGACATCGCGTTTACTTAAACCCAGTGCAGTCAGCTACAGGGAGCCACCTTTGCAGAATGTGGCTTCTAAGAGGACTCCTACACGCGCTCCTGGAGAGCCTTCGTGCACGTCACCCCGCACAGCTTGCCTGACGGCTGTGAAGCCCCTGCAGCCCACCAAGTGCACGGCTCTCCAGCACGGTGCCTGCCAGCACTTACTTGTACTCTGTAGTGTTTGTAGGTTTTCTGGTGCCGGGGATCTCCTCTCCATTCTTCACCCAGTAACTGGCGGCAAGGGGGCTGGGACTCGTGCTGAGGTTGCACTGCAGTGTGACGGCGGGCCCGTACTGGTGGATGGTGACATCCTCGCTGGCATTGATCCGCGGCTCTGAAACAACCGACACGTCACATAGCACAAAGCCTCTCGACGACTGCGCCGCACTAGGCTAGAAGGCAGAGGGGAAAGGGAAGGGAAGGAGGCTACACAAGGAACGGCTCTGCACTAATTTGGGAAAACATCCAGAAGAGTCACAAGAAAACAGCTGACCACTAGCAAAGGCAACACTTTAGCGATCAGCTTCCCTATAGGGGAAAAAAAGAATTATTTAGACCATTCCTTTTTGAAAAAAAATACTGAACATCTCTGCAGATTCCTGCATAATAGTGTTACTTGCTTTTTGCACACCATTCGACTGAGTTAGTTGCACCTCCTGTGACAGCATGTAAGAAGGCCGCTACCATTTCTTGAAGTAATTTGTTTCTGGCTATTATTAGGTTCATTTGCTTATTTTGAGGTTTAAAAACAAACCTGTTTTCTACAGAGAAAAGCCTTCAAACTTAAATAGTCTCGTGAAAACTCTCTCTGGAGTTCCCCTCTGCAAAAGAAAAGGCTAACGTCCACCTAAGCAAATCCTCCCATCTGCAGCAGGACCATTTCCATGCAAGATGTGAGCATGGCTCTGCAGGATGAAACCCCACAGGGCCAGCGGGCAAAGCTGCTTTTTGATGAAGCCTAACAGAGGAGTCATCCTGGGCACACGAGATATCCTGAACAGGGCAACTTCTCTGATGTCTGAAATTACAGCAAATACCAAATGTGAATAAGGCACAAGTCTCATGAAGAATGGCTGAAAACAGGCCTTAATGCAGAGCAATTTTTAAAAATTACATGCCATGTTAAAAATTTAAGTCAGGAACTATTTAATTTGTAATGTTAAATGTAAATATTAATGAGGAAAAAATAGAGTTTCATTTAAAAAAAATATAGCACAAGAGTTTCAGACTTTGCTGTTTAGGGTGGATAACTGAACCCAGACAGGTTCACTCTACAGTCTTGCCTGGTAGGGTCAAACTCCTATTATTTACCAGTAAGGCTTTCTAAAAGCAACAAGACTGTCCTTGAATTCACCAGGTTTTCTTAAAATTGGGCAGGTGGTTAGTGCTGAACTTTTTGAATGGTCTGAGATAAATTTGCTCCCAAACTTGGGGGAAAAAAGGCTTCTATACATAAAGCACTTGAAAAATAAGAGATGGTATGAGGAGAGATGGAAAATGCCAGTACCATCAAAAACGGTGCACTCTGCATCACTTAACATTTCTCTCTCCCGTGCAGTATTTAGACTGCTGTCCAGAGAGACAAGGTGAAAAAATATCTATCTACCGACAGGCTGACAAAGCCATTCGAGCCCCGTATATCCTTCTGTCCCTTCCTCAGCAGGCCAGCCACACAACATTTTTTTCCACAGCTATTTAAACCCTCCACTATCATTTAACAAGAGGAAAAAAAAAACAAACTCGCAGTTTCTGGAGAAAGTTTCTATTGAAAATAGCTTTTGGAACGTTTGAAACAGGAGCTCAGCAGCAGAACATTTTTATGCAGAAATTAACTTCTGCTCAGATTCACTGATCACACCAGCTTCCCCTGCAAGGGTTTTTCTTCAACATGGAAAGCTTCCCCTGCAAGTTTCTGCTCTGCAAAATAGACGAAGTATTTGCCTTTTAAGGAGAAGCTGGCAGGACTGGCTCGCTGAAATTGAGGATTCCAACACAGTTTAGTCAAAAATTCCCATTTCTGAAGCAACCCACAGGTCGCACAGGCGAGGCAGCCACACAGACACCGAGTGGCTTCAGATCAGATGCCCTCCATGTTGCAGGAGCTGCTTGGAAACCTGTTTATCCATCTGCTGCACTGCCACGCAGATGCCTGATATCCGTGTGCTCCGTTTCCCAAACCATGGCTGGGCACATATCTTAACGCATGCAGGACTACAGAGAGAAGCATCAAAGCTCGAGGTGGACACTGCCCCTCACACCAACACGAATAAAAAGCACCAGAAGAATCCTCCTGGGTGCAAGGCACTTTGCAAGGAGTCACCACACACACTGCAGAATTAGTAACGCTGGATGCAGGTATGACAAGAAGCCTTCAACTGGGGATGAAGATGGAAAGTTAAAACTTCAGCCCCAGAACAGGTTAGTTCCAATGGCCAGGGAGGAGGGAACACCCAGCTTTCCATATGGAGACATCTTCACAGTACTCCACTCCCATCACAAGTTGCTACGTGAACAGTGTTACTGACTGGACGTACGAAAAGGATTTTCTTCCTCAGTAGGTTATTCAAATGGACTGGACAACAAGGAGAACAGGACCACCACAGATGTTTCCATACGTGAATGTGAAGCTAGAGCTCTCAGGAGATGTAACCTCCTGCAGAAAAGTTAAGCTTTGTCTGAAGGTAGTATTGTTTCCTAAAATTACCCAGCTCTTGTTATTGGAGGCATTACACAAAGACCCCAGATGCGAGTCCCTGGGGACCTCAAAGGGGAGGGGAGGGATGAAGCATTCGGGCTGAAAGCCGAGCAGCTTGGAGGCAAGGAACCCAATGCTGCTTCACTTTTAAGCAGCTGCACACCATGGGTTCATTCTCGGCTCATTTTTCCACACATACCAACGTTCTTCCATTTCCCAGAGGGAGGTTCTCTGATCCGTCAGCACCGAGTGGCACAGGCCCCTCGCAGCTTTGGTGCTGGGACACGGCCCCGCGGTGGCACTGGTGCCCAGCAGAGGAGCAGCCAGAGGTGGACGTGCTCGAGACACCTCTCTAGGTAACCCCTAAGCACCAGGGGGACATAACTATAAAGTTGGACACTTCTGTACTGAGATGAAAATCAAAGTGGTACCTAGGGGCCTAGTGAAACTGAGGGCAAGGAAACATCTCCCATCTGCTACTCACCTTGAGAACCCACCAAGAAGGTGGAAGGTGAAAGGAGAATTTGCTTTCTGCACAGCAGTCTCACGCTGCAAATTTAAGTCATGCTGCATTATGCATTTACTTGCTAGCAAGCGCGAGAGCTCTTGCAAAGCGACCATCTTACACAGAACAAAAAGGGCTCCTCTGGATCAATTCTGATAAAAGAGGTGTGCCAACGTGTCAGGACCTGCTTAAAAAGCCAGCAGGACACAGCAGAGACTCGTAAAAGCAAAGAATAAAAGCAATTCTAATCGCATTCTCTGTTCTTGACAGCTTTTCAGCTGCCAAAAGTCACACTCACAGATGCAAGTCATTCCCTGATGTTCAGTTTAGTGTTGGGAAGGGATTTTTTTCCCCTCCCTTTTTACAGCACAGCTTAAGAAGAGCTGCATCAGTCTGGTGCTGCCGCATCAGAGAACTCGTTGGGAAACATGCTGCTGTTCAGAGAGGAAGAGAAACACCATGACTTCATGGAACAGCCCACACAGTGAAGGTCACACGTAACTGGAAGGGAAAGAGTTGTGCACAAGTATGCATACACATATGCAACCAAAGCCACGTGCGGAAGGCATTCCGAGAAATCCCAAGAGAACAGAGGAAATAAAACCAAAACAGTTAGATCTGCAGGAATAGATAAATCAAACAGAAAGGCACTCATGGAGAAGGCAGCACTAGGGTGGCTGGAAACCTACTACAAGACTAAAGGGTGGAGGGAAGAAACAGAAAAGCAACACGGGGCTTGTTTGCACATAGAAGCCATAGAACATCCATAGGTTTTCCCAAGTCCTTTGATCCTAGGGAGAAGAGACACAGATGGCAAACATTTCGGCTACACGTGGCGGGAGAGGTTTGGGTGCAGAACGACAAGACAAGGCGGCAGCGGGTCTAGTGAGGGAAAGGGACGGGGCAGGGTCACCAGACTGCCTCTAGTCACTACTGTACCACTACTGCACGGTGCTCCACTCACTCTGCAGGACGCTTATAGTAGCCTGGGCTCGGATCCACGTTATGGAGGGGTTTTGCCTCAAGTCATTCCTCCTGGGATCGTTGCTGGCCCTGCACTCGTAAGTCCCAGAGTCTTCCAGCGTAAGGCGGGTTATTCTCAGCACACTCACCCCGTTCGCCCCGTAGGCCGTGTTAATGGAGACCCGGCGCTTGCGAGCGCCGTCCCACAGCTGTTTGAAAGCCTCGGCCCGGTTGACTTCCGCATACCACCACTGGATCTCTGGAGTGGGGTTCCCAACCACATCACAGTACAGTTCAAAGGCGTCCCCCGTGAGCTTAGTTTCTGACATGGGCGACTTGACAAACCCAGCTAGAGGGAGGGGCAGCAGAAACGCAGTGACAGACCAGCGGAAAACAAAAGAGCTTATAAAGAACAAAGCAATGAGGTGCAGAAAACAGTCAGATAAGACATTAGCATCCACAATAACAGCCGTTAACATAGTTGTCATTGAAGGAAAAACAGCAAAAACGAAGCAGAGCGAGAGCACTTGCGGGCACTGCTCCTGCAGAGCGGGGTGGCCCCCAGGGCTAGGAGATGAGCCCGGAGAGAGGCAGCTGACGGGGTCCCAGCTGCCCCTGTGTAGCCCGGGCACTGGCAAGCGTTCAGGGATCAAGGGCAGGCGTCTGTCTTGGCAGAACTCATTAATTTTACACTATCTAGCTACAGGAGAAAAAAAAATAAAATAAAAAGGCCTCGAGCCCCTGCCCTGCAGCCCTCAGCAGCGAGCTCTGCTGTGACCTTTCCTTCCTTCTATTTTGGACCCGGCAGGAAGGGAGTTCCCCAAGACACCAATGACCTACTTTCCCGATCGCCACAGCCGCGAGAGTCCCGCAGCCTTCCAAGGTAAAAGGGGCTGTAGGGGGGGAACGTGCACAGGCAAAAACATCACTTCTTTCACTTGGGAAACAGTACCAAGTGACTTTCAAGAGAATAAGCACTATTTGCTAAAAAAAAAAAAAAAAAAAAAAAAAAAAAAAAAAAAAAANAAAAAAAAAAAAAAAAAAAAAAAAAAAAAAAAAAAAAAAAAAAAAAAAAAAAAAAAAAAAAAAAAAAAAAAAAAAAAAAAAAAAAAAAAGGCACTGAAATTCAGTACCAGGCCAAAATAACCCTTTCAATGTCATGAATTTCTTCAGTACTTACCAGGTTGAGGACAGTGTTATGAGCACACATAAAACTGCCCTTCAGTCCTATTTGCAAAGGTATCTGTTGGAAAAAAGGTCACTTTAAAGCTAGACCCTTTCCCTCTCCCCTCCTCCCAACACGTGAAGAGATTAGACTGCAGCTGGCCGGGCAGATTATGCAGCAAAACCCGTCGTGTTGCTGCGCTCCCCGGCAGCAGCGGCTGCCGCCGGGAGCAGCCCAGACTGCTGCGGGACTAATCAAGCACAGATTGTGTCACCTCTCTCCTCAAACCCGTTCCTTACCTTTAGAATGGAGCCTGGAAGACAATTCAACAAGATATTTATGTATTAAAAAAAAGATGAGTAGATTTGAAGCTTTGGTAAAACTGCTGCACTACTGAATAGCATCCTCCCCATCACTTAGCCACTTGATTTATTCTGGGACACGTGAAGCAGAAAAACCAGTGGCACGTTGGCAGCCAATCCCTCAGGAAGTTTACGCTCCAGAAATGCCAATACAGAACCACCCAAGCAACCAAGCACCAGGAGCCCAAGGCACGGGCAGGAATCGCCCCTCGCTCGCCCGGCGCTGAGCGTGGGACTGCTGCTGCAGGTAAGAGCTGTGAGAACTAACACTCAGGGAAGCAGATCAACGCGGGAAGGCCCTTTAGTTACTGGGCATGGAGCCTCCAGCCCCGCACAGGGCAGCGTTAGGCTCAGTGGAAACACCAGCGCAAAGAAACCCCGGGCTGCAGGCACAGGAAGAGCTCTCCCCCTTCTTACCAGGGGTTACAAACCCACGGAGAGCACTCTTGCTGCCTCGGAGGTCAACAAGGATCACCCTGTTTGCACAGGGCTGCCTTGGGTACTGGCAGAGCCCAGGTTATGACCTCGCTCTGCTGGCCTGTCCCCCTTTCAGGGGACTCTGAATGAGGACCTTGTATTTCCATGGGGGCATAAATCAAGCAGCAGGATCTGGATCTAAGTGAACGTGGGTTTACAAGAGGCAAAACGCTAAAGCAGTAGCATATGGCATAACCTAGTTTAATTCCAAATATTAATTATTGGATTCCTCCCCTGGATACAATAGTCTTGTTTCCCTACATTCCGTTTCCTTGACATGGAAACACCACTCACAGCCAGGGAGATGACAGCATCTCAGGGCAGACTGCTCAGAAAGAGCCCGTGATTCTACAGATTCCCACTTCCCCTCAAACACAATCCACAAGGACGGAACAGCCCTGTCATAAGCCACAAGAGAGGCACCTGAAAGTGCTGAGCCTGCAACCGGATCCCACTTCCCCAGCTGCCCAGAAACCACATCTGCATCATCAGCACCTCACCCTGCTCAGGGTGGGGGTCAGGAGACAGGACAGCACGAGGAGGAAGCCACTACAGCAGCCAACACGGCATCACTCGAGACGACGTGTATGTAAAGCGACCACTGCCAAGCTGCTCTTTAGCCTGCACGACTGGCATTTTCAGGGGTAGGGTAAATTCTCTTGTTCAAAGTAATATCTGCATTTTGAATAGCACAAGCTAATCAACCTTTCAGTTTTTTTTTGACAGTTTTGATTATCAAATTATTTTTTTTAATCAACTAAGCTGTTATAATGGTTGAAGCTGTGCATGGACAAAGCTTGAAAAAGTCAAAAGAAATCCCACCAATATTAAACTGGACAACTGCATGCAAAGGCCTGTTTAGTAAACATTCTCTAAGCTTAAGTTTTAAATCCTAGGTTTCCATCACTTTCAAATCCTCAGGACGGGGGGGGGGCACTCAGATTACTATAAATTTCAATGCAATACTTTCAATACTTTCTCTACAGATGAAAAGAGTTGTGTTTTCAGTGCAGACCATTATTAACAATAGCAATGAAAAACTAGGAATCACCCCTGAGGCTGGGAGTCACCCCTGCCTCATTCATCCAAAAGATCCAATTGCTCTTCAAAAAGATACTCCAGCATAGATGCAATTCTGGAAGGGAAACCACAAATGCGGGTGGCAGAAAAGCCGCCACGTGCCGTTCCATAAATCCTCAGCATTACAAAGGACTGGCAGTGCTATTTAAAACTCTCCACCAGAATCTCGGGTCAGTGTTTTGCATTTTCAGCAGCTCAGAAAGAGCACAGCAATATACATCAAACAGCATCTGTAAGCTGAGGCAATGCTTCCAGCTACTGCACATCTGCCAGAGGGCCATTTCTGATGAAGGTTCTTGCTGGAAGCTGCAAAGAGAGCTCAAATCTGCCAGTACCGAGCAGACATACTAAAATACCATTTATTTGTTTACTTACACGCAATGCTCTCTGTAATACAGCAGAACCCAAATAAAAAAAGAGAGAGAGAATTCCACGGAGCCGAGTACTCCTGCTTCTTGGCAATTCTGTTGGCGTTTTCCATAATTGTTCAAAACCAAACAGAGAATGACACTACACAGATTTCATTGCTTATATAAGAGCCTTTGAAGCCCAGCAGTTTCCTTACTTGGTCGTCTCCACTGCTCAGGGCTCGCTGCGTTGCTGTTACCGTGTTCTGCACAATTCTGGAGATGGCAACATCAAAAGACACCTGACAAAATGAACAACTGCAGATCGAAATATAGACAGAGCAAGACAACAGGCCAAGGCTTTGTTAAAGGGATTATAATATTAGCCGCATAAAAAATGAAAAACTGCATTTTTTTTCTCCCTTATGCATGTTTTACGGCTGTCTAATTTTTCAAAGCGTAAACTGCGCTCCAGCCACTGGAAGCAGCAGAACAGCTCAACTCTTATTTATATCCTTTCTATTCAAGACAACGGGAATAAGCATCTTCAGCTGCCTATAAGAAAAAGATTCTTACTGAGGTTTGATAAGAAATAACAATTGCAGCTTTTGTCTTTCCTCATTACCATAATTGAAAACTTTCACTATTGAGTTTTCCTTAAAAAAAATCCCTAAAATATATCCTTAAATATAGACCTTCCCAACATATACAGCGTGCAAGGAAAGGAAAGCAGGGTGCTGCAGAAGGAATACCTATGCAAGGACACTTACGTTTTCAGGCTTTTTCTTTCTTTTTATAATGATTTACTATTACCTGCCTGCAGGACACAATGAAGAACAAGTGACAATTACACCAAATTGCATCCAAGGCCATGTTTGCTTACAGAAGTCTTGATCTTCCCCCAGCAATTGTGAGGACTAAGGTGAGGAAACAAAAGACTAATGCTCCAAAACTAGAGAAACAGGTCGGGCCCTCCCTGCAGTCCTGCCACAGAGCGTGGATGCCAAGACACAGCAAAGGCACTTCTTTGTTTTGGAAGATCTGCCCGTTGCAGTTTGTGCTCTTGAGAAGAGCCAGGATAAGGAGAAAAAAAAATATTTTGAGACAGACAGGTGGGCCTGAAGTAGGAGCGGGGAGAAGCTAATGAAAGGGCAGCCAAGAGTTCCCACATGAGCAGGAGGAGCGTGTGCAGCGCACGCCAGAGCCACAGAGCTCCACCTTGAACAACCCTGGGGGCTGGGAAGAGAGGACAGGAAGGCTAAAGATCGGGACCAAACCAGACACAAGAGCCTGCACTGCTCCTGGGCAGCACTGCTTCCATTCATGCGGCGCTATCAATGAGAGCCATCTTCTCAGACTGATTTTTCTTCTGCCAAGAACTACGAAGCTACCCCAGCTGGGGCATATAAACTAATCTCAGCTTTACATACAAGCATATCCTTTCCAATGTCACCGGGCAGCAGCCCCACTTCCAACTCAACCTGTTCCCTTGCTGACGGCGCCAGGGCCACAGGAACCTGCCACCTAGGGAAGCTTCCCGCCACCTATGGAACCTATGGTGGGAGAGGGAACAGGCCTTCCGCATCTGCGGATATGATCATGCAACTGGCGCATTAAATACAGCAAACAGCTAGGAGTTTAGACAGAATAACATTGGAAGTGCACAGGAAAATATTTAATTGTAATTCAAGCCAAGCCTAGCTTCCTAAGCACGTAAGGCAGCTTGCATTGTGTCTTGGCTGGGGCCCAAATGAAAAAGCTACGGAGAAGATGTTTCCTTAATAGCTCAAAAAGAGCATCATAAAGACCAAAGAGCTTCCCAATTCCTTACCTGCAGGTGCAAACACACAGTAAAGGAGCTGGACAGAAAGATCAACAGCGTCAAATACACGAGCAGCTACCTTCTAATCTAAGAGCAGCCAGAAGGCAGTATCAGCCAAGAAACCAAACATCCTTCATCTGCAAAAAGGATCATGTTTTTGATTTTTACATCCTTCATCCTTCTGTTACCAAAGCTTCTCACAGGATGCACGAGGTCGCACAAGCGTTGGTTCCAATGGTGGAACCTGGAAAAGCAACACCAGGGAATATGCAAGCGAATATCGATCTTTAAGTTCAAGGCCCAAAAGATGATGTTAAAATTAAAATAAATAATATTTTGAAATAATGGGATTTATTGTAAGGAAAGAAAATGCAGATAAATGCTAGCTGACCAAAAAAAAAAAAAAAAAAAAAAAAAAAAAAAAAAAAAAAAAAAAAAAAAAAAAAAAAGAAAAATCCAGCAAAATGACATAATGAAATAAAGGGATTGCAAAAAGCCCTAACAAGAAGCCCTAATAAGATGCAGAACAGGCTCTTATTTCTCTACATTTTACTTGTATCAGAGATGCAGATTAGATGAGAAAAGTGCCAGTCCATCAGCAAAGGGAAGAAAAGGCAGTCTTAAAAACAGAGTCTGCGAAGACAGAAGAACAGGAGGACTATGTAGCTCAGGAATGCAAAGCACCAGTTAATGCAATTCCAAGGAGGACTCGTGCACACAAATGTGCAAGGGTGACCCAAATTAAGGAGAGGCAACCTATTTCCCAAAGTGTTTTCAATCACCAGGAATACAGCTATAACAGAAGCAGTTCTGCAGGGAGCAGCAAGGCAGGGTGTATCTGTCAAGCACAAAAATGCCCCTCCTCTTTCCATCATATGCTGGCTTCCACTTACATGTGGAAGGAAAAAAAAAAAAAGAGTCCAAAGCTCAAAAATGAAGGAAAAAACCCAAATTTGCAAAGCTAGGGTAAAACCAACCAATTTGAGTAGCAACACACAGCAAAACACAGACTGCCTAGGGCCCACCTGCCTCACAGACCGGGCACATTCACAGTCACAGCCCTGCTGTACACAGTGACAGGGCCAATGGTTCATACTGCTCCTACCAGCCACAGGCCACACTTCACTGCTTCCCCACAGCACCTCGGCAGGGGTGGTTTACACCACTGCTCGAGAGCTCTGCCTGCAATTCCTCATGTTTATGCACCAAATAGAGCGGATCTCGTCCAGCCTCTCTTTCTATCTCCAAGCAGAAAAAAAAAAAACACCCACACACCCTCATAAATATACTTTTTTGGTACCTGACATTAGGAGAGCCTTTAAGTTTTGAGTATTGTCTAGAGTATTGTGACCCAAGGCATCCCAGGTGAGATGTACATAGGCTCTTATAGGGAACATCACCACTTTTTTACACTGAGGTTCTGCTCCAAAAGCAGGCACATGGCTCCGGGCTTTCAGTAGATTTCCGTATTAAATCGTTGTCATATTGTTTTCCTTGGGGTTCTTTGGAATAATCAGCTCTCACTGAGGTGCTTTAAGGGAGGAGAAAAAGAAAAGAAAAAAACAACTTCAAGTACCCCCGGCTCTGCACAGGAAAAACTGAGCAAGGTTTTACAACCACTAGCAAATGCTTTGGTCTGACCGGTCATTTGATCTTTTGTCTTGGAATTACCAAAAAAAAGTAGTAGTTATGAGGATTCAAAATAATACAACCAGGTGTGACCATTTAGAATATTTCCAAAACGCATGGTACAGAGTTAAAAACCACCACCTCATCCGAAGGAGGTCTGATGCCAACATCAGTATTTAGGGTTCTAAAGGGTGCTCAAAGCACTAGGTGAATGACCTGAGGGTCTTCACTCCCAGGGGGATCCACTTACTGATAACTTCATTAAAACATAAAAGCCCAGCGGTTCTCAGGTCATCCACAGAGTCTTTCTCGCCTGGGTTTCTTTGTACTCACTTTAACCCATTGTTTACCGTGCTTCATGGCAACAATCTCACCTGTAACTCTAGAATTTCAAAAGCAAACAACGATAAGGAGATGTCCTCCCACCCTGCCCTCCCCACGGTGCCCATCACCTGGGCTGTGAAAGCCTGAATGTCTGCTGCTTAACCTGGCACTCAGTTTAATTAAGACCTTTTCTTCTTCTCCAGTGAAAGATGTTAATTAAGTGATAACTTTTCCAGGAGAGAGGATAAGTAAATAAAAAGGCACTGTCACTTTGACAAAATTATTTCACTTAGAAGGGAGGAAAAAATAGCCTAATTAACAGGCTGCTTCTTCCCAGCACCGACCTTTACTAGAAGAAAGCATTTCAAATTAGTCAAGTGTACAAAAGTGACATATTGGCTAGAGGGAGAAAGCTGCTTAAATTCTCAGGAAAATTCTAATTTACATTGCCTGCCTTCACCTATCATTTAGTAGGTGAAATGTTTCCCATTCACCCAACACAGCAGCAAGGCTCCACGGTCTCCTAGGTGCAGGGCATAAATGCAGAGAACTGAGCCTCTGCCTGCCCCTCCTTGCTCTACTTTGCCTTTCCTGCTCTTATCCAGCAGCACCTTTCAGATCAGATGTGTCCTGACGAGCACAAGCTGCTCTTCAAGTCTACTTGGAACTGCAGCAATACAAGAACTTAATTCCTGCAGCTTTATACAGCCAAAGGTAGGATGTGCTTGTCATGAAGGAAAACATTGTAGAGAGTATCCTAGAAAGAGGCCTAGGTCTGTGCTGCAGCTTTATATTCATTTCACCAGGAGGGAAACCTGAGGATTACTGTCTCCCAGCTCACAGACAGGAGGATTAACATTTTCTGGATTCAGACCAACATTCTGTACTTCTCTGAACATTAGAAAATCTTGCTTAGTTTGACCAAAAAAAAAAAAAAAAGAGAGTTTAGGGGCAAATTAATGTCATTCATTTACTGAAATAAAATTCAGAGAGGCTAAAGTAAATGCTTCAGAGCCTGCTCTGATGCAAGGGCATCCTGAAAAAACATCCCATGCAGCTAACAAATGCTTCCTTTCTCCCTGCATCCACGCAGAGGTAAAGGACTCGCTGATCTGCTTTGAGGCTAGAATGGGGGAATTCAGGCTGGAAAGGATCTCAGAAGGTTCTCTGGTCCAACCTCTGTCCCCAAATGAAAACCTGCCTCGAGCAGGCCGAGGACATACAACACAAGGTGTTCATTCATGTTCTCCCACACAAGGGGAAACAGGGGAACCTTTATTTAATATGAAAAATATGTAATTTCACCCCACAAATGCTCCCAAGCACCGCTTCTACTTACGGAGTTCACATAAATACCCCCCTTTGTAATGTGCATGAACTGATCTTGTTAGCTATAATTCACTGAAAACACAAAGAACAAAATCAAAACACTGTTCACAGATGTGAAACTGGCATGCACAAGCAATTATATTCATGTCTTTCCAGCTTCCACCCCAAAATGATTTCACTGATCAATCTTTTGGGGTTAAGAAACCATTTTTCCATATACATAGTGTTTACATGAGTTGGCAAGTTCTTGTTTTGCAGCAATCCTAAACCTTTGTTTTTTATAACATAAGATAGATGAGCTGAAAGAAAACACATTCAAACCTGTAATACCTTGGCAAGTGAAAAACATTCAGGACAAGAAATTAACGTCTTCTCCCTCTTTTGGCTCCATATTGACGTCATCTTGCTGGCTCTGGTCAGATTTTGAATCATATTAGATAGCAAATGTTTTTCTCCTGCTTAATGCAGGAAACACAACAAAACAACACAACAAACATTTCTCAGTATCTTTTAGTGTAAAAGCTCACAGCTGAAAGACTAATGGGAGCACCAGCTTATGCCACCTAAACCAACAGGGAAACTTGATCTCACTCGCTGGGGGAAAAGCGGGGAAACAAAACTAAAGCACATTCCATTTTAAACAGGAAGAAAACTGAAGACATCCATATTTAATTGCTGACCTTGCTAAGGATACAAAATCTGCTGACCTCTGCTATTCTGCGAGAAGTGGTGTTGACCAAGGCAGAGTCCTCCTTGACTAAATTAATGACTCCAGACACAAAAGGGGCAGATTTGGGGGTATGTGGGTGCTGTGTTTACACAGGTCCATCCCTACGCTGCATCTGGACGCTCCCAACACGGCTCCTTTCCTGCTAAGGGCAAGCCCTGCTTTCCATTTTAAGCCTTCTTCAAAAGTCTGCTCACCCCTTAAACCCCAATTTGTTATTGGGGGCAGTGAAGGACAGTGCCCAACTCCAAGCTCCACTGCCAGGCGAGTTTATCAGTGTCCTTCTACGTACTTCAAGAAGGGCATATGCTATTACAGACATTTTAGATACCACTTCACCCATGATCAAGTGTTCTCTTCTGCCAGAAGTGGCACAGAAAACAGAGGTATGTATGTAAAGAAGCAAGGAATTTTCTAACCCTCAGATCAATCTCTCCACATAAACAGCAGCTCAAAAGCACTGTGATTAGGCTAGTTCTGATCAGGGTGCAGCTCACATTACCTTATCTGCAGTGTCCAGATCAATCATCA
Source organism: Nothoprocta pentlandii (assembly GCA_013398315.1). NCBI lineage: Eukaryota > Metazoa > Chordata > Aves > Tinamiformes > Tinamidae > Nothoprocta > Nothoprocta pentlandii. Next base: position 709,216 of record VZSG01000290.1, read on the forward strand.
GTTCATAGGGCTGCTCAGGGCCTTGGAATCCGCCCTGGTTCCTATCTCACAGGAAATGCTGGAAGACACCAGGCAAGAACTCCTCAGAGCAGCTTCTGGAGCAGCTCCCGTAGACGGTAACACCGGAGCCACGGGACAAACCTCGGGCAGGGAGAGCAGGCTGCGTGTCCCCTTGCGCTGAGCCTCAGCTGTGCACGCGGCCACGCGGACCCAAACAGCCCGGCCCGTTTCACTTCATTCAGCAGTTTATGCCAGCCTACAACTTATGTAACGTCAATTAAACAGACCTGAGTGACAAAGGCCTATTCCCAAGCCCAGAAAAAAAAAAAAAAAAGGCAAGTCATTCCCTGCAGAGGGCCCTGGGCTGAAGCAAGGACGATGCCACCAGAATGGAAATCAGCTTTGCGACCTGCCTATTTTGCTGTTAAAGACGTTTGTCTTCATCACGCTCCTGACCACCACATGGAGGCGCCAAAAATGTTGCCCGGGGTTGACCACAATCTGATTGATGCAACAGTCAAGTGACTTAGCACCCTTTTCAATCCGCAATCCTAAAGACACATTGAGAAGCTGCAATCAGGTTTATTAAACACTCCCCTCCGTAAAACCCTGAGCTATCAGTATCTGGGCAAAAAGCCCTCCCTTAGCTGCGGGCACTCCAAGAACAAGCCCAAACTGGCTCTGCCTTTCAGGCTAATGACCCCAGCGAAGCCAGACCGCTTGTTGTCTTCCTGGTGCTGGTGCAGGGCAGGATGTTATGGCAAGCTTTTCAAAATTAGATAATTGTGTAACAAACAATGTTTTCACACGCATTTAGTGCCCTTCTGGCCAGAAGACTGGCTTGATCCCATGGAGAAACATTTAACAAGAGACTTCCTTCCACTGAGGATCTGCAGACCAGTTTCCCAGGTTGGCATTATTCTCCCTTTCCTTCTATTTATGCTTCTCCCTAACCGGAGTGAGGGACAAAGCCGACATAAAGGAAAAAAAAAAGCCATTTATTAAACTTTATTTTTTTAAGGTGACTACAGATTTTTTTTCTTCCTTTGTAGTTAGAAAACATACAAGGATTTTTTTTTTTTTTAAGCAATGTGCAGAAACTGTCCCTCTTTCTGCTTCAGGGAAAAAGAACAAGGAGTCCACTCCATTGAAACAGGCAGGAGTAAATTCATCTTCTAAGGCATAAAACCAGAGATTCCCAGAAAAGCAGAGCTGCCCACAGCTCGGCTGCTGCTGGTTTTTACAAACGGCAGCAATTCAGGCGTGTCCAGCGTTTCAACACAACCCTGCAACTGAAAGCAGCAGGCTAAAGATCTCAGAAATACTAAAAACGAGGAGATTTGCATCCTAAAATATTGAAAACACTAGAAAAGGTTGGTGAGGATAACAAAAAAAAATTGTGTGTTCAGATTAGTTATTCAAAATCCTCTGACTATTCCATTAGAGAGCTCAAGGTTTAAAGTACTTTCCAATTCTGCTTTGACCTTTCTTCCTCCAACAAATGTGTTTGAAAGGGGCCTGATTACATTTTTCTTTAGCACGAAGGAAGTACACACTGAATGGCAAACCCATTTTTTCCCCTCTTAGGCATTCTGCAGAAGTATGAGCTGCTCTCAGTCTCATCTGTGATGAGGAAGGAGGACATTTTAATACACAGACCTTTTTAAAGAAATGCCCTTTGCAGAAAATGCTGGATTATGTAACAGGTCATGCAATTCAAGGCAGGCTTGAGAACAAGTCATTCAGCAAAAATACATGTGCACAAAAAAAGTCATTAGAAAAAAGGCATAACACGTTTCAAATGCTAATCTGAGAGTTCAACTTTTAACAGAGCAGGATCTCCCTAACAACAATATGCAAAACTGCTCCTGTGCTGGGAGGTGAAGGTGATTTATTGATATGAAATGTTTAGGCTTCCATAGCTGGAGGATCACTGCCTCCCTCCCTAGCAGGTCAGGCTCAAACTTTCTGGTGGAACAAGGTGCAGCAATGGGGACCTCCCAGGCCATGGAGAACGCCAGATGTGCATGCCTGATTTGCAGATCAGACACTTTCTTTAAGGTGCATTCTTGGGTATTTTCTCCCTCAAGCTCTTCCTACGGCCCAGCTCCGCCCTGCTTGGAGAGGCCTGTTAATCTAGGAACAGCCTCTGCTTAGGAAGTCAGTGCTTGCTGCCTCGGGTGCCCCCGCGCAGCCTCTCGCACCTAAGGCTCCCTTATGTAGGACACGCCAGTAGAAATAGCCTGACCCTTCGCACCGCTTTGTGCCAGCGGCCGCAGCCACGCCGCGTCATAAGTCGGATCCTTCCTTGCCCTGGTGGCTTGACCTCGCAAGGCCCACTGACTGCTTCCATGCGACCAAGGAACCTTCGGAGGGCAGCTCTACACCTTGCTATTTATGAGACAAAATTCAAGTTCAAGAGCAGGCAAGATTAATACAACATCCAACGGCGACTGCCCACATCTTCCTACTTTAGCCATTTAGATCGGACATCTTTGCCTCTCTTAAATTATGTGCAGAAGGACAACAGCTGCAAGGACCCCTCTCAAGGTTGGAGTACTCCCTCCCTGAGCTGCTGGGTTCTCTAAGGCAGCTGTCCCTGCAATACTAAAGGCACGCTGCAATTCTCGGTTGAGATTCCTGCTTTGATTGCTCAAAGACCGTGCCCTGCTCCTGCTTACAGCAAAGGTCACGATTTAACGCAGTTAAGGGATTTGCTCATTCAGGTTCTACAAAGGGGTAGAATAAAACAGAAAATACTAACAGAAGCCTGTTCCAATTTTCTCTACTGAGCTTAAGGATAAATATTTACTAAATAGCAACTTTACCAGCATTATTTACAGAAGAAATAACAACTGTATTTGCTAAAATGCTTCTGTAAGAACAACAAGAGTTCGGAAAACAGTAGCTAAGCATTCAGAACTCAGATTCTGATTTTTTGATTTTGGCAGCAACGTTGTCGTACTGGTGATGTGACACTTCATGCCAATGGCTTGACTGGAGCATGAACTCGAAGCCTGAGAGACCAGGTCTTGAGATGACTTCACACACACACACACACACACACACACACACACAAAAGATAGGAACTATGAAAGAAAAAAAACCTACTAAGCAAGACAACTTGCATGTTGTCTGCAAGATCTCCCATGCCTGCACGGAGAGCACACAAGGGTGGGCTACTCAAGGCAGCTGTGTTTGATCCAAATGCCACCTTGAAAGCACCCAAGAGCTACCACTGTAACTGCTTGTTTTGTCTCAGCAATAAAAACAAAACAATAAAATAATAATAATTTTAAAATAGTTCAAGAAGCTGTTGAGCACATTTTACCTCTTCCTCATTCGGGGGCCAAGAGAAGCTCACTGGAATTGCCTGCTGTGCTTAAACTGCATTACTGAACAGGATCAGCACCTGCAACCAGGATGTGGCAGGAACACGAAACCATCAGGCCACTGAACAAATGAGATTTATTTAAAAGAATGTCTCATTAACCACACTTGGAGATTCTGTAGTATTTGAGGAGAATGAGTGGTATCCTAAACAATTTGGTTAAATTCTTACTTCACTATTTTGGAAATGTCTCTCAGAACTGAACTAAAATGGAAAAGTACTTTTTTGTGGATTTTATATCGGAGCACTGCAATCATTGTTACAGAGTAGTTGCACTAAATAGCTTTTTACGTGCTTTTAAATCAAAGACCACATTCAAGTTGTACAGTATTTTACTTCAAAAGGTATTTGCAAATATCTTAGGGGCAAGATCAAAGCCTCGAAAGAACTTCCTGACCCTGGCCTTAACAGCGATGGATTAAGAACAGGAACAGCTCCAACACTTGCCAATGCTCCCCCCGTGCAACCTCGCTCCCCTGCCTGCACAAGGCTGCTACCGAGGGATCCCAGTTCAGGCAGACGACCACGGCACCAGGGTCGGAAAAGCCTTTGGGAAACATAAGTCACCTTCCTGTGAGGCCGAACCGCAGGGCAGCCGTACAGGACACAGCAGCTCCTTCACGCTGCGTTGCTGCCCGCGCAGCCAGCGCCGCGTTAACACCTGGTAGGTGCCATAAAAAGAACAGGAAAATTGTCTCTGCAACTCCTTGAAAAGCCTACTTTCAAGGCTAGAAGGGTCACCAATAAAGAGAAGGAGAAAAAAAAATAATACAAGCTGCTGGCATATATATATATACACACACACACACACACACACATATATATTCTTCTAGATAAAACTGATAGTCATTGATCTCCTACCAAGTTTAATAAAAAAAAAGAGAAAAAAATAAAGAAAAGAAGAAAAAAGCCCACATCCTACTGTATCCAGTGAAGGTAATACTGTAGGCAGCACTGTGTTCCTCCATCCTGCTGGGGCTGTTATTTATAGCAGCTTCACAGCTATTTCTCCCTGCCCTGTCCCTTCTGCTCTTCTCCCAACCAGCTCCCTCCTAGAGACCTAAGATGACTTTCATTCTTATGCCACATGGCTCAGGACCGAGGTCCTTAAACAGGTCCCGGTGGCTCAAGCAGCAGCAGCTTAGAGCCTCTTGGACCCCACGCACGCAGCTTTGCGTGTACGCAGCTTCTACCTTTAGATTAGAGCATAAATCACTACAGGCTGCTGCAGAGCTCACAGCAAATTGCTCAAAACTTGCCAATTAAGAACTGAATTTTAACAAATCATATTTGAATGCGAGCCCTCAATACTGCAATACTTTAGTGTGATGTTAAGCTTGGTACCTTAAAACTCAGGGGAGCTGCAAACCATTCCATTACTTGAAGCTTTCTTTGAAGAGCCTACCCCACATCCCATCCTTTTTGCCACCGCTACCTTCAAAGTTTCATTTACTAACATCTAAAATCCTGTGCTTGGGCTTCACAGCAGTCATCGTCAGAACACGTATTCGCAACATTTGAAGCCTGGAGAGCTAGCTGTGGTTAGAAACCCCTCAGACACTCTAAAACGAGACACTAACATATACGTGTATATATAAAGGGCTGCACTGTAACCAATCTAAACAAATTATAGTGACCTCACTGCAAGGAGAGGGAGACGGAAACATTTATACTGCTGTCACGTCGACAACAAGCAGAAAAGCTCTTGCAGAGCAGGACTGGTACAGGCAGGTACTCGAGGGCCATCTTCTCAAGACTTCTGCATAAAGAAATATTCAGAAGAAATAGGGCAAAGCTGAAACTTCTGAGCAAGGGTCAGAGTTGATAGGACTTATATTGTAGGGAGGAAAAAAAAAAGGAGGAAATCCAAAGTCGAAGGCAATCTAAAGCAGCATAAAAGCCGCGTGTAGTAGAAGGCCGAGAAGATTATTTTGTGGAACAGCATGGGAAGCTTTCAGGCAATTTGCAAGCACCTTTGCCAGACCAGAGACAAACAGTCACCCCCGGGATCATGCCAGGGGCTGACACGGCAGTGGAGGGCACTACCCAGAAGGAAACAAGACAACCTGGTACCACTGCAGCCTTCATGTCTGGATTACAGGGATCAATGGGCACAAACACACCGCACGGAGCCCAGAGGTGGCAGCCATCTGATCTTTCCCCATTGCCAAAGATGGGAACACGCTTCCCTGCTAGTGCTGATAATTATCAGCAGTCATGGAGCAACGGCACAGAAGTTCTCCGAGGATGGCTGAAACGCCTGCTTGCTCCGCCAGCTGGCAGAGCCCGTCCTCGCCTCCACCCTCCGGAAACATCTACACCAACTCTTCCAGGATACGTGAAACACGCTCAGATTTTACTATTAATTACAAGCACCTGTTTCTCCTGCAATTGTTCATATTAACCAACTTAGCAGCCGAGAACAGCTCTGCCACTTGCTAAATTTTCTTCCTGCACGAAAGCAAACACCCCAGCAGCCTGAGCAAGCCCCAGCTTCCCAAGGTACAGAAACACAGAAGGGCAGCCCAGATGCCAAAGACAAAGCAACAACTGCTTCTTAGCACTAAAGCAACTCCAGCGTCTTTGCGACTTCAAAATAGTTACAAACATGACACACAAGATATTCCTTAAGGCCAGTGGCACCTCTTATAGTACCATGAAAGTCTAGGCATTATCATTGACCACAGCAGCTCAAAAGTTGCACTTACCTCCCCCTCAGAAGGGAAAACTTGATCCAACCTCAAGTTTTTAGTTCCTTCTCATCTTCTCAACCAAAGTTTTATTAATTATCCTTCACTGTATTAGGAATAACATCTAAGAGAAATTCATCCAATTCTCACATTTCCAAGACAAGCGACCTTAACCGACAAAAACCCTTACTAAAGCCAACTTCGTGGCTCTTTCAAGCCCTGGACTACTGCCATAGCAATTTCATATTTTATTGAAATGAAACATCATCTATTTTTTTGCAAACGTAGGTCAGTTATTATGCATTTGAGTGTGCAGACTCAATCACTAGACCAGCCCCTAACTCCCATCTTGCATCTTACTCTCAAAATACTTCTAATTCTGAATTATAGCAGAGTTTTGCAGCTTAGGCTGACGTCATCTGATGAGGAACCCTTCACAGCTTCAAAAGCTACTGTCTTTTTTCCTTGAATGGGTTTGCGTCAGCACAGAAGTTGTGACTTCAGCCACAGCGATGACCCAGAAAAGCTTCAAGCTTTTCAACAAGGAATGACTTTTTAGAAGTCTACAGCAGTTATCTTACTAGGAGGTAAAAGAAGCACTTTCAAGTTTTGACACAAATATATAAATTCAACCTGGACTGAATACCTAACTTAGATGTATTTAGACTGGACCTTTCTATACAAGGAAAAAAAAATACAATACTGTAACAGGACCAAAAAAAGCATTTAACTCCTAAATTCTGTTTCACTCACCAAAAAAGATTTTTAAGAGACAAAGTGTGACAGCTACCTGAAACATGCTTAGGTAACTAGATTTTATTAGTAGTAAGGACTTACAATAACTTCTGAGTTATGTTTTCATTAGCCACTTTAACCCCTCGTTTTATGCAACTCCAATTTCACTTTGCACATGAATCCCCCAAAAGCACAAGTCACCACTTTTGAAATGCAAATAAACAGCTCCTTTCCAAAGGAAGCTTTACCTTTACACAAAGGCCATCCTTGAGCATCTACTGGACTGCAGTCACCTACCCTGCACAGAATCCAATTCTGATCTCCCACGCTCAATTTGTTGCTTCGAGACGAAGTAGCAGCCGAGTCACAGAAGAGATTCTGCAAACTCCCTGCACAATTCTGACGTGCTTAGAGGGCTCGGGTGGGCAGCAGAGTCTGGAAGCAGCTCCTACCCAAACACCATTCCCAGCAGAGGTATTGCAGCATTCAAGAGCCTGGCTTGGGGAAGAGCTCTAGGAACACATTAGAGATGGCTTCAGAAAGCTGACAAGTAGTTGGGTTTAATTAAACTCATCCTACTGTACTTGTGGAGGAGGAGTGAGCAGAAAAGCACAGACAGTGCCTACGTTCAAAATGGAAAGACCATGAAGTTGTGGAGCTGCCAACCCAATATTGCTCTCTGGAAATACAACAGAACAAGTCTGTTTGTAAGCACAAAAAAGTAGAAGGGGCTGGCGAGGGAGGAAGCAGAGCTGTGGTACCATGTTGTTTGACACAACTTGACCATGACGAAGTCATCTCCTGCTTCAAAAGCCAATTAAAAACAGAAAACACCAAGGTCACTCCAGAAAAGGAATAGATACATCTCCTAATTTTAGTAAGGCTTTTAATACTGCACCATACAAGAGAATCGTAACCATAAATAAAACCTCTTTGTCTATTAAAACACATGCACAGCGTTCATGAAGCTACACGCTGGTAAGCAGACAAGTAAATGGAAAACAGCCTCACAGAAGACCAGTGATGGGCTGGAAGCAAGCTGAAGGAGCGATGGATGCTCGAGAAGACAGAAGAAGATTTTAGAGTAATTTTGACAACTGGTAGAAAGCATCAGAACTAGGTAAGAAGCCTTTTTAGTAAGAACATATTTGAACCACTTGCTTTAGGCAGCACCTGAATGTGAAGTAGCAGCCCTGCATAATAATATCTGACAAGGATAAGGGATCCCACTGGACACGAGTCGACACAGGCTGCACAACAGCACTGTATTACAATGCAGACAGGAAGGCCATATGCAGGACACATTAGCTGATCCTTCCACTCTGCTGGATTTTGGTCTGGTCCCAACTGGAATTGTGTCCAGTTTTAGATGTCACACTCCAAGAAACGTGACTGGAGAAAATCCACAGAAAAGCAACAGGAACAGTCGGGAAGATATAACTTAGGAAGAGCAACCATGATAGTTACCATGGAGGAGTGCTGGAAGTCACTGCTGATGAAAGACCCTGCTTCCAATATCCACAATTTAGAATAAAAAATAAAAAGCCTAAGACAATAGCAGAACAGGTTTAGATTACATTTAGTAGATAAGCAAAAACAGATTATGCACCTTTAATCTTAACAGATGCGTGCAGGGGAGCTGCAGCATCCCCATGATTAGAAGTTATGAGCACAAAGGCAGAGGTTGGAGCTTCACAGCAGAAGGATGAGTCACAGGTTAGTGCTGTCCCTTCCAACACCACCTTTTACAATTGCCTCCTCTAAAGCAGGACTTAGAGGGTGGGAGAAGCAGCTCCTCGTGAAGGAGGTCCCAGTCAGGGGCGTAACAGCAAGCAGTCTTCATAAAGAATCATATTGCAAGGGTACATAAAGCTGTGAGCAAATGTCACCATTCGAAGCAGCTCCACTGAGTCCCTGTGCTTGAACTTTTTTGTTCCTCCACCCCCTTGAAAGGAAAAATACTGTTGCAGATGTTAGTGCTAGTGCTTATTCCCTCCTAGCTCATAGCAGAGATCCCTTAAGAGTTTAGTGCAATTTTCAAGCGTATAAACACTCATTAGTCATATTGCTTGTATTTAAGTTTCCTATGGGGGAGTTGGAGGAGGAAGAAGAAAAGAAATGGTGGGAAAGTGAATAGGACTTTGAACATTTTCCTCCATGCTCAGCCCACACTTGGTCTCCATAAATGCTGCATGAAACTGTTTCTAAGTTTCATCCAGGGACCATTAAAATCACTTGTCAGAATACAATCAGTGCAAAATGGATGCGAACAGCAGTGAGAAAAACCTTCCTTTTATGCCTATAATGCTTCTCTGCTTGCTTCCTTAAGAAGAGACGATCACTCCTCATTTGCCATCATTTCTACGCTGGTTTCTGCCATCAGAAAAGTCAAATTATGATTTTAGCCTTGTAGATCCCTCTCATTCATCCAACTGCGGTATGTAAGCACAGATGTAAAAGCAGCACCACCTAACCTCATTTTCTTTATTTGCCCCTTACATCTAGCTTTGAATATTCTACGTAGCTTTATCAAACCAGTATTCATTATTTTAAAATAAGTGATGTGCAAGAATTCACTGCTGCACACACAACGTGATTGAGCTTGTTTCCAAATGCCCTGTGCTGGACCAGAGCTCTGAAAAGGGAAGGGCTGGCTTTAAAACCGACAGCGAGGCAGCTCCCACGCTGCTGCACGGGAGAAGCACCGGGGATTTACACTGGGGCAGCCCAAGCATCTCTTCTAGACAACAGTAAAAATATAGCCAGGCTCCTTTAATTCCAAACACCTTAAGGTGAAAGTATTAGTACCCTGAAGTCTTTATTTGCTTCTCCAGCTGCTTAAAAATATTGCTGTGGTTTAAAAACAGTAGCCAGAAAAGACATGTCACTTGAACAGCAAACACCCCGGTCAAGCATCACTCCGACAGGAGCCCAGCACCTGCTTTGAAGCGCTACAGTCATTTTCCCACAGAAATCATTGGAAACAACAGGTTACCCAGATCTTCTCTACAGACTCGCTTCATCCAGGTGTTCCTCCTCACGCCTCCTCATCTTTCTCCCACCCCTCTTTTCCATCACCTCACCTGAGCTCTGCTGTGCAGGCAAGGGACAAGCCAGGCTGCCTCTGACATGCGCTGCATGGAACCTGACAAGTTCCTTGGAAGATTCCTCGGGAAAAGTTTAAGTTTCAGACACGTAAATTTTCCTGTGATCTTTAGGTATTTATGCAAGAGCTCTATAAAGAATCCAAACAAACAAACAAAAGAAAACCCACATATATATGTACATTACTAGGTTTTATTAGGCTTAAATCTGTAGGCAATTCTCATATTCTGAACAACATCAACAACAACAACTAGTAACTCAGTGGTGATCTCTTGTCAGGGCCAGGCGAGAGGCCGCCGTGCAGCAGACGCACAGGACTCCACAGCCCCTGACGGAGCAGCGAGCGGCCGCGTCGCGCCCTGGGAGCCGTCCCGCCGTTTCAACAGGCACGGTTCTGCTGTTTCTCACCCCGAGCTGGCACCCTGTTGCTCTGCACTTGGCCGGATCGCCTTTCACTACAGCCCCGGCTCTGTATCAATAATAGACGGGGGCATTCACAGGTATCCACCCCAGGATCCTTCAGAGAGCCCACGTGTCAGCAGCCACAGAGGCACTTTTAACCAAATTGGGGGTATTTAGACATATCTATTCCACAAACAGTATTTTTCCAATAGCTTACAAGAAGCAGACACAGTTGAGTAAATGGCTGCACATTCCTGATGGAAAAAACAAAGGGAACCATTCTGTTTCCTTAAGTATCTCCTTTGCTGAAGGGTAACAGCCCCTCTAAGGGCAGGGCCTGCAATCTTCCCATTTCTTCCCACACCCAAGGTGGAGCAGCACTCCCATTAGCAGTACCTTATTCTACCTTATTCTTTCAACCTACTTTACACAATCGAAGTGCTCCCTTTATCACCTTTTCCCACCCTCACACGCATTTCCTTCTATCTTGGCGCAGAACCTCAGGCTCCCTTGCCTTATAATCCCTAGGATGACCCTCGATAATGAAATTAAAAACGGATGGGCTTTCGGAATACAGCTGGGCTCTCCCAGCCACCCTCACGCCCACTGCGGGGCTCGCTGCTCGGCTAGCCTCGTGGACGCAGTTCCAGCGTCGCCCCGAACTGATGCCGTTCCTGACCTTCAGCAACGCCGTTCCCGCGGCGCCCACAACGCAGCCGGAATGCAGCTGCCCGGGGCCGGTCCCCGCGGCCCGCAAGCTCCGCGCGCGCGCCGGGGCGGTCGCTCCCGCCGCCTCCCCCCGCGCTGCGCTTCCCAACGCCTCCGCGCAGCCAAGGGGCAGCCACGCGAGACGCGACGGAGCGGGGATTTTCCTCCCCCCCCACCCCCGCCGCA
>VZSG01000290.1:727966-750460 GCA_013398315.1 Nothoprocta pentlandii
TCCCTCCCTCCCTCCTCCGCTTCCGCCGCCTTCCCGCACAGATGCTCCATTGAGAGGCGGCATTCCCGAGGCTTCCCGGCGCGGAGCAGCCCTGGCCCTGCGCCGCGTCCGCCGCCTCCCGCTCCCAGCAAGGAGACGCCATCCCCACGGAAGGCCCGCAGTGCCGGCGGGTGATGGAACATTCGCTGCCCGCGCATGGAGCTCAAGGGGACACGGGACTCGCTGCACGCACGGCGAGCGGTGGCTCCGGCTGCCCGACGTGGCCACGTGTGGCCCTCGCAGTCGGGATGCACCGCGAGGCCTCCGCGTGCAACAAGGTCTCCATGTGCAACAAGGTCTCCATGTGCAACAAGGTCTCCATGTGCAGCAAGGTCTCCGTGTGCAATGAGGTCTCCGTGGAGCACAAGCTCCCGGGAGCGTCGTTCCTGCGGCGCCTCGGCGGCAGCGGGCAGGGATCGCTGACGCCTGCTCCCGCCGGCCCTCCGCGAGCATCACATGCTCTGTGCTTGTTGCTTGCCCGGGTCATTAATTGCTTGCATATGTGCCGGGATGGGACTCCAGCAGCCCCGGTGTTTCCGCGGGGTTGGATTCAGCCCTCCTGCCTGGCGGCTCTTCCAAGGGAGTCGCTCGCAGCGTTAACCACTGCTTGTCATACGGAAACAGAGCCTAGGCCTGAGATGCCTGGGCTGGCCCTCCTGCTGATCATTGAAGGGCTTTGTAATATCTGGGTGAAAACTCGACTCCTCTCATCCTCTCCCTCCCCTTCTTTCCCTCTTTTCTGCCTGTCTTGCACGCGAGGCCAAGGGGCTGTGGGGCCCCTGCGGCAGCTGCAGTTTCAGCCCCATCGCCCAGGCCCCCAGCAAATCCCGGGACGCCCCTCCAGCAGGGTCTGACACGGGGACGAGCAGGACAGGGGCTCTGGGCTGAGCTCGCTCCCCCGTTACCCCATTCCAGAGGGCGGCGCGGGGATTTGCCCAGGCCAGGCAGGGAGCTGGGAAGGGGCCCCGTGCTCAACCTCTGGCCCGATGCTCCGAGCGCTGGAGACGTCAGCCCGATGTTCCGATGTCTGCGTGCCGAAGCCGGTGCCGCCGGCATCCGCTGGTGACGAGGGGTGGAAAAGGGAAGAGCTCCCGGCAGGAGCATGAAGGGGATGAGTCACCGCTTCCCTCCGCCTGTGCCGGGCAGGGGTGTCCAGCTCCCGCCGCCGCTTCCTGCCTTCCCGTCTGCGGGTCTGGCGACGGGGCTGCAGGGAGGATGGAGCCGCCGCGCTCGCCCGGGCAGAGCCATGCGCCAGCGCCGCTTCCCATCTTCCCAGCCCTCGGTGTCATGGGGATGGGCGCGAGGCTGCTGCTCCAGGCTGGCGGTGAAGATGCCGGTGCCGGCACATCCCGCGGCCGCTCACAGCCCGCCACGTGCTGCAGCCAGACTGCTCTTCCTCCAGCTATTGCGCTCGGGGCGTCTTTGCTGGCGGCGAAGCCCCATTGCCGCGTTGTGGCCTGGAGCGGCGGCGCCGAGCCGGCTGCAGGGACGCGCGGGCGCGTGGCCATTGCTCACCCTGCCCCTCTCTGCTTCCTTCTTCCCCCAGTTGCCGCCCGCGAGAGAATCCCCGGGTCTGGGCCACGCTCGTGCCGAAGATGCTCTGCCCGCTGCTCGCGCTGGCAGCGCTGGCCTCCGGCCTGGCAGGTGAGCGGGGCGCCGCGGGGACCGGGTCCTGCTCCAGGGTGCGACGTCGGTCCCGGCAGCGCTGCCCTGGACCCACAGCCGGGTCACCCGGAGCCCTCTGCCCTGGCACTAACGCAGCCGCAGTGCCCAAGGGCGTCCGGTAACTGAAATCCTTTTGGGATGTTCCCGGCTGGCGATGCTTCCAGCCAGGCTCCATAACGTTCCTGAAGGCGCCTGGCATTTACTGCAGCTGGAGGTAGCCGCGACGTGGCGAGTCTGCCAGGAAGCCGGGTAGCTGCCCAGGAGCATCCCAGCTCCTGCCAAGGGCTCCTTTGCCGGCACTGGCAGCCTTCATCCACCCTGGCTCCGTCCCTCGTGCTCCTCCCCTCCATCATCCTTCAGGAGCCTCCTTTCTCTTCCCGGTCCTTTACTCCAAGCTCATGTCTCGCGGTGGCTGGTGCTGCCCTGGCCCCAGAGAGGCGCTTGCTGCACACGGTGGCTTTGCCCTATCTGGGAAAGGCTGCTGAGATGGAAAATAAATCCTGGCCGCGGATACAGCCGCGCTCCTCCCTTGCTCCCGGGCGAGTTTTTCCACCTTCTCCTCCCTTTACAAGCTGCTTGTGGCCATTAGAGAACTGGGGATTCCCATTGCATTGAGAACCCTGCAGGCAGGACGGTCACCAAGGAGGAGCATCCGAGCTTTAAACGTGCAGCTGGCCCTGGATGGAGCCGTGGGGTCCGTGCCGTTCGGGTGTCCCGGCAGCTCCCTGCGCAGCGGTGCGTGGAGAGGCAGCGCTTGCTGCTCCTGGACAGTTGAGGGCAGCAATCGCCAAGGTTTGGGAAGTGCCACGCAGCCTGCACTGCGACCAGCTCCCGTGCTGGTGTCTCTGCTCCCCGGTGGCTTTCTCGGACAGGCTACGCTGCGCTGGGATGAGGGCTGCTTCAGTTGACTCTCCCATTGCCAGCAGCTTGGGCCTTTCTGGGAATTGCTGCTAGGAAGGGCTTGAGATGCCAGTTGCTCTCAGTTGGGAATAGAGCGGGAATTGCAGCCACTTTCCAGCTTTGGTCACAATCGTATCACCCGTTCCTGCAGCGCTCCGTTCTTTATGCTTAGCTGTCATCCAGATCCGGGATGTCATCCGGGAACGTGTCCGGGGTCTCATCCCCACGTGCCTGCTGCTCTCTTGCCGCCCCCCTGCAGGTGCCATGGAGATCCGGGTGCCGGAGGAGCCCGTGGTGGCTCTGTTTGGCCGGGATGCCACCCTGCACTGCGCCTTCTCCCCCGAGGCCAACTTCAGCCTGGACGACCTGACGCTCATCTGGCAGCTGACGGACACCAAGCGCGTGGTGCACAGCTTCTCCGGCGGCAAGGACCAGCTGGCCGACCAGGGCGCCGGCTTCGCCAACCGCACGGCCCTCTTCTACGAGCAGCTGGCCCGCGGCAACGTCTCGCTGGTGCTGCGGCGCGTGGAGATCTCCGACGAGGGCAGCTTCACCTGCTTCGTGCGCGTCCGCGGCTACGACAGCGCCGCCGTGCTGCTGCAAGTGGCCGGTGAGAGGCGGAGGGTCCCCGCGCGCGCCCCGGACGGGAGGGCTCTCCCCCGTCACGCTTTTCCTCACCTCTTTCTCCGCATCCCTGCTGGAGAGTCCCGCTGAGTTTGTCCCTCTCCGGCAGCCCCGGCGCAGCCCCGTGCTCGGCTGCGGATGCGCACGGGGCCCGTTTGCTCCCGGCTGCACTCGTGTCTCTCCTGAGCTCTCCTCGGCTTTGGCCCTGCCTTTTTGCTCCTGGGAAGTGCTGCTTCTCCAGCTGCATGATTTCTAACGCTCCGTGGGGGCAGCGTCCCTGAGCCCCTGGGTGCAGGAAGGAAGCAGGAGGGTCCCTGGTGTGCAGTTGTTGGTCTGGTGGTGGAGCGATGGGTAGGTGCCTTGGGGAAATAAGGGGAAAAGGACCATTTATTGCTCCAGGCATGATCCTTCAGTCACCTCTGTCACCTCCTCTCCCTTTCAGCTCCTTACTCCAAGCCCAACTTGAACATGGAGCCCAACAAGAACTTGAAGCCGGGGGACCTGGTGGCTGTGACTTGCCACGCGTCCCGCGGCTACCCCGAGGCCACTGTGCTCTGGCAAGACAGCCACGGCGGCAACATCACGGAAAACGTCACCACGTCTCAGGTGGCCAACGAGGAGGGTCTCTTCGATGTGCACAGTGTCCTGCAGGTGTCAGTGGAGCCCAGCAGCACCTACTCCTGCCTGGTGCGGAACCCGGTGCTGCAGCAGGAGACCCAGGCCTCTGTCACCATCACGGGTAAGCGGCCAGGGCACGTCAGAGATGGGGTCTCTCTGAAGAACACGATGGGCTTTGCTTTGCTGCAGTCCTGCTTAAGACCCTGTGGGCCCTAGGCAAATTTTGCATTACTTGTAGTCCCAGCTGACACTACGTGAAGAGAAGTCAGGAGGAGAGGGAGCTGTGAGAACAGAGCGTAAATCCAGGCGGGCCCCGTTGCTTACCTGCTGTCTGTGGTGCAGGCGCTGCTGTGAGAGCATCACCTGGCCTCGCCGTGTCCCTCTGACAGCGGCGTGCTCCGGTGGCCCGATAAACGGGACCTAAATGGCTTTGTTGTGGATAGGGCTGGCAGGGCTCGCTCGGGGACGGAGCTGTGCCGGGCACACGAATCCATGCACCCAATGTGGGAGATGTCCTGGGAGGCTCCCTGCAGCCGTGAGCTGCTCCCGGTCAGCGCGGTGCAGCAGGGATGCGGTCCTGGCGCTGCTCCGGAGGAGGCCGGCTCCTCCACGGGCTCGTGCTGGCCACGAGCTCGCCGAGCCTTTATAGATGCCCCGGAGCTCTTCATAACCTCGTGCGCTCGCTGGTAACATTAATTAGTGTTTAATTGTCCTGGGTACAGCAGCTGTTGGGCTGTGAAGGAGGGTGCCATGGTGGAACATAAACCTTTTGGGTGGCAGAGCCAGGCCCTTCCCGCGAGCCCTACGCAGCTGCACGGAGGGGCCCGAGGAGGAAGGTGCCCGAGCATCCCCGCTCCCATGGGAAGGGCCGGGATCCGCGCGTTCCTCATTCCCACAGCACTGGATGAGCAGGAACAGGCGGTGCAGCGAGCGCTCTCCAAACCTTCTCTTTAGCTTCTGAGCAAGCGCGGGGTCAGCTTGCAGTTTGAATTTATTAGGGCAATTATTTAAAGGTTAATGAAGTATTCTATGGAGTAACTCAGCCTGCCCATTTCCTGCTTTCCCATCCGGATCCAGAGCTGCGGCTCTGAGGCCGTAATTAGAGGAACTCATGGCTGTATTTCCAGGGACCCGACCTGGCCTCCGTGTCTGTCCCTATGGGGAGTCCCTTGCGGTGGTCGCTGGGGTGGCTGCGCTCATGGTGCTCGAGGTGCTCACAGTGCTCATGGTGCTCGTGGCACTCACGGTGCTCACGGTGCTCAAGGTGCTCACAGTGCTCATGGTGCTCGTGGCACTCATGGTGCTCACGATGGTCATGGTGCTCGAGGTGCTCACAGTGCTCATGGTGCTCGTGGCACTCACGGTGCTCAAGGTGCTCACAGTGCTCATGGTGCTCGTGGCACTCATGGTGCTCACAATGGTCATGGTGCTCGAGGCGCTCACGGCGGTCGAGGCGCTCACGGTGCTCAAGGTGCTCACGGTGCTCATGGATCTCACGGCGTTCCCGTCCCCAGGCCAGCACCTCGCCTTCCCCGCCGTGGCGCTCTGGGTGACCGTGGGACTCGCCATCTGCGTCCTGGGGCTGCTCGTGGCCCTGGCCTACGTGTGCCAGAAGAAAATCCGCCAGAGCTGCGAGGAGGAGGAGGCCAACGCAGGTAACGTGCTCGGCTCCCGGGCCGTGGGTGGGATCCCTGCTAAGCGGAGCCGAGGAGCCGCTCGGCCGGAGCTCTCAGCGCCCACCGTGCGCTTCCCTGCTTGCTGCACAACCCTCGCTCCGCTCCGAGCGGCGGCCCTTGGAATCGGGACATGCAGGACCCTCCCTGCTGCAAGACGCAGCATGGCCGGCTGCTCTTGTGACGGATCTGGAGCAATTGGAGCTCTTTGGCCCTTGCTCCCCCTCTGTGGCCTTGCAGCAGCAGTTTGGAGGCGGATGCCTTTGGAAAGCTCCCAGCCATGAGGTGTAACCAGGGCCCCGCTGCTCTGGAGAAGCAGAAGGGCCGGAGCTGTGCAGCTGTCAGGAAAAGACGGGTTCTTTGCCCAAATGACCCTTTCTGGTGCAGTTTGGAGGAAACTGGGCGGTGCGGGCGGCACCGGGGGGCCTGGAGCGAGGCCGCGGGCCGGAGCTTCACGTGCTCCCGGCTCCTGTCTTGCAGGGACGGAGGAGCCAGACGAGGAGGGGGACGAGCCCAAGACAGGTGGGTGCCGGGATCCGCTGGGGTCCAGGAGCTGGGGAGGGGGCATCTCGGTGCCCCCCGGCCGGCAGACCCGGCGCCGCTCGCTCACCGTTGCCCTTCTGCCCCTCCAGCCTTGCAGCCGCTGAGGAGCGCGGGGAGCAAAGAAGGTGAGCGCGGCGCCGCTGCCCCCTTCCCTCCGCGCGCCTGTCCCCCGCGGAGCCCTCCCGGGGATCCAGCGGGAGCCCCAGCCCCTGTTCCTGCCTCTCTCCGCCTTGGGTCCCCTCAGCCTCCCAATTCACCTCCCCCTGTATTCCTGGCCTCGCTTCGGCCTCCGCCGCGCTGAATCACCGCTGATTCCGCCCTCCCTCCTCCGCCCCCGTTATTAATGGCTTTTTTCTCCAATGCTAATTTTTCCCCCCTCCTGATAGTTCTATAAAAGGCGTCTTTTTGCTTTTGGCTTATAATTTCTTTGCTGATTTCTGTTTTTTTTTTTTTTTTTTTTTTCGCCTCAACCACTTCCAGATAACGAACAGGAAATCGATTGATGGGAGCCGGGGGAGAGCTCGGAGCGGCGCCCCAGAGCAGATGAACTGTTCCCTGTCCCCAAGGCCCGCGGGGACGAGCTGCGGGTGACCGAGGACATGCACGAACGCCCCGACTCAGACCGGCCGCTGCCACCAGGATGGCCCCATCCTCCTCCTCCTCCTTCCTAGTGGCCCTTCCTCCTTCCTTCCTGGTCGTCCTGGCTCTGGGAGCCCTTTGGCCTCCATCCCCCTGCCACGGCTTCAGGAGCCTTCGGGGGCAGATTTCGATGCCCCTTCCAATTCCCGAGGCCCCGACGGCCGGGTGAGGGGCTCGGGGAGGGTCCTGGGAGCGGGAGGGAGGCCGGGGCGCCGTGGTGCCCTCCAGGGACCGGGTTCAGCCTCTGCTCAGCTCCGGCTCCTGGAAAACCCTCCCGAATGATGGATTTCGGAGCGCTGGGTGCGTGCTTGCCTTCCGACTGGAAAGAGATGGGATTGACACGGCTGGTCCGCGCGGGCAGCCCCGGGGCTGCGGGTTTGTCGCGCCTCGACGGTCCCCCCTGACCCTGCTGCGGTCAATGGGTCTCCTGTTGTCTTGAATTTATTTAAATTCCAGAATCTGGAGGTTTTTGTGCCTTGACCAATAAACTTTTAGATCTTTTTGGACGGTGCTTCCCGGCCCCTGTGTGGTTTTGGGGTCCCCGTGGCCACAGGCCAAGGAGTGGTTGGCGACCGAAGGCCTTTGTTTGTGTTGAGTTTTGCCATTTCTCTTGCAGGAAAAAGTCAGTGAAAGTCTCAATAATTGGGAGGTTTTTGCTTTAGTAGGAGTCCCAGGTCCTTCCCTCCCCAGGCACGTTCCTGTATCCAGAGCCCCGGGAAGGGGACGCTGCCTCTCGCACCCCCGTGCCAGAAGACAAGGAAGAGGAGGAGGAGAATGAACCTCCTTGTCTCCCACTTCAGAGCCCTCTCTCCTTGGGAAATACGACAAAAATGCTCGGCTGAGCTTCCTGAGGACAACGTGGCATTTGGGGGCAGCACGTGTTCCAGCTGGCGCGTCCACCAGGACGAAACGAGGAGGAAAACAAAGGCGCCCCATTCCCGTCCGGAAGCCCAGGGCAGGACCGGGGCCAGGCGGATAATGGGACGGGGCGGGCAATGCCTCTGGGTGCTGCGAGCTGTTGGGAAGCTTCCCGATGTACCTCAATATTCGCCACGTTTCCGAAGCCTCCTGCATCGCGCGGCCCTGCCATGGGCTGCAATAAGCGCTGTCTTCCCGGGAGCCTCTTCCATGGGGAGCTTCGCCTTGGCGACTCCTATCACCCCTCCCAGAATTTGAGGCCTATCCGGGTGTTTTGGTGCCGCTTGCTTTCTCCTGAGACCCCTTTTTTTTCCAGATGGAGCCCTGAGCGTGTTGCTTCCTGCAGCCACAGTGCAGCCGGTCCCAATATGTCAGCGATAACCAGGGAGTTTAGAGACATTTTAATTATGGACCTGGCCACCCTGTGCCATTTGTCAGGGGCGGCTTCAGCGATTTATCAATCAGCAGCTCTAAGTGATCTGAAGCAGGAAGAAAGCAGCGCCCCTATTTATCTGCCTGACTCAGAGGTCGCTGTGGAAATATCTGAAGGAAAACAGTGATATTTCTTAAGAGTCCCTCGCTGGCATTTAGAAGTGGTCTCCGGCCAGGGATATTGATGAGCCCCGCGAGTCCCAAGGTACAGAGAAATCCCTCCATTTTTTTCCGTGCTCTGTCTCCTGTTAGGAGCACCCCCGAGCTCCAGGGTGGGATGAGGGATGCTTGGACATTGCCAGGTCCCTGCAATGCCCCTCGTGACAAAATATTCAACACTCCAGTGATAAAGCACCCGGTCAAAGAGATCCCTTCAGGTGAGACACTGAGAAGAGCTTGGAAGAAGCGCAGAGGGTTGGGGCTCCTTGGCTTTCCATGGAGCACCGTGGTGCTGGAGACGGTGCCGCGTGAGCGGAGCACTTTGCATCCCACCCCAAAGGTCATCTCCGTGTCCAGGCTGTCCTCCAAGGCTGGCCTGCTCCTGCAGAGGACACCTCTTTGCTTTCCAATATTCCCAACAAGATGGAGAAAGAGCACATGGAAGTTAAGGGATGGAGGGAGCTGCAGGAGAGCCTGGTGAGACCCATCCCAAGGGAAGCAGAATTGCTGAGTTGCCGCCAGCGCAGGCAAAGATGGATCACGGCTGGGAAAGAGAAGGGAGATGTCCCCTGGTGTCCTTCATTACCAAAGGAAATGTGTGGAGAGAAGACTTTGCGGATGGAAAAGGCTATTCCTTCAGAGCCATTAAACACAGATTACAGTGATGGATGCTGCAGCAAGAGAGCCGGGAGATGCTGGATGGGGTTTTTTCGCTGCCTATCGATCACGAGTGGCTAATGCACCCAAATGAGAATAAAAGCTGCTCTCCACCCAACAGATTCAGCCTTTCCCTCGCCAGCAGCAAGCAGCCGCATTTAAGGGCCATGAATCTTCCATGCCCGTTTCATCCCGGAACCCATTTGGGGCCATCCCGCTCCCGTTGCTCTGCCCGGCCGTGTGTGGTGGGAGCAGATGAAGTGGCGGCTGGGCCGGGGGCGCCCGTCCTGCGGGCTCAGCACCCACGGATGCCCTCCCTCTCGGCTGTGCATGTAGTCTTTATTAGGTCTGCAGAGCAGAAGGCTGGAAAATTCCAGGCCTGCATCCCTGCGGATCCACGATGGGTTTGCAATGCCGGCTATTATTATTATTTATTTATTTATTTTTATCTCAGCAGAGCTCTTTTGTGTTTGAGGAAGAACAGGGTCATTTCCCCTAGAGCAGCAGCTCCCTGTCCCCTGAGGTGTTTGCTGTCCCCGGGCGCAGCTCTGCAGCAGCCAGGCTGCGACCTGGCCGTCCTGCGCTCTGGCCTGGGCACTGGGGTCCCCCGGGCTGCCCCGTTTGGGGCTGGGGGCATGGGAAGCAGGCGGGAAAGCCGGGCAGGGCAGTGGGCCCTGCTCTTTAGAAAGGCGAAGCACAGGGCCTAGACCTGCATCATCTGCAGGGTGCTGGGCCAGCTCCAAGCCAGAAATGACTCGCAGATCTGCCCCGTTTTGTCCCCGCGGGGCAAAACCCACTAATCCAGCACAGGGGACAGCCTGGGGTTAGACTTTCCCCGCCAGCCGGAAAGCTTTTTCTTGTTGTATCATTTATTCATCACTCATTAAAAAAAAAAAAAAAAAAAGGGAAAAAAAGGCAGGAAAGCAGGGCAAGGCAGGGCCCGGAGCTGCTCCCGCGGGCCCTGCTCCTTGGCACGGCTCTCCAGCACGTGAAGCAGGGGCTGCTCCATCTGCCGCAGGCTGCAGCGCGGGAGCTGCGAGGGTTGGAAGGGGAGGCTTCCCGCGGGCCGGCGGAGCCCCTTTTCCTGGGCACACGTACAAAGCACCTTAAAAAATGCCAGTGACAGCATCACTGGGGTTAACGAATCTCCCACAGCTCCTGCACGTACAGATATGTGGCCATCAGCGGCCTGGGGCCACGCGGGGACGGTGCCCTCCGTGGGCACGGCCCCCTCCGTGTCCAGCCCGTGCAGAGCTGCGAGTCATCGCGCTCTGTACACCGGCAGATGTGCCAATTAGCCTAGTTAGCACACGGAGGCCAATTAATCTCTTGATTACGCCTGCCATTCACTTATCAGGAGCTATTAGGAGAAGATCAGCTTTGGTATCTCTGCCCGCCACGCAGATAAGCTGGTTGTGATGCCTTCATTACTCGAGATAGGGTTGTGCGGACCAGACAGGCGTGAAATGGAGTGTGGACAGAGTGCCAAGGAGCAGAAGTGACAACCCAGGTGGCTCCTGCAATGAGGACAGGGTTATGTGAGAGGCCACTGCAGTTTTGCACATGCCACCGTACCCCACGCAGTGCTGGCGCTCAACAGCCAGGGCTTGGGCATCCCTGATGCTGCTGTGGGGGTCAGCAGCACTTCCCAACGCAGCCATGGGGCCAAAATGCTGCAAGTCCTTCCTGGGTGGAGCACACGAGCTCCTTGGTGCACCAGCGACTTGTGGTGGACACCCAGCAAAACCCCCTTGCCTTGTCCCTCCGCTCTTGCCTTGGCGTCACCCTCATTAGGAGATCACTGCGGAGCAGCCCATGAGTAGTAACACTCATGGGAGCCTGATTGAGCCCTTGGGGTGCTGGTGGCCCAACCTGGCCGGGTTGGCATCGCTGGGACATGGGCATAGAGCCAGGGGACAAGAGGTCCATCTGGGACTGGGGCACATAAGGAGAAGGTCTCGAGGGCCAGCATTGCTGGAGACCCAGCTGGGTCAGGGCAACCCCACTGGCTGCCCCAGGGCCTGTCCCAGGTGGGCCCCGTTGGCCTGGGCTGCAGCCCCAGGTGTGCTGGGTCTGCGTGGGCTCCAGCTCGGGTATAAAGGCTCTGAGCAGCAGCCTCTCCCTATGCTGGGCTTGCTGAGGCCAAGATGGGGTCTAGAGGCAGCCTGGGGTTTGCTCTCTTGTGCTGGGTGCTGGCCAGAGTGGTGTCTTCTGGCCCCTGGGATTCCTCTTGGAGGAATTCGGGGGTTTTGAGAGTGAGAGGGGACTCTTCTTGGAGACAGCCCCAGGCGCCTGCCTTTCCCCATGCCTCCCCTTGGGCTTGGGTTGACCTCTCCCAGCTCCAGGCCGCATCCCCGCAGCACCCGGTGACCGTGCGGTGCCAGGAGGCCCAGCTGGTGGTCACGGTGCACAGGGACCTCTTTGGCACGGGGCGCCTGGTGAGGGCTGCGGAGCTGAGCCTGGGCCCGGCCGCGTGCGCGGCCGCGAGCGCCACCGACAGCGCCGTGACCTTCGTGGCCGGGCTGCACGAGTGCGGCAGCACCCTGCAGGTGAGGAGGGCCTCGGGAAGGGCCTGAGGCTCCTCTGGAGGGCCCTGTGCGTGTGGAGGAGGCCTCAGTGTCCTGCACCCTCCTCCTCATGTGTGAGTCCTGGTGACTGGCCTCCCATGCGAGCCATGGGGCATCTCTCTCTGGCATAGAGAGATCATGGTGGATTGGGAAGTGTGGAAGATGGTTGCTGTCCCTGGCTGGTGGATCTAGGTGTCCTAGGGCAGTGTTGGGTATCTGAATGTGCTCACCTTCTTGGGATGGCTGCCTCGTTTCACTGACATCAGTTCTCTCGCATGTTTCTTCCAGATGACCCCAGACTCCTTGATCTACAAAACTAGTTTGTCATACAAACCTACTCCCACAGGCAACCTAGTCATCGTAAGAACAAGCCCTGCGGTGGTTCCTATTGAGTGCCATTATCCCAGGTGAGCAGATAAGGCAGACTCTACTCCTGTGGACCTTGGGTTGTGGTGACATCCTTAATGATGCATGGCCCTCTATCCAGGAGGAATAATGTGAGCAGCAATGCCATCAGGCCCACGTGGGCTCCTTTTCGCTCCACCTTGTCATCAGAAGAGAAGCTGGTGTTTTCCTTGCGCCTCATGAACGGTGAGTACAACACTAGAAATCCTTATGTCCCTCTGATCATCAATCCTACCAGATCTTGGCCACAGATACTGGTGTCCCAGGGAGAAAGCAGCTTCTGGACTAAAAATGGCTATTGTGGAAGTGAGGTGTGCAAGTGTCTCCTTGGATTCAGAAGTCCCTTGTATGCCATGAGGGAACTGCCTGTGGCAAGGCAGCCCTTGCTTGCCATGGTGATGCCTGAACGCAGGAGGGTAATGGTTCTGCAAAAGTGACCTGTAACCTTGAACCTGCCTTCCAGATGACTGGAGTACAGAGAGACTCTCCAATGGATTCCAGCTGGGAGAGAGCCTGCACTTCCAAGCTGATGTCGACTCTGAGAACCACGTCCCTCTAAGACTCTTTGTAGATGAGTGTGTTGCTACCTTGACCCCAGACAAGAACTCCTCTCCCCGATATGCCTTGATTGACCTCCATGGGTAAGGGATGGGCTGCTGCCTGCGTGGGCTGCTGCTGTAGCTGGCTGGGAAGCTGCTGACTTCTTGCCCTTGTCTAGGTGCTTGGTGGATGGGAGATCAGATGAGTCCGCTTCAGCTTTCCTGTCCCCAAGACCAAGGCAGGAAACACTGCAGTTCATGGTGGATGCATTCAAGTTTGCCAAAGATGATAGAAATTTGGTGAGATGTGGTGGTGGCCCCACTCCTCCACACTTTCCAAAGTGAAGCTGCTCCACATGGATAAGTATAACTCTTTCTGGGTGTGTTTAATATTCCCTCCAGATCTACATCACCTGCCACCTGAAGGTCTCCCCAGTTGACCAGCCCCCAAATTCACTGAACAAGGCCTGTTTCTTCAACAAAGCCAGCAGCCTGTGAGTAGCTGACATTTATGGGGAGAGGGTGGTGACCAGCTTAAGAAGAGGTCTCACAGCTGATTCTGTTTCAGCTGGGTTCCAGTGGAGGGTACTGGAGACATCTGCAGCTGCTGTGAGACCGGTCACTGTCACTTCCAGGGAGGATATTCCAGGAGAGCCAACCCTTTGGCCAGATGGCCTGGGAGGCGCTTGAGAAGAGCTGTGCCTTCTGGACCAGGTATGACTAAGGAGGACTCCAAAGGCTGGGGAAACTCTTGAGGCCAACACGACCAAAGATGCTGAAAGATCTTTGGAGAAGATCTCATCTCAGGAACAAAACAAGCTGCTGTTTCTTGTTCTTGAGCAAGGAACTGTTTACATGCCCTCATTTTTTAAAGCTATTGTAAACCTGACTCTGCAGGGACCATACCTCTGCAAGAGCTACCTGAAACTAAGTGTGAGCTGCTTTCCCTGAGACCTTTCATGTCTCTTCCTTCTTAGATGGGCCCTCAAAGGGATTGGAAGCTGATATTTCAGTTGGACCACTAATAATCCTTGATCCAGCTCGGGGATTATGGAGTTCCTCAGAAGGTCTCTGGCCAGCAGGGAAGACTGCACAAGGTATGGATTTTCTTTCTGTGTGAACATATTTTAAATGCCATCGAAGGTGACCCCAGGATGATTTAGTCCCAAATCCCCTGTGACTTGACTGCTAGACCAAGTCAGACACTTCAGTCTAGGAGATTCCTTTCCAAAGCTGCCTGCCCTGAATCCCGGCACTTCCAGATAGTGGAAAGCCATTCAGTGCCTAGTAAATGGGTCTCCTTTCTTCTAGGTGCTGCTGGAGGACTCTCTACGCTGGTCCAAGTTGTCATGCTCATTGCAGCTACTGTGCTGAGCTTGAGTGCCCTGGCACTATTCCTGGTGTGCAAGAAATGCAGCTGCCCTCCTGCGGGAGTGTTCTTGTAACCCCCTGGAATAAACAGTGATGCCTCTGTCTTCTCAGAGCCTGTGTTCTCCTGGGTGCAGAGCGGGGATGCCCTCCGAGCTGGACACTGGGTCTCCTGCAGATATAAGGCTGCAAATCTCCCCTGGAGGCAAGTCTGGAGGTGGGACTTGGGCTATTGCCTCTCCTTGCTCCAGTGCTCTGTGAGCTCTAAGGAGCACTGAGTGGGAACCCCTTCCCTTAAGCAGGAGGGTGTGAAGGAAAGGGCCTTGGGATGCCCTCAGAGTAGCTGTTTCCAGGTTCTCTCTTCCATGCCTCTAGCAACAGTGCTGAAGTGACATGGCTGCTTTGTTATTGCCCCCGATAAGCTTTGGGGGCTGGATTCTTCCCAGGTCACAATTCCAAACTTTTCTTTAAGCACAAGGTAGCTCTTAAAGGAGCTACAGAGGATTGAAACGCTCTGATTCTTACCTTGACAAGATGTGTTCCTCCAAGCTGGGGTGCTTGTAGCAGAGCCTGTGTTTCCTTACCTTTGGGGGCAGTGCAAGAGATTCACTTTTGGAGAGCCAGCTGTGTCTGCTGGAGAGCAAGCTGCAGACCCTCCTTTTCAGGTGGTCTGCATGTGTTGTGATACCTGCCTTAAGATTTCACTTATCTGTAAAGTCATTCCTGCTCTCCTAAGAAGTCCTGCTCATGAACAGAATCTCCTTCTCTGGCCACAGTGGTCATATGTGATGAGTTTGGCTGAGACCTGTGCTTCTGTGGGCACCATGTCTGTCATGAGCTCCTCTTGCTGCAAAAGGTGGCTGTGTTGGTGAGAATGGTGGCTTTGCTGGAGTGAAGAGGAGTCCCCCTAATTAGCAAGCAGGCTCATCAAGCCCTCTCTGTGCCCTGCTCAGCTGTGCCTGGGTGGCCAGCGTGCTGCCTTGGGCTTTACCCATGTGAAGAGCCCCGTTTTGGGCTCAGTCCTGGTGCACGTGATTCTCTTAGCACTAACCCACAGTGCTCAGATCCTCTTCTGAGGCCTCTCGCTCCTAAGATGAGGTTTAGCCCAGCAGTGACCCTGCTCTGACTGCTTGTGTCCTCGTGTCCAGCCTGCTTCCCAGCTGAGGAAGGGCTGTGCAGCAGTCACTGCTGCTGATGGAACAGCATCAGCTTCCCCATCCCAGCAGCCAGGCTTGTGCAGCTCTCAGTGTTAGTTCAACACAGCTATTCCTGTAAATCCAGAAATATTTTTTCTCCTACCTCTTGCTGGTGGAGGAGGGGAAAAGAATGGTTTCCTGGAGTAAGATAAAACCAACCCGGAGCCTTTGGTTTCTGCTCCTAGCTAGTGAGCTGGGCTCTGGTCGGAGAACCAGGTGGTTAAGGCATCTTCTTGCTTCATAGGCTCTGCCTGATACCAGGCCTAGAGCTGGCTTTGTGTGTGTGTGATTAAGGGCAGTAGTGAGTCTCTCTGCAGTCCTCTCTCTCCCTCTACGGAAGAGGATCTCTGAAGAGGCTGCCTTGCTGCAGGAGGTGGAGACAGGAGCTGTGCTGAGGGATGCAGAGCCCTGCTGGGAAGAGAAATCCTCAGCCCTGGCCCTCCCTCAATAGCCAAGAGAAGGAAGAAATAGGAATGGGAAGCCTCTTGGGATGGGGGGGTTAGATGAAGGTGTTGCTCTAGTTTCCTTCAGGTTGGAAAAGGCAGAGGAGGGAAAGGACATGGGAGAGACAGACCTGAGATCATCAGCCTATCCTGGCCCCAGGCTTGGGAGTGTTAAGGGGACAGAGGTGAGAGGATTCACAGGTGCTGAAAGCTCCTTCCTTAGGCTGAGGAGCAGGGAGCTGCAGCCCTGTACATGTGGCAGGGGGGACATTGCTGCCTCCCGCCTTGCTGCTTGGCACTGAGCAGCGCTGACCTGGGCTGCCCAAGGTGAGCAGAGCACTGCCAGGCACTGGGTCTGTCCTCTAGCTGCATCATCCCCAGCTTTATTCACTGCTGTGTTGGCAAGACCTGAAAGTTGGTGAGTCTTGGCATAGAGTTGGGGACCAAAGCTAGATGCAGGAGAGACCTAGAGGCAAACAGTGCTGCCTTCTTTCCTCTCTCCTTCCTGGGAGGGTAGAAGATCCTTCCCTTCCTAGGAGAAGGATGTCAGAACACTTGCTCTGCAGCACTTCATATGCCCTGGGAAGCTGATCTCAAAGACCGAGACACCCTAAACCAGCAGCAGGAGAAGCAACATTTGTGGTGGTCCCAATGTGCAGCACCTGCTGGAGGGGATGACCCCCCTGCCTGTGGCTTCCCTACCTGTGAGCAACCCATGCTCGTGCAGCTTGCATCAGCCTTCGACCTCACACCCCTATCTGCTCTTTCTGCACTTCATTAGTATTCATTTCCCTTGCACACATGAGCACCTGAGTAAAGACTTAATTAGGAAGCTGGATGTGCTGGCAGAACAATCAATTTGTAGAGATTAATAAGAGGAATAAGTATGCATTACAGTTACTCACTTGTGTCTTAAGCTTGCTGTAAGTGGCATATTATATGGAGATGCTGGTGATAGGCTGTAAGTGGCCTTCAATACAATTAAAAGAAAAATAATTGCTTATATGGAAGAATATCAAGTGCATCTTAAATTTTAAGGATAGAAATGAATTGGTTGCTGTGTTCATGTGGAAACTTGCAGTCAGACTAACTTGCCCTATGGAAATGGGGAGAAAGTGTAAATCCCATGTCCTTTCTGCCCGGCGTGAGCTCCTGCCTGTTCTGTGCTGCCCTCTCCCTTGCTGGGCAGCTGGACCAGGCAGTGAGGGAGGTTAAATGTGGTGGCAGGATTAGATATGGGAAGATGTTCTGAGGGAGGGAGGTGGGAGCTGTGTTTTCTTGCATTGAGCCTGGTAGATAGGGTGTCTCTGTTGTCTGTACCTTGCCTGACTTGGTGGTTGTGCAGCCCTCCTGTATGCTGTTTTGGGGGTGCACAGGGTCCACCTTGGGCTGGTGCTTTTGAGGATGCCCCATGACTGCACATGTTGCATAGCTCTGCTTTGTGCCTTGAGCTTGTGGCAGCGCGCGAGTCCCAGGCTGCCCCCAGCTGCAGATGTCCAGATGCCTGGGGAAGCGAGCATGAGCTCTCCTCTGTACGGAGGAGGAAGAGGAGAGCAAGGAAGAAATGCTCAGTTTGGCTGCTGAGTCTGTTGACTGGTGGTTCTGGTAGCACCTGAAACCTGTCCCTTGGCCCTGCCCTTGTCCTGTTCCTCTCTTTCCACTCTCTCCTAGCCTGTGCTGGAAAGTAGCATCTGCTGCTGGCTTCTCCTGATCCCTCTCCTTCCAGCCTTCTCCCATCCCTTCTAACTGCTCCTTTGCTGCTGGAGCAACAGCCTCAAGGTTCACGTTGCCTTGTCCGTGGCTTCTGGCCTTGCTCACTTTGAAGGGCTCTCAGTGTGCATGGCTGTGTGTGGAATAGCAATTGTGAGCTGGAAATCGCTTCTCGAAGTGGCCAAGGCCAGAGTGTCACTTCATGGGTGTATTTTCCAGTTTCTGAAGGAATGAGCCTTTATAATGATCCCCTGCTGCCAGGGTTGCGATGTGGATGTGAACCCAGATGAGATGGGAGCAGTTAGAGAGCTAGGATAGGAACCCTAGGGCAGCAGGGAGGTGCCAAGGGCTTCCTCAATCTTATTTACTGCATTTTTGGAGTAGGGAGCCCTGTTGCCTTAAGTGCTGTGTGCACTGAGCAAGAAGGACCTCTTCTGCCCACCATACTTCAGACACTGGTGGCTCAAGGGCTTGATGACCATGTCCAAGGGTTCCTTTTAGCCCAACCCTATGGACATCCACCTGGCTCATGCCTGTGGATAAGGTCCCTGGCGTCCCAAGGATTCAGGAGCTGTTTGTATTCCATCCCCCTTTCCTGATGTGGGAAGGGGAAGAAGCCCTGGAAATGATGCATTGCCTCCACCTGTGAACGAGGTCTCCTGGTCCCTTCCAAGGGTCTCTCCTCATGTCGCCTGGGGCTGAGGACGTGACACGAGTTGTGCCCTTGCTCTGCACGCCGAGGCCGCGCAGGTCTGCGCCCCCTTGAAGCGGGCATTAAACTTTGATGGCTGCGTTTATGTATTAAACATGTACAAATTGGCAGCTCCGTATCAGGGCTAATTTCCCAAGGACATCCATTATTAACGTGCTGCCTGCAGATGTCCAAGGAAATTGCTACATGATTTTTTCCGGCCGTGGCGATTAGCAAAGCAGAACATTATTCTAAGCCCTGAGACTCTTTGCTGGGGCAGTTTGCACCAGCAGTTACCTGTGCAAAGGGATTTCCTGTGGAAAAAAATACCAATTTTCTTGCAGGAGGTGGTTTTTGGCCCATCTGAGTAGAGCTCGGATTTGCTGGGATGTTTTTTTTTCTGCCTTGGTGAGCTTTCTCTGAGGTCATGCCCTAGAAAACATGCTGGAAGTTATTTACTGTTATTCATTCCTTGTTATATGTTGTTTTCTGCCTGGAAAAGGGACCTGGAAAAGGAGATGAGGAGGGAAGTTCCTGGTGCCACTTCTGGTTCTTTATTCCGGTCTGTGTGACCGAATTGTTTCCCTGAGGAGCTGGATTTAATTCTCCTGTCTTGTTTTGGCTGTCACTAAAAAAAATTCACTGTGGCACAAAGGGGAGGCAAGGAGCAAAAGCCATTTGAAAACACCGCTAGTAAATTAAAGTTTTGCCTTATTTGCCGAGATAATTTAGTGTAATTCGCTGCTAATGAATTAATGCACCACTTCTTGTTCATTATAGCTTTCCTAATTTGATAGGGACTCTAAGTGCTGTCTAACTTGGTTACCAGCAACTATTAACGCAATAAAGGCGGTTTGGGGGAGCCCTTTGCTCCCGGTGCGTGTCGGAGCTTCCGCCGGGCTCTTGGCACGCCTGGAGCTGGTGTGGGGATGCAGAGAGCCGGCTGCTGGGATTGCTGGGCGGATTGAGCCCTTGCTCTGTGCAATCCTGGGGCTGCGGCTGCAGGATTCGGCAGCCCAGCTGTGTGATCCAGGTGTGTTGGAGCACACGGACATTCCTTCCCGGAGAGGCTGGGATGAGGTCTGGCACAGTGCTGGCAGCATTTTGGGCGCTGTAAGGGAGCAAGCTGTCCTGTCCCGTCCCCGAGTGCATCCGCGTTGCTGCGGGGAGGCGAGCCTGCCTTCCTCTTCATCATCATCTTTGACGCAAATAGCTCCATGCATAATTTAAGCTCCTTGTTGCTTATACTGAGTATTCATTTCTGCTCCAGCAATGAGGGCACGGTGGGTGGGGGGAGGATTTGCTTTTGAGAAGCTCCTCTTCCTTTTTTTTTTTTCCCTCCTCCTGGAAGTGTTTCTTAGGTGTCAGGTAAAGAAGTTTTTCCCACTGGGATTTTCCAGCTGGAGTTCCCCCGGGATTTGGGCACTGCTCCTCCTGGTGAACCTGTGGAGAGCCTGGTGAATCTCTGGGAGCCCTCTGCCTCCCCTTCTTCCCCTCACATCCTTCCTCTTGGGAAAGAAACTCCCCAGGGGAATGCTCTTGGGGTAAGAAGGAAGCTTTGGAGACCTGGCATGTGCTGGGAAAGAAGGTGCTCCCCTTGCACCACCTTTCCCTGGCAGGGAAGGAGAGGCTCTCTGGGAGAGGAGCAGCCTCATCTCTCACCATCCCTCTGCTGCTTCTGCTCTTGCCTCGCTGCTGCTCCTGGAGATAAAATCTCCTGAGACTGCAGGAGACCAAAGGAAGGCAGTTGTTTTACCCCAGGACACATGGTCAATGATCACGGTGCTGCCGTGGAGCACCTTGGCCTTCTGTCACTTGAGGCCACAAATGTTAGTTGTGGATAAATGTGTTTTAATGCAGAAGTTTGGGCATCTTAAACCCCATCCTGATGCCTCTCAGGACTTTGCTGCTCCCTGTGTTGGCTCCCGTGGTCTGGACCACGCTGACTTCTTCCCAGCTTTCTGTTTGTGCCAACCTTGTCCTCTGCTCTCTGCACCCGGTGCCCATGGCCCTTCTTATGGGCTGGGACCAGTGGCTTTCATTTTTCCTGTATTTCCTTTTTTGAAGAGCCACAACGCTTTAATTATTTATTTGGAGCGTGATTAATGTTTTGTCTGACGCTGTTCCGCCAGGGGAGCCCCGGAACATCTTGGTTGAGCGAGACCTAATTAAGAAGTCCCATCAAGCATGTCATCCCTTGTCTTACAAGGACCTCCAGGGCTCGTGCGGCGCAGCTGCGCTCCCGCAGGCTCCGCGGCCACCGCGTTCCCTGCTCCTGGCGTGTCCCAGCGCGGATGTCTCCGCTCTGCCGTAGAGGCTCCTTCTCCTTGGGGATGGTGCTGGGGTCCTTGGAACCTTCCCATGAGCAGGAGGGGATGCAGTGCCCCCTGCTCCCACACACCTCGTGCTGTGGGAGGAGCAGGGAGAGGCGCCCTTGGTGCAGGGCTCGTGGGGATGGATGGGTGCATGGGTGTGCAGGCGGGCACGCGTGTGCCTACTGCCACCCAGTGGTGGAAGAGCACCCCAACGTCGCTCAGCAGCCCATAGTGTTCCCCAGAGCGCACAAGCAGCGTTGGTAGCTTCCCTTAGCTGTTCCCAGGCTCCTCTTCCTGTCCCCATCACTACTCGTCCCAGCCAGAGAGAAGTTGGAGCAGTCCCGAGTCCAGGCTGGAGTTGGGGGACACCTTTGGACCAGATGCCAAAGTGGCTGGAACATCTTTAACCAGCCCCTATGCAAAAGCTGGCCCGTGCTCCAGCCCTGGCAGCAGCTCCTGGCCTCCGGCTCGCTCCTCGAGCAGCACAGACCTGCGGCCAGCAGCTCTAGCTGCCCTCTCAGCGCTGAGAGAGCTGTAGCCAAGCCTCACCCTCTCCATGCCACAGCTGCCCTGCGCATTCAGAGCCCAGCTCTGCCACCAAGGAGTGGGTTAG
The DNA here is from genome assembly GCA_013398315.1 of Nothoprocta pentlandii. Taxonomy (NCBI): domain Eukaryota; kingdom Metazoa; phylum Chordata; class Aves; order Tinamiformes; family Tinamidae; genus Nothoprocta; species Nothoprocta pentlandii. The sequence continues at coordinate 748,681 of VZSG01000290.1, forward strand.
GGGAGGGGAAAACGCTGCATTTTGGGCTCTGGCAACACGCTGCAGACACTGTTGGCTCTTGGTGTTGGCTGATGCTGTTTCCAATGCTGATCTGGGCACCTGCTGCCAGGTGATGCCAGCCGTGACAGAACAAGCAGAGGGAGAGAAACCTGCCACGAAGGGCCCCGAGCAGCCTCACCTGGCCTCCCTCTGGGCTCACCAGCCCTATTTAAGCCCAGCCTGGCGCTTTCAAGCATGTGTGAGCCCTCATGGAGGAGCTCTGGCTGGCCCTGCCCCAACATGGATGGGCTTCCTGGCTGCCCTTGGCCTGCTGCATCATCCCAAACCTCACGGGGCTGATCCCCCAAATGTAACGGGCCTCTCTGCTGACCCCCGGGCACATCCTCCCCTGGCTGCTGCAGCCCCTGCCCTACGCCTGGGCTCTCCACCGCTTGGGTCCCTCTTGCTGGGGGCAAGGCAGGAGGCGCAGCTGCACGATGCCATGCGGGATGTTCCCCCATGGATGCTTTAATGGGCAAGCGAGCAGTGCCCCGGGCCGCCGGCCGAGCCGTTCAGGGATCCGTCACCCCCCGGCCGCAGATCGATTGGCAGCCGTCCTGCGGCAAGGAGGCCTCTAACAAGCTGTGAAATTAAAGCCTGGCGAGTGCCAGGGTGTAAATGAGGATTAATTGGCGCGTCGTGGCCACGAGGAGCCGTTCCAGGCCCGCGCCTTGCCGGAGTGCGGCGCTTCCTTGCGGCCTCGGCACGGGGATGCGCTGCAGGGGGTTGTTTCCGAGGGAGGCAGGAGCTGGCTCTGCCCCGGGCAATGGGCATGGAGAGGCCCCGGGCTTGCAGCTGCTGGGGAAGGGCTTTTTCCAGCACGTTTTGGCCGGGACAAACTCTCCTCCCGGCCTGGAGATGCTGCTGCTCTGGGGCAGCTCTCAGGAAATGGAGCATCTCGAGGAGATGGTGCCCGTGCTGCCGGTGGCCGGGAGCATCCCGGCTCGCTGTGTCCCGCTGCCGGGCGGGATGGGAGGCGCCATGGGCAGGGAGCTCTGTGCATGGAGGGTGCACCAGCGGAATGGGCACCAGCAGAGCAGAGGGAGCCGAGCGCTGCCTGGGGACAGACGGACACGGGCAAAGCTGCCGGCCTGGGAAACTGGCCAGATGGGCAGGCAGCTCACAGGCACCGCGCGCTATTTTCAGCCCCGGCCAAAGCGAGATGTGCCGAGAAAGTTTATTCCGAGGAGACTTCTCAGGCAGCGTCCTCGTGCTGCCTCCTTGCTGCTCTGCTGCCGCTTTGGGGTCCCTTCCTGGCAAGCCTGGCTTCCCGTTGGGGTTATTTTACACGGAAGCGAGCAGCGTGCAGACACTAAATTCCCAAGTCCTGCTCACCAGCCCTGTCCTCCTGCTGGGAGCAGCAGCTTCCTGCATTTTTTCTCAGGAATGGAGAGCCAGAAACCTGCCGAGCATTGCAGGTGAGGGCTAGCGAGCAGCAGCAGATCGATACCTGGCACCAAGAGGACGGTGACGTGTCTTCCCTGGAGTTATCTGCGCTTTCCAACCTGGTCGCCCTTGCTCCTGCTCCGGGGGCCCGCATGGCTGGATGGTTTTGATGCATCTCTACTTTTTTGGAGGCAGGGCACACTGTTTTTTTGGCACCATCCATGCAACAACAGAAAACTCCCTGAGAGGTGGGAAGGCTGCATGGTGCTCCCCCTCCCCGCCACCTTCTCACGCTGCTTTTACCATCAGTTATTGATTTATTTAAATATATATATATGTATATATATATATATAT
>VZSG01000290.1:761279-788876 GCA_013398315.1 Nothoprocta pentlandii
TTAAAGGCGCCGGGAGCCCCGTTCCTGCCGCAGCGCCCCGCGACACCCGCCGGTAGTGGCCGGGGGGGCCGCCCGGAGAGGGGACGGCGGCGCTCAGCACCGCCCCCCCGCTGCCCCCGACCCCCATCCGGGGGTCTCTTGGCCAGAGCGAAGTGCCCCCATGTCCCCCCCCCCGCCCTGGTGGTGACGTTCAGGGCTGGTTATCTCTGGGGACTGCAAAAAAAAGCGCTGGAAATCCCTAAATGCAGGGGGGAAAAAAGCCCTTATTGGAGGAGCCCACTGCAGGACTGCCTGGGAGGGAGGAGAGCTGCAAGCAGGCGCCTGTGCTGCGTGCATGCATGTGCACATGTGTGTGCAAGTGTCTGCATGTGTGCACACGTGCGTGCATGTGTGTGCAAATGGCTGCATGTGCGTGCAAGCACGTACAGGCGTGTGCATGTGCATGCAAGTGTGTGCATGTGTCTACATATGTGGCTGTGTCTGCACGTGTGCACATGTGTCCCTGATGGGGGGGTCACCCCGGAGCAGGCCCCCACCCTGGGGAAACTCATCCCGCGAGGGTGGCAGCGCTATGAGCAGGGCGCGTGCCCCGTGCCCGCGCTGCTCCTCGGCCATGGGTGGCAATGCCAGGTGTGCGCGGGGCGGGCGCTGCGAGCGTGCGCGCCCACGCGCGCCCCCGATGTTTGTGGCCTCCTGCCGGGTGCAATCCAAGCTGCTGAACACGCGCTCCGGCTGCGACCTGACGTGACTCACCCGCTCCCCGGCGCCTTCGCGGAGCTCCGGCCTCAGCCCCATGCTCCATGCTTGTGGAGGGGAAATTCGGGATGAGGGGAAATTCGGGACGTATGTAATCGTTTGTACCTGGCCGTTGAGCCGTGTGGGCCCCCAGGTGGCAACAAGGCTGGTGGCTCTTGCTCCTCCGCTCCCATGCTTGGAGCTTCCCCCCAGCATCACTTTTGCCCGCGCTGACCTCCCCGTGAATGCTTTAGGAGGAGTTAGATAAATCAATGGACGCAGGGTGCTGCCGGTGGAGTTCATTGCTTTCAGACAGCGGTGCGTGCAGCGGGGACGTGCTGTGAGCCCTGAGCCGAGGTGCAGAGCGGGAGGCCCAGAGCTGGCAGCCCGGTGAGGTCCTGCCTCCGGAGAGCAGGACCCTGAGGGTCCACGTTGCCTTTGAGCCAGCCTTGGAAAATCCTGTTCACGCAGGGAGGGGTGGAACTAAGGGAAATCTTGCTCAAGAAGTGGCAGCTGAGCTGCGTCCTGGTTTTTGGAGGCGTCATCCAGGAGATGGGTGTCCTTGCCCATAGGAGTGGGGTGTGTTGGTCCCTCTCCAGTCTGTTGTAGCCATGGAGAGGCTTCTTCTGAAAGGTGCCTCAGCATGGGGTGACATTAAGCACATGGGGGGACCTGGGGCCTTTCCTTGGCTCTGGTTTACTGTGTTTTTTTCCCATCACAGCAGGAATGCTGCTTGGTGGGAGCCTCACCACGAGGCCTGTGGGCTTGGGGGTGTTTTTACTTTATTTACTAGGGGTGATGCCAGCGTGAGAGCCCGAGCCATGGGCCGTATCCTGCGGCAGAGCCGAGCTGGGTGCCATCTCGCGTCTCAGCAGGGCTGGGCTGCTACCGGCTGTGGTGGCACCACAAGGAGCTGTGGCCCCAGGACACTCGTGTCAGACCAGGAAAGACCATGAGGGAATTTCCCTCCAGCTCAACCACAGGGAACATCGGCTGTGGGACGTGGAGTGGATGCTGACTAGAAGGTGCCACATCAGGTCCAGCCCCGCAGCCATTTGGGGGACATCAGAGGTGCTTTGGTGGTCGCCTAAGCAGTCTGTCTGCCTTGGGTAGGTTTTTTGGGTGTCACGGTCCCTACGCTGCCCATCGGTGGGTCCCCCAAGGTTGAAGGTACCCCTGGGCCACAGGGCATGTTGGTGACGCTCTCATGGAGAGGAGGAAGGATGGGCACGTCAGACAACTCACAGGCTGAGCAAGGGGGAACGGGCTCTCCAGCTCCATCCCCACATGGGAAACGGGCTCCGCTCGTGTGTCCGCCGCGGCGCTGCCGGCAGGTGCCCGTCTCGGGCGAGCTGCTGCCGATCCCTTCCCCGCGGTGACTCACTGGCACAGATGTGGTTTCTAATTAAATAGCAGTTCTTCCCAGCGCCATTTATTTCTGTTTCTTTTGTATTTTGATTGGAACGTCAGTCAGGTTTCCACTAGTTTGTCAATTCCCCTTTCCCTACAGATTGCCTAGGAGAGATGTGAGGCAACTGGCGGATGCGCTGCTGGGCGCACGGAGCCTCCGAGGCCAGGTGCCATGGGAAAAACTGGGGGGGAGATGCTGAGAAACAGGGGGGAGAAGGAAAAAACATCCACTGGGCCCGTGTTTTGGGGTACACAGCCTGCCACCTTTGGAGTTTAATCGAAATCCCAGCGCTCCTTGGCAGCTAGGATGGGCGGGATGTCTTGGTGAGAGGGTCCGTGATGGGCCCTGGGACTTGCATCCCATTGCTCACCATGGGAGGGAGCTTGTTTGCCAGGAGGCACCCACATGGGAACAATCCACAAAATGTGCTAGTTTGGCTGGAAAAAGTGAAATGAGCTTGTGTTTCCCCCTTGAAAAAGAAAACCACAACAGAGCTTGAAAACACACGGTATGATTCCAGGAGAAACCTGTTCCCTGCAAGGAGACAGGGGGACCAGGGGATGCCAAGCTTGCCACTGTTGTCCCACATTATCCCAGCTTGCTCCAGGCTCATATCAGGCCCTAGAGCAACACGGCATCCCAGCCCACAGCCCAAATGAGCAGGAAGGCAGAGGCTCCTCCCAGATAGGACCCACCTGGGGCGGGTGGGACCACCCTATAAAAGGGACTCAAGAGCATCCCAAGCACCTTCAGGATGCTGAGCAAGAGGTTTCTTTGGGATGTGAGGTGCCCATGAAGGGCAGGTCACATCCATGCAGCCTGTGGAGACCCTAGCAGCTGGTGAGTACCCTGCAGCAGGGCATCTTCTCCTGGGACTTGGCCATTTGAGTTGTACCCTGACTTGCATGAAGCAAATGAGCATCCTGGGGTGTCCATGCACATGTCCCACATGTGCCTGGAAGGTGTGGAGCAGCTCCCTGTCAAGGTCTCCTGCATGCAGCTGGACTCCCCAGCCCAAGCACCTTCTGCTCCCTTACTAATATCTCACTGGGGGAAGAAGTGCAGCGGATTCCCACTGAAGTAGCAAATGAAGCAGGCAGGGAGTAGGGAGAGCAAATATTAGCGGTCTTAATGGCCTCTTGTTTTAGCAGCAGAACTGCTATTAATCACCCCGGCGAGGGAAGCAGAGCCAGCCTGGAATTGCGCTGCCCGCGACTCAGGTCTGCAAACACTCGCGGGAAGTGGTGCTGGGCTGACCTGTTGAGAGCAGCAAAGCGGAGCTGCAAGCGCTAGATTCAGGGTTTAGGGAGGAAAACAGTCCTTGGAGGAGGAGTATGGGGAGGAAGAGCCCTGCGTGCTGTTCCCGGCTGCACTGGCAGGTCCCGGTAGTGCCTCGTGCCTCAGTTTCCCCGTGGGTCTCCGCTCAGCCTCTGCGGGAGGTGAGAGGCTGAAGCCCCTTTCCCGCTGCCTGCGTGTGCACGTGGCCGCCCTGGCGGGAGCGGGTGTTTATTCGCTGTCATATTTTACACGGAAATCCTTAATGAAGAGGCTGATTTGAGGCAGTGCAGCGACAGCGCACTTTGTCACATCCCATCAGGGTGACGGCTGCGGCAGCCCAGCCGGCTGGGCCCGGCGCCGTCGGGATGGCTGCAAGGATGAAGGGCTGCAAACTGGGGCCAAACTTCCCTGGAAAAACGTTCTTTTTCCCTCCCACTGTGTTTTACAACCCCTGATGCAGCCAGAGGCTGAACGCTGCTTTCCGCAGCGGGGAAATGGTGCAATAAGGGATGCTGGACTCGGGACACCGGTGTCACTTCTATTTTTTCCCAGCCCTGTGACACCCAGGTTTCCGTATGCCTCTTCCTAGGACATTAGTGCAAGGTGCTTGCGGAGGCTGGAATCGTCTTTGGGGACACCCTTGCGAGCAGAATACGGAGCAGATGGGCCCGACCTGGTGGCCACCTGCATCAAGGGGACCTTGTGCTAATCTCATTTCCCGGCGTTGCAAAGCGCCCGCCCGCAGGATTAGAGCAGCTCCTTGGGCTTCATTTACATTTTTAACAGCCTCGCCGTGACCTTATCCTGGTTTCTTGTTCCCGTCCGTCCTCTGAGCGTCCGCAGGGACCGAGCAGTGCCGGTGTGCGCGGCGGCTCCGGCATGCCCAGGCAGGGCTATAAATAGGGAGGCTGAAGTCCGTGGGTCTAGGGATGGAGAACGTGCTGGATGTTTGCTGGGATACCTGAAATGGGAGTTTTGAGAGATCCCAAATCTGCATTTGCAGGGATCTGCGCTGGCCTCCAGGGAGGAGAGTGGTGGCCCTCAGAGCCCGGTGGCACCTCTGCTCACTGGAACTGCTTTGGGTTGTTTCTTGATGCTTGCCCCCAGCTCATGCTGCTGCTGTGTCCCGGGACCACAGTCCCAGGCGTCCCCTCCTCGGGGTTGATGCTCCAGGTGGGGATGTTTCCTCCTTGCCGGGTGGCTGCCACATCCCCTTGGGGCCCAAGCCGCCCCCAGTGCCCCCGCAGAGCGCGTGGGGACCTCGGGGACATGGAGCCTCTAGCTGCCGTCGCGGCCGTCACGAGGGCTGGGTGTAATTTCAGCATCGCCAGCGGTGGCCAGGCCAGGTGCGAGGAGGGCACGCGAGTGCCGTCAGCAGCAAGGTGACCTCCTTGGCTGGTGCTTCCCTTCCAGCATCCCTGTGATTTATTAGCGCTGTCCTTCAGGGTGCACTTCCCCGTGGTATCTGGTCTGGGAAGGTCCAAGCCATCTCCTGGGCCCCACCTCAGGGAACCAGTGGTGATGACCAATGTCACCGTCTCGGGGAGGAAAACAAATTCCTGTCAAAGCTGGTTTCTGGATTTGGAATAGAAACGGGGAAAGGAAAATTGCAGGGAGTTTCCGAATGAAAATCTCCTCTCAGGCGCAGTTGCTTGTTGAAATGTTGCATTGAGAGAGCGCTGGCTTCCTCCGAGCACAAAGAGCTCTTTGAAACTTGGACAAAGGCGTGGAAATCTGGGGGCTGCCAAGTGTTCTGTGGTTTGGGAGGTGGATTTTGCTTTATTTCTTTCCTGGAAAACTTTGCCCGTCGCTACTCCAGGGCTGTGCTTCACATGGCTAAATAGCTCAGCTGGGAACACCACTATGATCAGAAGATGGGCCTGGGTAAGTCCACCAAGGTGCTTTCTGCTGCCTGTCACCTGTGCAGGAAATGCTGAGCACAAATCGCAGGCTGAGAGCCCACACAGGTCCCAAAAGTTACTACTTTGGGTCTTTTTTTTTATGTATTAAACCTGCTGGGTCTCATGGGAGGATTAATGAGCACCGGACAGAGCAGCTCGAGGTGACGGGAAGGCCTCGTGCTTGGGTGCCCTGCTCCTCATCTCCCCTGATTGCTCCTGCTCCGATAACGTCACTAGATAGAAGAGAGATCCTCGAGTGGCGCCTCGCTTGCGCGCTGCCTGTGTGCCCGCACGCAGCACAACCACGTTCGAGCCACCGGAGAGTCTCGAACCCCTTTGGAAAGCCGCAGGATGGGGCGGGGGGGATGTACCTTGGACCCGGCTCAGGTTTTCCGTGTGGATTCTCCCGGGGGCGCTGGCAGCGTGGGGTTGCCATGGCAACCTCGGCGTGGTCCCCGGGAGCCGGGACCGCGCGCGCGGAGACGCGGCTACCTGGGAACGGAGCGGCAGCATCGCTGCGGATCTGCTGACTCACCGCTGGCTCGCGCTTACAGGCAGGGCTCCCCTCGGGATGCTAATAATAATATTCTGCTAATGGCAAAGGCCGCTGCTCAGAGCTTGCCGGCACAGGGACGTGGGGCTTTCCCAAAAAAAGCCAGGAATCGCCCCAAAATGCCACTGTGAGTCACTGGGGAGCAGGCGTGGGTGCCCAGCTGAAGTGTGGGGACTGATCTGTGCGTGGGACGAGCTGCATCCCCAGCGTCCTGCCCTCTGGATGTCACTGCTCCGATGCCAGCAAGGGTCTCCTGGCTTTCCCCCTCGGCTCTGCCCCTGCTGCCGTCCCCGGTGTGACCGTCACTGAGCCTGCCCGGCGGTGACCGCCCCGGGGAGACGCGTTTAAATGTTGATGGTAACGTTTTGCAGCAGCTTTTAGGACACACGGGCAGTTTTGCATAAAATATCCTCCAGATGAATATTTTAAATGGACTTTAGTAAGATGCTAATGGGTTTTCACAGTTGATGAAATTAAGGCCACGTTCCTCCAAACCTTGAGGAGCTGACTTTGAAGGGCTTGTGGTTTTCATCCTGTGCTTTTTATTTCTTTTTTTTTTTGCCATTCCTTCTCTGGGCCATGCAGCAAGCTGTTTGCTTTCCTCCCTGCAAAGACAGGCAGTCGCATCCATAAGGTTCCCGCTGTGTTTACAAAGCTGGTGCAAAGAGAATCGGGAAGCTCCTCAAGGAGGGGAGGAAAAAACGGGGGAAAGTCTCCCCTCCCAAGGCTGCATAGCTGCTATATGGGGCTGTGTCTTGAGGGAAATATCCCCAACTTGCTGGCATAATGGTGCTGCTGTGCATGGATTTGCACAGCAAGGATCTCTTCCATTGGCTCCTCAAAAAACAGAGGGAATTATCAGCACCAGCACCATCCAGGCTGTGTTTCATGCTGCTGGTGTAAACTGGGATCCCTATCTGTGTGGAGAGGGCACTTGGGCTCTGCAGCTCATGGCCTGGCACGTGGCTGCTGGAGCAGCCTTGGGATGGCCAAGGCAGGACGTCGAGGTCCTCGTTGTGCTGCAAAACTCTGCTTTGGTGCCGGGGCTAGATGGCTCTGGAATTTGTACTTGTGTGTTTGGGTTTTTTAGTGCTAAAAGACAAGGGAGCACGGCCAGCGTGCCCCTTGTCCTCCGCCTGGATTTAATGTTCATCTAATGTAATGTCATTTAATAAGAGGCTGTGGAGTCTCCTTCTCTGGAGATGTTCCAACCCCCTCTGGATGCGAGCGGGTGCCCCGTGCTCTGGGTGTTCCTGCTGGAGCAGGGGCTTGGACCGGATGAGATCTAGAGGTCCCTTCCAACCTCAACCACTCTGTGATTCCGTGATGTTACAGCTTTTCCCGTGCTTGCTGTTGAGTCTTGGTCCTTACACAGCTGCAGTTATCCCAGTATTTATTTGTCTATTTTTTCCTTAGCTTACGCCCAAGCGAGCCTTTCCCCTGTCCTCCTTGGCACGCTTAGGAGCGCCTCCGTCCCTCCATGGGAGCAGGGCTACACTTGAGGAAAACGCAAGGGATTTAAGTTTCACAACTCGGAAAGGATTAGACAAATCTTCTCCAAACCTCCTTGACTTGGTAGACGCCGTTGAGATGCTCCGCAGCCTCCAAAGGCATCGCTTTAGTTCCGCAGGCTCCGGCTTCCCGCTGCAAGGCTCGGATTAGCCATCGCGCTCCCTTCCTTGCATCCTCCCCTTGCTGAGATCCCTGTGTTTGGGCACAGGAGCAGCTGCAAGATATATATTATTTTTCCCTTATAGCTTGTCTGGAAAATAGCATGTTTTGAAGGCGCCTTGTTCGCGCGTGGGCAGGCGCCAGGAGGGTGCTGCGTGTTTGGGTGCTGTGTCTGCTGGCGCCTTCCTGGGAACGGAGGGTGTCGGAAGGGGTGCGGGTGCCAATTATACGGAGGCTGAGACCCACTCCGCTCATTTCACGTGTGGCTGCTGAATGGCAGGGGCTTCATCCTCCCGAGGCGCCGGCTGCCTCCAAGAGGGAGGCTGCTGCTCCCCATCCCTTTCCAGGTCCTGTGAGCTCAGTGTCCTCTAGTCACCTCAGAGGTGAGAATTTACACCAGGAAAACCAAACTTCCATCATTTCCCCTCCATCTCCCTTGCTCCTGTTGCAAATTTGCAGGGGCCACCCCGCATTTTGCCTTTCCTCAGAGGCCACGGAAATCGAGGTGGAGGCTGTGGACGAGCAGGGCGCGTTGGGACCCCGTGCTGGGGTCCCTGCCCTGCTCCCGGGGGCTGCTGGAGGCCGGTGAGGGGCCGGGGCTGCCTGTGCCCGGGTAAATATAGCGGCGGTGGGAGCACGTCTGCGCGCGTGTGACAGCCTGTGCAGCCAAGAGCTATTTTTAGGCGCGCTGGCAGAGGACACGCGCGCGCACGGATCTAATCGCAGCTTCTCCCAGGCAAATGTTCCTGCTGCCCGGCTCCCGAGCCCGGCTTTGGGTCCCTTGCCAACCGCCCCGACCCCTGCAGAAAGCTCGGCTTGGAAAAGCCCTGCTCTGGCACCCAAATGCATCAGGTCCTGAGTGGGGCTGCGGCGGCGAGAGTGCAACTTTGGGACAAAGGCTGTTTTTTTGGGGTGGTAGGGGAAAAAAGATTTTTAATTGAGTAGTGATTTTTGGAATAAACATTGTTCTTGAGCAGCACCACCATTTAAAGAGGAAATCTCGGTGAATGAGACACTCAACCCATCCTGGCGGACACACTGGCATGCTCTACTTTAATTTGGGTATGGGGGAGCATCAAAAGTAACAGCCCTATCAAAGCGACACATTCATGGTTGAAAGGAATAGAAACCTTTCTTTTTCCTTAATAATAATAATAATAAGCTTAGCTTAAGAGGCCCTTAATAGCTTAAAACTTTGGAGTGGAGGGGGAAGCAAAATGGATGTTTCAAAATACTGGGGTTGCTAAATGTTATATATATATTTATATGTATATATATATATATAATGTTTTGTTCTTGGTGAGGGGGGGGAAAAAAGAGAGCTGCAGGTGGAGGCCCATGGGCTGCTGCCGGATGGGTTCCTGCGCTGCCGGGAAAAATCCCTTTTCAATTCCGGGCTGGAAATGGAAAACAGGCATCACGGGAGAAACGGGGAAGAAAATGGCTCTTGGCTGCAGCTGGGAGCTGCTGGCGCCGCTGCTGCGGGATGGCCCCAGCCGGGCAGCCCTGGCGCCTCCAACCAACCCCGGCAAAGCACGGGAGAAATATATTCCCTAAACGGGCTATTTGCTTCCCTTCACCATTCCACGTAAACACGGCTTTTGTCTCATAGCAAAGATGCACTCGTGCTTTTATAAGCCGTCTTAAGCACCACTTCTTACATCAATGACTTTAAACGGAAAAAAAAGCAAGTGCTCTGGAATACAAATGTGGCATTTACTTCCTTAATGCCTCTCCTGCGCTAAGCTACCTTCAAACCCATCAGAGACACTTTAATATATCGAACAGAACTCCCCTCATTTTGATGCTAATGCAGCATTTCATGCAGATAATGTGCTTGAATCATGCGCTGCAATACGGGGAAGGTGGAAGCTGGAGCTGGGGAAGCCGCCTGGCCGATCCTGGCTGCCGCCTCCTTCCCCCTTGGCCTCCCCGAGCTGGGACCTGGTGGATTCCTCCAAGCAGCCCGGCTCTTGTGTCGTTCCGAGTGTCTCTTAAGCAATGAAAAATCCCAGATTTTCCCGGATTTTTCGTGCTGTGGGAAGCTGCAACCTTTGGGTGAAAGGGGGTTTTGGCAGCTTGCAGAGGATGAGTGCCCAAGGGATGAAGTAGCATGGTCTGGGTTAAGCCTCCAGCCTGGATAGACCAGGCTCTAGGACGTGCTTGTGGTCAACGACAGGGTTCAAACCCCTTTTTGATTGGACTCAGTCTTGAAGGTCTTCTCCCAACCATTATGACTCAAAACCCAGCAACAGGCTCTCCTGGCTCTGGATTTGCTGCCTTTCGTCCTACCCCTCCTATCCCCTTTGGTCCTCCCTTTGGTCCTATCCCCTCCTGGCTTCTGCCAGAGGCAGGGCCCCAATCACTCATCCCATTCAGACCTTTTCCTAATCCTCTCATTATTCCAGAGCGTGAGGTTATGGGAGCATCTTCATCATCCCTGAGGATGGAAGAGCAACTGCTGCTTCCTGTCAGTGCCCAAAGTCAAAGCTAATAATAATAATAAAGCTTCAAATTTGAGTCAATGGGAAACAAATGCACTTTTTTTTTTTTTTCTGTCTCTCCTTTCTGGGAAAAAATAAAGCCTACTTATGAAGTTTCCATTTTGGGTCAGTATGTGTCACAGGGCCTGACAAGAAGCTCTTGATTAAAAAGAAATTAATTTATTTGCGGCAAGCTCGTTCAGTTTTGAAGAAATCAAAGCAAGGCACGTCAGCATCGGCAACTGCTTCAGCCGCGTTTCTCTGCAACTGTGAAAAAAACCACAAAAACCCCCAAAATGTGCCAGGCATCTGCCTGCAGCGCCCGGGGGTCCCTCCGCTTCCAGGTGCGGCTCCTCAATCCAGGTGGGAGCAAAACCAAGGCTCTGCGTTCCCTGTGAGGAAGAGGAGGGTGCCCTTCCCCAGCATCATCCTGGTGTCCGGCCACACCGCTTGCGTTGTCCTTGCAGGGATGGAGCCGCGGGTGTCCATGGGGATGGGAGCTCTCGGTGGGTTGGCAGCTGGCATCCATATGGCTCCTCTTCCTTCCCGGCTGTGCTGCATCCTGCGCTGCTGCTTCCCGCGTAGTGACTGTCCCCGTGCATGACGTACATGCAGCCCCTGGTGCTGGTGGACCCGGGAGCTCAGGATACCGCATCCATCCTTAAATGTGAGGCTCCGATGCTCCCCGCTTGTGTGGCCATCCCAGGTGCTTCCACGAGCATCTTCTGCAGAGCTTCTCTAGCACCTTGAAGGTCTGCAGGTTTGTGGCTACAACAGCCGTGGCGGCATTCCCGTAGCACGTATCATCCCAAAGGGATCTCCTCTGGCAGGCAGGGCCGCTGTCTCCTCCCTCTGGTGTGGATTCTCTGGTGGATCATCGACAGCAATCTATTTACCTTCTTCCCTTTGCTTTCCCATGCAGGTGCTCGTGAAACCTCTGCCCTTCCCTCCGCCACCTCTGCTAGCAGAACGTGCAGCTCGGTTTGTTGCTGTCAAATCTGCTGGAAACCCTCAATGGTTCGGGAGAGGATGAGGAGGGAGGGATGCAGCAGGGCTACAGAGCCCTCTTCCCCAGGCGAGCAGCTCTTTTCCATGGGGATCTAACTGGTGGGGAAGGGAGCGGAGCCTCTGCTCGCCTCCCGTGAGCCTTATTCCTGCACTCAAACATTATTAGTCCTTGCGCGCCGAGGAGGAGGGCAGTGGGGAGGAAGGCTTTTTATTGGGAAGCTGTTACTTGCTTAATTCAATTGCTCCTCCTAACTGCAATGAGGAGGAGAGAAGCCCAAAATTAGATTTCTGAGAGCAAACCCGCCCCTGGAGCAGAGGAGCGGCTGATCCCTGCGGGGCCCTGCAAGGTGCAGACCTGGCACCACTGGAGACCTGTCCCCAGCCCCAGGGCAGGCGGGTTCCTGGGGTGTAGTCCCAAAAGGGGCAGAGGAGACAATGCCCTTCCAACTGGAGCCGCCGTGGGAGCAGCTGGGACAACCTCTGTTTGACTTCTGCCATGAGCTGAAGAACAGCAGCCTCAGGTTCCTCCTCCAGCAGTGCCCACGGGCTGCTCTGCATGGACATCTGGGTCTCACCACGCTGTAATACCCGGGGTCCCACCACATTGTAGCTTGGGGTCCCACCACATTGTAGCTTGGGGTCCCACCACACTGAACACCTGAGCCCTGCTCCTCAGGCTCCCACCATCCGTTCCTCCATCCAAAAAGCCGTGTCCCGCTCTCCTCTGCCGCCCTCCCTGTCTCCTCGCTCACCAAGCGGCTCCGTGGCAGCCCGGGGGTGCTCCATCTCTCCAGGAACTGGGAGCAGATGAAAGCGTTTCCCATCACGGGGCCTTTCTGATGTATTTCTATGAAGTCCTTTAGCATCAAAAAGCTTTGTAGGCGTGCGGCGCCTTATCCCTGCTTTGTGCTCGGGTGGCCTTGAAGAGCCGTCGCGGAGCACAGGGCCTCCCTTCGGTGTCTGTCTGCATGCGCGGTGCAGATATCCATCACCAGGAATAGCGTAACCCGGGAAAGGAGGGGAGCTGAGGGGGCAAGAAAGCAGGGCTGGTTTGGCTGGACACTGCGGTTCCTCTGGGACACCCATCCTGGGATGCTCTTTCTACTGCCCTGGCAAAACCTTCTGCCCTGATTCCCAAATTTTAGGGCAGCACAGCTTCTTGTGCAATGGCTCCACCAGACCTGGATCCTCCTTGCGGGACCTTTCTGGGCCAAACCCCTGTGGATTAATCCCCAAACTTAGCTCAGAGCATCCATGGCCAAGGGGGCTCACATTAAAAGCCAGCAGTTGAGATGTTCTGGGCAGATGGATGGAAGAGGAGGGGAGTCCATACATCTCCAAGGTAATTGCAGTAGTTAATTAGCTTCTGGAGGCATCTAATTTGGGTGTGATGTAGATGGGGGAATCTGGGTGGGTACAGTGGGAAAGCAGTGGCCTTTCAGGAGCCCACAGTGAGATGCTCTCCACAAGGAGAGCATGGATCCCTGCATGGATCTTTGAGGAGCTCTGGTTTGGGTCAGTGCTGTGGCTCCGAAAAGGGGGAAAGGGCTTGTTTTTCCCTTTCCTCCTCATGTTTGGTCTGCTATCTCAGAAGGGTTTGTACTGGGGAGGCCCAACCATGCGGCAGTGGGTGCACCTGGTCAAAAGCTTGGTTGAAGGCCTTCAACCAACCACTTCTAGATCTGTTCTTGTTAAGCCCCCTTGAGACTGTTTTTTTATTAGATTGTAGTGTCTGCTGATAAAGATAACTTGACTTAATGCACTTGGACTTCTGTGAGACATTTGACTTAATCATGCATCCGAGTTGGATAAAAATACAGCTGCATACGAGCCCCGTGCAGCCCATGCTAAATGGATTAAAAGCTAGTTAAGGGATAGATCTTTGGTGTCGTAGAGGTTCCCATGCTCCTCCTTCAGCTCTCTGATGTGTTTGTTGCTGATCTGGAAGAAGATTAGAAAAGAGGTGCTGGTAAAATGTGCAGATGCTGAAACGTGTGAAAATGTGCAGAGCAAAGAGAATGAGGACATGAGGACCGCGGGGAGTGCCAAGAGGTGGGAAGGTGACAAATGTCTGCATGCTCCGGGACGAACCAGAGAGGTTAATGTCAACCTGGAAGCATCTTCAGGGAGAGGAAAGGGAACTTGGAGAGCAGAGGGGCTCTTAATTGGAAAGAGACATGTCTGTCCCATCCAGACGAGATGGGACAGACATCTGGAGCCCCATCCATCTGAGAAAGAGAACCATCTTCAAGAGCACTTACCCATGTTAAAATAGCAAGGAACAAATGGTGGTTGCTCCAGGTGGCTGGTCTTAGAGGGACCTTCTGGGAAGTGACTCAGCCACTGGATTTAGGTCCAGCATCTCCCATTAAACATCTCCCTTGGTGGATCCAAAGGAGACACTGGTAAGGGATGACCCAGACATCCCAAGGTGGCACCAAGGTGATTCCTCGTAGACTGATGAAGAAGTTACTCTGGTCCAGGGAAAGCTCAAACCCAAACTTCATTGGAGCCTTCATCCCACCAGGTTTGGAGCCTTCCTCCCTACACTTATTTTGCCCCTCAACAAACCAGCGAGTGCTAATCCCAAGCTTGCTCTCCAAATTAGGTCCTCCCATAGTCCCTGACCCTGCCATCCCAAGTGGTTGGAAAGGCGCCTTTTAATTGCTAGCTACTCGCTTATCCTCTTATTAACAGCCGTGCAGGCATTTAGTAAACGATGCTCTTTGTTCATAATTACTCGGAAAAGGTGATTCCAAGCTCCCCGAAGCAAACTCATTTTCACCTAACAGGAAACGAATTTTCTTTTCTTTTCCCCAAATTGGTGGGTTGAGAGAGACTGTGTGTTTTACGGGCGAGCTCCGAGGGCGGTTTGATCTTGCCAAGTGCTGCTTCGGGATGCACGGGCTTCACTCGCTCTTCCTCCTCCAGCGCCTTGGAGAGCCTCAGAACAGCAGCCCGGGGCACAGACAGCTCCTGATTGCAAGGGAGCAGAAAGCTCTGCTGGATGGGAATTGCCTACAGCTCCAGGAACAGGCTCTCAGCACTGCAGTGTGTGTGAGCCACGGCATGGGCAGCGTGCACACGCATGGTATGAGGGCTTGCAGTTGACAACACGAGCTGCACCTTGCTCCGCTCTGCGCTTCCTGGACTCTTGGTCCCCAAGTCGGCCGGGACTTTTCATGCTTTGAGATCCTTCACGTTATCTGGTGGAGACCGGGCTTCCACAGGCGCTTTCCTGTTGGTGACGGGGGTGGAAGAGCGCCCATGTCATGGGAGTCACATCTGGATGTGTTGACCTGTGAAGATGGCAGGTGAAGCACACGCTGGATGTTGCACCAGGAGATGCTGTGCCAGATGGGATCGAAGATCACCAATGCTCAGAGAAGCAACCTCAGACCCTGAAACAGCTTTTCTGCCTTGCCAGGGGGTCTCCACCACCCCATGCTCATGGCAGTGGCCTCCAGCATCTTTGCTTTCCTACCTGGAACTGGCCAACATTAGAACTAGCTCATGACATAAGGATACAGGCCAGGCCTGCTACCCCCTATAACACATTGGTGTGGTGTCCCCAGCACAGGGACAGGTTTCTGGGCTGGCACCCTAGCAGAGATGCAACCCAGAAGGCAAACATCACCTTGTTGTGTGAGGGAGCAGGACTCCCAATCCCCCAACAAGGCCACCCATAGTTGTCTTCACCTCTTTGTTCCCAAACCACCCATTAATGAGGCCGTTAACTCATTAATGTAATTAATTTGCTGCAGCCCTGTAACCTGCTGCTCCATTTATCACTGCCTCCTCCTGATGCACTTGCCTCTGCTGCTCTGCCACGGGGAGCGAGTGTGAAGCTGGGGAGTTTATTTTGTCATTAGCTGTCAGCGCTGCCTTAATAAATCCCTCGGTGCCACTGGAGTGGGGAGTAATTATGGGAGCTGCCAAAGCAAAGGAAGGAGCTGCAGGAAAATCCACGGCCAGGTTTGTGGCTCCCAATGAGCACCCAACGATGTCGCAGCCGCGTTTGAGGTTGTGGCCGCGGGTCCCCTTGGGTGGATTTGGGGCTGATTTGGTGCATCCCGTTGCATGGGGTGAGAGGCTCCCCTCTCTGCACAGTGGCGGGGTTGCAGCTTGGTGGGATCTCAGTGACCATCCTCAGCGGAGGCAGGTGCCTTTGGAGGTGGCAGCTGCTCCGCCTCTTTCCTGACTGATCTTCAAAAGGCCTTGGAAGTTGGGGAAATCAGTGGGGTTGCTATTTTTTTTCCATTTTCCTTGGCTACTAAAGTTTATATATTCAGTTTTTAATGAGGGAGAGGCTTGTTGGCTTTTATCGAGCGGGACTGGCCAGGAGGACGTGGTGAAGGTGGTTAGAGGGACCACCAGGACCTAAAAAGCAAGGGAGGACTTTCCTTTTAGGAAAAGGCCCTTTAGGTCCTTTTCCAGGACCTAAAAAGCAAGGGAGGAGGCTCGAAACATCCCCCGGGATCTCCCCATGCAACCTCTGCTTGCTCAGCTGAGGAATCAGTGCAACGTCCCCCCGCTGAACTGATTTCTCCACTGAAGTGATTTTATTATTATTATTATTTGCAACCCTTCCATATAATTTCAGCATGCACCGCTGCTCGGAGAGACTTATTCGGAGCAGGCAGATCTCGCAGGTGCGGCGCCCGCCGCCGAGTTGTGCCGCGCTGTTTACCCCTTGTTTGCACCTCGGGTTTAATTTTAGCTCTCCCTGCGGTTTGCTGGGGGCTGAGCAGCACCGTCTCCTCCTCGCCTGCCTTGTTGCCTTGCTTGATTTTTCCTGTGCAAGTGCCTAGACGAATGTAGACAGGGCTCCGTTTCACTTGCAGGCAGGACACAACACGGGAGCGCGCTCCTATTTAATAATACTCCTAATACGGATATTACTCTTTGGGGTTTGTCAGGCAACAGCTGGTATTATTAAATTCTTCACGCTCCGTGCTGCTTTTAGCCCGTGTATTCGCTGCCGCCGGATTGACAGTCGTCTTGGAGACGAGCAGCATCCCGAGGGATGCGGGACCAGGGCCGGGGCGCTGCCCGGAGCCCCCATCCACATCCAAGCTGGAGCCAGGGCTGCGCTGGGAATAAGGAATAAAGCCAACCTCTTCCTCCTTAAAGGAGGCTTTAAGTCAACTTTTGAGAGAGTTTCTCCCCATGTGTCTCCTTGCCCTTTCCTCCTTGGTGCTGGTTTATTCTGCTGGCCAATCTCCGTCAAATTCAGGTGGTATCTCCGAGGCAAACAGACCTGATGGGTTTTCTAAAAGAAGCCATCTAAGACCAGTGGGGTGAAGAGATGGCTCCAGGTAGACTCCCCTGGGCTATTAACCCTGCTATTAGCCACCAGAGAAGCCTCCCCACCAGGCAGCAGCGGGAGAGCTGCTCTCCAGGCCTACAAGTAAAGAAGTGGCAGGTAGGAGGGAAAGACCCGGGTGAGACGGGAAGGGGAGACTCCAATTGTCCAGGCTTCATCTCGGTGCTCGCCAAGCGAGGAGCTTTTCACTTGAGAAATTGCAAGGTGTTTGGGAAATGTCAAAATAATAACCGTGCTCTTTGGCCTCCTCGCCTGGAGCAGCATGTGCTCGTGTCCCTCATCTCAAACTAGACCTAAATGAGAAAGAAAAAGGCCTTGTCTGAAGGCAGGGATGCGGAGCCCGAATTTTCCGGGGAGGAGGAGAACGCTCTCTGCTCCAATGCACATGGAGCGTATTCCAGAACAGAGGAATTTCCTGCCTGTCGCGTGACGAGATTGGTGTGAGAGCCCTAGAGCAAGCAGAGCCCTAGCCCCTGTCCCAGGTAAATTATTCCCTCCGTTTCCCGCCATCCGAAGCACCTGGAAAATAGCTGTGTGGGCTTTCCATATGGCTTGCTATTATTTTCCAGGGTACAGAAAACAGATTGCTGGAAGGACTCCCTGTTCCGTGGCTTGTGCTGTTTCTCTATTATTTTTTTAATTTTTTTTGAAGCGGAGCGGCAGTCAGCGCTGTTCCCTCTCTGCCGAGATCGCTCCCAGCGCATCCCGAGGTGGGAAAGGGCCTGGAGCGCCTGAGCAAGAGCCGCAGCCGCCGCTTTCCTGCTCGCGCTGCAAGAAAAGCCAGGGCCTGAAATTTTGGGCTGAATCCCTCAAATTAACAATCCGCTCTTGGAGCCGGCTCTGTGCCTTGGGAAGGTCTTGGTGTTGCGGAAGGGACCTCAGGGGGAAGTCACCTGGTGGTCTGTCTGCTTTGAGGGGTCATTCCCCGACCGCAGTGTCCCCCCGGGTGACATTTGGGTCAATGACACGGGGTGGCCGCGGGTCCCCGCGTGTCCCTTGGAGGGTGCATTGAAATTCCAACCACATCTCCCCGGCTGCCGGGCTTCTTTGTTGCTTCTTCAAATGACTAATTGTCACTTCTTTTAATAAGGCGGTAACATGGGGAGGGGAAAGAGGGGGGAAAAAAAAAAAAAAAAAAAAAAAAAAAAGGAGAAAAAAAAAAGAAAAGAAAAAGGGGGAAAAAATCCAACCCAAAACCAAATAGGGGTTTGGAGAAAAAAAAACATACAAACACCAGGGATAGTAAATGCCTCCCTCCTTTCCATGCAGCAGCTGCTGTGCTCCCAGGCCCTTCGTCATCCTCGCTGGGTTTATTTGGAGCAGCGGGTTTGCTGGGGTGAGCGCCGAGGATCCTGCTACAGTTATTTGCGTTCTGTCGGCTTTATTTATTTATTAAACTGTCTGGAAACAGCCGGGAAGGAGGGCCGGGCTCATGCAGAGCCCCTGGGTCCACCCCGAGTGGGTGTCCCCGCTGCGGGATAGGGAATTATGCCGTGAATCCCTGCGCGTTGCACGGCGGGATGTGCTGGGAAGGCTCCGGTAGGGAGGCAGTGAATTCCCGATGGTGCTTTGGCCTCTCCATTGGTCCCACTGGACACGATGGGGTGGAAACTATGGGAGAAACTCTGGGTGAGCCTGGCTTGGAAGCCGCTGCTGCCTCTCGCTGTCACCTTTGCCAACCGGGTGCAGCTTCACGGTGCAGATAAACATCTCCTGGAGACATAAAAATGCACCTGGCCTAATTGGGCTGGGTTTAAACCTGCCGGAGGGCTGTGCAGGTGTGCTCAGCACGGAGCTAGCGGCAGCTCAGCCGGACCACCAGCCACGGCACTGGGAGCCCGACCACCGCGGCAGCATGCAGGGAAAAAGGAAGGGCACCCTTAAAAAAACAAGTGGTGGTAGCTTTAATTTTGAGTAATGAAAGGGAAGCGCGTAGGGCCGGCGGTGTCTCTGTGCTTGCCCCTGCAGCAGTTTCATATCCTGTTGTAATAACAGCGCGGACGGAGCGGCGGCGTGAGGACCTGGCAGCACGGCTGCCCCCGCTTGCCTCCTCTCTGGTTTTGGGGGAAAAAAATATAAAAATACCTATAAAATATAAATGTATCTGTTTTATATTATATATATAAATATATTTTTTATATATATAATATATATAAAATATAAAACAGCATCTGCCTGGTTATGGATGCTCCCGTTGCCCACATGTGGCACCAAGAAGCCGTGAATCTCCGACAAGCCCCCGATGCTGCCGTTGGACACTGCTGGTGTTGGTGCCTGTTAATTTACTGCCAGGCCTGCTTGGCTTCAGCTCGGGGTAAAGAACTACCTAAGCACCAGCTGGCGATGGTGCCGTTTCCTCCAGCACCTGGGTGAATGCAGCAAATAATTGGTCCAAGATGAGTGCTTTTTGGTAAAGGCAGCTCCATATGTGGCTTTTTCCTTCAGTCTTGTGTTGCTCTAGTCTTGGTGTTGGAGCAGCCTGAAAAAGGCAGTTTCTGGGAGCACGGGGCTGCCCTGCCTCCCAGCTCTCTTTTGGCTTGCATCTCTTTTACTGCTCGCCCTCGGTAGCGTCTGAGTCTCTTCCAGCGCCGTGCGGAGGAGGACGTGATTTATCCGCCTTTCCCCGGGCCAGGCCAGAGCGATTTGCAGCATTACAGATGAATTTTGCAAACAAGGCAAAGCCTCGGGCTTGTCTGGTCCGTGAAATGCAGAGATCTCCCATACTGGGCAGCAGAAAATTAAATAAATACCCCACGCACGGCGAGCTGTGGTGAGGCTGCCCCAGCGGCTCTCGCGCATCCGAGGGCTGTTTGCAGGTCGCGCTCGTTTGCGCCGCAGAAACACGGTGAGGATGTTGTCAACTTTCGGTAATTTATTCCACCTTTGCCTTTTTTTTTTTATTTGTCACTATGGTAACTACAAAGTAAAGATCAAAGCAGCGTGCAAACAGCAGGGAAAGGTGTTATTTCTTTTTTTTTTTTTATCTGCACAAATCACCTAAACGTGTCCTTTTCCCCTGCCATTCAAAAAAAAAAATACTCCTTGCTGCTGGCTGATGGTGTTGGGTGGCACAGGGTGGCTGGAGACTGCCTGGGTTGGCAAAACAAAGAAGAGATGGGGAAGATCCTTGTGCTTGGAGCAGCGTCCTAGGATGCAATTGAGTGTCGCCCGCTCCGAGGCGACCGGTCCCATCCCTTTGGCTGGCACTAAATTGCCACCCAGGGTCTTATGAAGCTGCAATGTGTGCCAGTGCTTGGCATATCTGTAAATGCCCGCATTCCAAGGCGCTGCAGTAAAGGTCGGGCATGGCCACGTGTGAAACTTGGCAGCCGCGGCCGGGCAAAAACCGCGCTGGAGGCAAAGGCAGCAAAACGAGGAGCCTTGTCACATCCAGCCCTTTTTCCCATAACTTTTGTTGCAGAGCTTGGGGGAAGCTGCTATTTCTTCTTTTTCTTCTTTTTGGAAGTAGGATCCTCTTCCCGAATAGTTTTTTTCCCTGGTGGGAGCTGCTCGTTCCCAACTGTGAACTGGGGGAACTGGGAAAGCCGAGCAGCCGGCTCTGCTGCTCTGTGGGACGCACTGGATCCTGCTGTGCTTTTTCTCCATGTGACTCTGCTCTGCACCCAAACGACACCGTGAGACCTCGTTTAGCACCACGGGATTGAAGCTGCACTTGAAAGAGAAGCCGTGAGCGGTAATTAAACATTGCATTTCCAGCAGGGCCGCGTGTCCACAGGTTCCTGGAGGTGGGGAGGTCTGAGGCTTTCAAGCTGGATGGAAAAAGGGGCAAATCCATCCTTTCCTTGCTCGGAGCGGGGAGATGCTGCTGGTTTGCATGCTCGCTCCCAGGTGGAAAACACGTGGCCTGGGGGATAAAAGGAGGTTTCTTATCATGGAAGGGAGAGAAAATGATTTGCGTCTTCCAGGGCCTGGGTTTGGATCCCTGTTCGGACTCCAAAGGGCTCCAAGCAGACCCTGGAAGGTAGCAGCCTCTCCCACTTGCATCCCGTTTTAGCTCCGGATTCCCAACAAGAGACGGAACAGGCTCTGAGGAGACTGAATCTGAGCTGCTGGACAAATTCTCTCCTGGTTTTGTCTTCTTGACTCCTTTCTTGGCATCTCCTTCCACCCTCAAAGAGTTCTGCACTCCTGGGAGCCTGAAATCCCTGCAAAGACTCTCCCAAAGGGACAGTGATGCTGCTTCCAGGCTGGATTGCTCCTGCGTCTGCCAAAGTCACCTTCTAGGAGCAAAATCTAGGAGAAACCCACTGGTTTCTGGTCAGTGCAGAACCAAAACTACTGGTTGCTGGTCTGTGCAGCCAGGCACGGTCATCGCGCTGCTTCTCCTCTGCATTTTATTTTCTCTGGGTGGACCTGGAAGCAGCTGGGGCTCCGGATGAGGCAGGAGCTGCGGGGCTGGGATCTGGAAAGTGGCTTCTCCTGCTATCAGATGCAGGATGCGTTTCAAGGCTGCCCTCTCTGCCCATGCAAACATCTTCTGTGACGTTGCTGAAGGGGTCAGGGAGGGTTGTGGGGTGAGAGGTTTGTTTATTTCTCCTTTAATTGGCAAGAAAGGGGCCGTAAAATCCTGGGCACTGGACCGTTGTGGAGGAATCAATGGCCAGAGGAAGTTAATGCCTCTCGGCTATGCCTCGGGCCATGGGCTCTTCTAAGAGCTGGGGTCATTAATCCGGATGGATAGTCCCAAGGTCAGCTCTTTCCTGCTTGGAACTGGGCAGCTTCTGGCACATCCTGCAGGGGCTTGACCTGGGGTGGGTTTTGGGGTGTTTCTGAATGAAATTTGTGCCCACAACACGTGAATGTAGGTGCCTTTCCTGCTGAAATCCCCTCCTGAGAGGATGCTCTCCATCTCCCTGTGTGGATGCAGCTCAGGCTGTGGCTTGCGTGAAAACTTCTCCTTCCTGAGCTTGTTTCCACCGAATGTTTTGAAAACCTTGAACTTGATCGTTCCTTGCGTGCCCAAACAGAGATTTCTCCTCCATCCCTTGAGTCGCTCGACATCCATCCTTGGTCTGGGCTTCCTGCCCGAGCTCTGGGTAGATTTAGTGATGGCTAATAGCGCTGCCAGTGCTTGCCTCTGCACTGGGACAATCCACCTTAGAAGCCCAGGACATCCATGTCGGAGCAGGTCCTCTTCCTGTGCTTGCTCCTAGTCCAGGCTGAGCTCCTGGGGGAGTTGGATCACCCTCGAGTTGTGTTTCTTCCTGTGCTTCCCAAGTGGATCATGGAATCATAGAATCCTTAAGATTGCAAGGGACCTCCAGAAGTCATCTAGTCCAACTCCCAGCACATGCAGGGTCACCTAGAACATGTGGCACGTGTTGTGCCCAAGAAGGTCTTGAAGATCTCCAGAGCAGGAGATTCCACAGCCTCCCTGGGCAGCCTGTGCCAGAGCTCTGGCACCCTAACTGGTAAGAATTTTTTCCTTAAGTTCCTGTGGACCTTTTGGTGCCTCAGCTTGTGGCCGTTTCCTCTAGTCCTGTCGCTGGCCACCACTGAAAAGAGGCCGGCCCCCTCCTCCTCACTGCCTCCCTTGAGGTATCTATACACACTGATCAGGTCCCCCCTCAGCCTTCTCTTCTCCAGGCTGAGCAGGTCCAGCTCTCCCATTCTTTGCTCATAGGGCAGATGTTCCAGACGTTTCTGATCATCCCCATAAGGGCGAGGGGTGCACGAGCGCATCAACCCTGCAGCACCCGAGAGGTCTCCCGGGGCAAATGTGGGCTCAGAGCTGTGGAAAACGAAGGACTGCTTGCATCCCCATCCTTTGGAAGGAGGGAACCCCCTGTTCCTCCTTCCCTGGAGATGGTGCACTCTGGAAATGCGTTACACCAACACAAGGGATTATTCCGCCCTGGTCCCCACCGCTCCAGCCCAAGCAGCTGCAGAGATATATTGAGAGTCAGCAGCATCACTGAAGCTCTGTGTTTATTGACACGGATCCCCAGGGCTGCCTTTTGTCTTCTCAGATTCTGCTTTTTTGGCAGGTTTTACAGCCAGGTTTTGTTTTCACTGGGAGGAATGATGGGCTGGCATTGGAATGCAGGGGAGTCTCCGGGGTGCCCAGGTCTCCCGGGCTGCTCCTAAAAATATTTCTTGTAAAATAGCAAATCTCATGGGAAGAAAAAGGAGAGAAAAAAAAAAGAAAAAGAAAAATGTGCTCAGGTAGCTGCCCTGTGCTGGGGGAGCCGGGGTAACCTTGCTCACGTGCTGGTCCATGGCTTGAGCTGCCCGTGCTCAGCCGGGTGCCAGTGTGGGAGGTTTTGGCCACAATGAATGCTGCCATCTTCCCCTCTGAGCAGCTTGAGTGCTGGGGACTGGAAACCAGGTGAGGAACTTTATTTTCTTTGTCATTCCTTGGGCTCATCTGTCAAATGCTTTATGTTTGCAAACCGGAGACCGAAAGGGTAGATTGGGATTTATTTGGAAAATAAAGCTCCATAATTCATTCTGTTTTTATTATCCATTCCCTTCATACAGTCTATTTATCTAATCCATTTATATTCATTCATCTATCTGTCTCCTGTTTATCTATCTGGAATATCTTTCAATATACATCTATGTCTGTTTCTTTTTGTATTATCTCTTTTGCCCTTATGTATCACCATCAATCTACCTATAAAATCCCTCCCTTTATCTTCTTTGAATAAATTCTGGCTTTTGGGCTATTTTTCTTTCTTTCTTTCTTTCCTTCTTTCATTCTCAGTTATTTGACCTGTTGCATATGACAACTTTTCTTAACCTTGACTGCATTTCCTCTGGAATACATTATTTTGAGGAAGCACATCATTAGTGACAGAATATTGCAGGGGGAAATGGCCCGAGAGGGATTTATGCTGCTACGTGAATATGTTCGGCATTTAAAAATCCCAGCCCTTATGTTCCAAGAGCATTAAGGTTACCAAGTTAACAGATGGGAATGCCACTGCTGGTGACTGCGGCGTTGCAATATTCCCCCGCCTGCTTTTGCAATTTCTTTGCATCCCGTGGTAGCCTTCATGCATTTTATTCTGAACATCTTGATTTTGGGCTGAGGGCTCCTTTCTTTCCTCTGCTCTGCCCCCATCCTCAGCCTGATATTTAAGCTTAGCCTTACCAGTGTGGTCAGCCTGGACTGGGACACTTGTCCCCTGCTGCCGGCATCGGTGCTTAGGACACCAGTGAGGAAAAATCCCCTCTTAGTGCCCAGGAATGCTCTCTGTAGAGCATTTTCCAACGCAAGGAGCTGTCTCAGGGGAGAAAGGTGAAATGGGAGAGACTAAGGGGGACACTGAACACAACCGTCCTGTCCTTCCTTCTGGCTGCCTGGTCCTTATGGTCCAGGAGCAACCTGGGTGATTCCTACTCCTATCCATTTCATCCACCAGGCCAGCAACTCCAGGGTCTCCTAATAACTCTCCTGCCTTGGAGCAGGATTAAGTTTCACCAGCAAAGAACGAATCCGTGATTTTTTCCACGGATTTTTTCCATGGACAAAAATCACGGATTCGTTCTTTGCTGGTGAAACTTAAACACGGCCCTCCAAGGAGGCTGTTTTTCTTCTTCTGGAGGATAGGTTCCATAGGCCCCAGAAGGAGACACATGTCAGAACGCCGTAGGTGTGACGGGGAGTCACCAGCATGTCCGCTTTAATGTACGGCTGCCTGCTTATCATCTTGCATTAACAGCAACTAGCCATCAAAAGAGAAGATGTCCCTGTCTCTCGCAGTAAGCTCAGTGATAGAGCGCCCCTTGGGCACGTTGTTGGTGATGTGCCAGACATGTGGAAGAGCTCTGGAGCTGACGGCGGCTTTCCAAGCCTTTGGGGACACAGAAAAGGGCTTCCCGACCCTTTCCCTAGTGTGAGACGAGCACAAATTAAGCTGCCAGGAAGCACCTTGATGCCTCCCTAATGCTAGTGCTCTTGCACGTGCAGCATGGGAAGAGGGTAGGAGCTTGGCATGCGGGGAGGACAATTTGGGGTCTGGAGATTCATCTCTTCCTCTAGTGTTTCCAGTCATGTGTGCTTTTTTTCTTTCCTTCTTTTTTCTTGTTTTGATTATTTTTTTTTCCAGCTGAACTGCTGCCTGGGACACAGAGCTTTCCCTGCAGACCAGCAAGCACGTCCCTGCTTTACATGCACCACCCTGGCCAGTTCTCAGGCTGGAGAAGGAGAGACCTCAAGCTGTTTCTTGCGAGGGAGACTCCAACATGCAAGTACATACGTCACCAGATGTTTCTGCTTCCAGCTTCCCATGCAGGGCTGGCTCTGCTGACTTCCATGGTCTCTTTGGATGGATCTCTTTGTGAAAGGTTCTGAGTCCCACCTCTCTGCTCTTGTACGTCTGCAGGATGCTTTTCAATAGCATCAAGGACCTGGAGGGCTTCTCAAGGGCTTTGGAGGGAGCTGTGGTCCTCTGAACATCTGGAGGTCCTGCTCAAAAGTTGCCCTAAGCCTTGGAAACCTTCGTTTCTGAGCACCTGGGTTTAGTCCTTCAGGAAATGTTCTGGGCTTGTGTGTTATTTTCTTCCTTCTTGGCAAAAAATATACTTATCGTAGCCTTTTCTACCGTGACAAAGCTCCCACGGGACGCCTCTCAGGAAAACAAGGTAAATCCACTGAAATGATTTCCCAGAGGTAACTTATTAGCATACATTTTTCAATAAAAATAACAGTAACTAGGGATTTATCTTCCTTATGGTCTTGACGGAAGCCCGGATATGTAAGAGAACCAGCAATACGTATCCACTAAATAATTAGATTGAAAGAAACCCACAATGAGATGATAAAGGAGATCAGGGTCCCTGGGAAAGCTTAATCCTTCCCTGTTTTCCATTATTTCCCAGGTTACTTCACTTTGCTATTAAGAAGTGGGATGTGCTGATCATAGGAAAGAGAGCTTCCCGACTCAGAAAGAAGGTGGGGTTGTATAAGGACATGCTTGAAGATCCAACATGCATGAAGATTCAACATTATAAACCTTAAATATAGAAAGTCTGCTAAGAATCAGCATTAGAGGCAGCCTTTTTGGTGGGCAAGGCTGACTTCAGCCTCTTTTCCATCACCAGAGATGTACAATGTCCCCAGGCCTGCGGCCATCCTGAGTAAAGGTTCATAAAAGCAGTTTGCACCCAAGTGAATGTCCATGTGAACCTCTCTCTGGCCTGTGTCTCTTTGGCCATGGTCATGGGCTGAGGGGTGGTCTCCAGGTACGAGCGAGACCCATTTTCAGTTGGGAAGGTCTTTCCTAGTTGCTTAGAAAGAAAAGTTGTTGTATGATCACACATACATCTCCTGGATGGAGTGTCACTTATCCAGGACCTGGATGGAGTGACAGGATGCATCCTCAGCAAGTTTGCTGAGGAGCTAGACCAGATGGATGTTCTACCATCCAAAGAGAATTCATGAGGTTCCTCTATGCCCATCTCTCCATCCTGTTGGTGTCCAACAAAGGCCAGTGCAGGGTCCTGGGCCCAGGGAGGATCTGCTGGGCGACAAGATGACCATGAGTCCTTGTGGCCAAGGAGGCAAGTGGTATCCTTGGTAGCACAAGGAAGAGCATTGGCAGTTGCTTCTCTGCTGTGGCCAGGACACGTCTGGACTGCTGAGTCCTGTGTTGGCCTTCCCAGTACAGGAGAGAGATGGAGCTACTGGAGCAAGCCCAAGAAGGGCTTTCCTGCGGGGATCCTCTGCGTGGTGGAAGTCCTACGGATGTAGGATCCTCTTTTAAGGGAAATCGCAGATATCCTTCCTGATGTGGGGAAGCCTATTCCCTATTTTATCCCTTGGCTAAGGCCTCTTCTCAGGAACCCACTCTCCACTCGCGCCTCCCTTTGCTGTGGCTGGCGCTTGGCAGTTCAGCAATCACAGATCCCTGCAGAGCTGCCTGCAGGCAGATGCCACCTCCTCGGAAAGCTCCTCTCCTGGGGCATTTTAATGAGCGCTCGGGTCACGGGAAGACCTGGACGCTGGACGGAGCCGTCTGTGGAGCTTGTGCAGGCTGAGGAGCAGAGCAAGGTGGAAAAAGGACTGGGAAAACCTGAGTTTCGTTGCAGAGCTGATGGTGATGGGATGAGCGCTCCAGCAGAGGAGGTGACTGCCAGGTCTCATGGAGCACAAGGTGTTTTCAAGGGGTTGTTTCAGGTCTGATAGAGGTGCTGGTTGCCCACCACGCAAGATCACCTTCTTGCAAGCTGCTATCGTGCCGCACAACTGCAACGGCCTTCAAAAGCTCCTGCAATCGCTTGCATGTGCTGGGGAGCTTGAAGACTGGACTCTGGCTGGCCACCAATCTGATCCGTGATGGCACCATGCACCGAAGCCTCGTTCTGCACAAGGCTTGGGGCTATGCGAGGGCTGCAATCTCAGCTGCTGCTGCTTTGATCCCAAAGTGCTCTGAGTTTCCTCCACTGCCTGATTGCCTGTACTCATCAGCTCCCAGGATCTGATTTCGATCAGCGGGGCTGTTTGCAAGCCCTCCTTTTTGACAGGGACAATATTCCTGCGCCCTGCTTGGGAAAATGAAGTATCTGAGCTGCTCAGATGCAGCCGGAGGCAAATGAGGGTGCCTGGCCCCATGGAGCACTGAGAAATGCCTCTCCCTAGAACCCCTGGGGGCTAAACTGCCGGAATGGATTGTGTATCTCCTGGCAAGCATCCTATTTTTACCTTATTTTGTGCATCTACAAAATGCTAGTTGCTGTGTTCCAGCAGGAGCTTTTCACGTGGTGGAGGGTCGGACTCGCATGCTTGCGATACCCGGATCAGTCAGCGATTTCCACCCGGATTTGCCCAGATTTGGGCTCTGGGTCCCTCACCGAGGCCGGTGCTTGGGTGAGCAACCTGGAGCGTGAATTCCCGATGCACAGGCCATGGTGGTGCCAACGGCGGCACCGCGGCCGGGCTCTCGCTCTGCAGGGCGGCCTCTCCCTGCTCCCACCGCCGCCTACGGATCCTGCTCCTCAGCTTTTCCCTTCCCGGGCGCATGATGGATGAAAACCTAGCATGGTACTTTGATGCAGGAGGAGGTGTTTGGAGACTGCTTTCGTCTCCAATGCTATCAATTATTAATATGTTGATCCGGAGTAATATTATAAACAGGGTAAATAATGTGTGTGTGTGTTTTTCCTGTCCATTCTTTCCCCTCTTTCCCCTCTTTCCCCTCTTTCCCCTCTTTCCCCTCTTTCCCCTCTTTCCCCTCTTTCCCCTCTTTCCCCTCTTTCCCCTCTTT
>VZSG01000290.1:788911-826953 GCA_013398315.1 Nothoprocta pentlandii
TCTTTCCCCTCTTTCCCCTCTTTCCCCTCTTTCCCCTCTTTCCCCTCTTTCCCCTCTTTCCCCTCTTTCCCCTCTTTCCCCTCTTTCCCCTCTTTCCCCTCCTGCAAATGGTAAAAGAAAAGTGCTGAGGGAAACTTCTTCCTGGGGGTGAAGGTGTCCTGTGAAGCTCTCCTGCCCCCCGTGGGAATGGTCCTTGCACCGGAGGCCATCAGGAATTTGAGTGAATTACAGGCTTGGGAAAGAAGGATCTGGGTCTGCTCAGTCGGAAAGATTCCAGTCATTTTGAAATACAAGATTCACCTTTTTCATGGTATCGTTTTTCTCGGGTGTTGAGTGAAAAGATTTTCTGAGCAAAACTCGCTTCCCTTGACCTTTCCATTTTGAGCATCTCCAGACAGGACGTTCGGACAATTTTAGCATTTGGACTTTCTAAAAGCTTCTCTTTCAATACAAAATTCACTGAAAATTACCTCCTTTGCTTTGAGTGTTTTCTGATATCAAGACCCTTTCTGATAGTTTCTCCTCTGGCTCAGCTCTTCCCATTTTCCACCTTCTTTTTTGACCTTCAAAATAATTTGTGGCCTCTTCCTTACCTCCATCAGAGCCATTTTTGGGGGCTGTCCCGTCTATGATGGCATGGTCACGTCCTTCCAGGCCCAGGGCTCTCTGGTGCCATTCAGCTCCATGGACACATCTCCAAACCATGGACATAGTTCCAAACCAACCCATGGTTGTTGGGTTGCTTTTCCAGCTATGCTTTTAGTGTTTAGTTTGCTGACTGTTAAAGCATCTTGGCCTTGAAGCTGAACTCATTCTGAAGGTCGTTTCATCAGCCGCTCCTGGTTTGTTCTGGAGAGCACCACCACTAACACGATTCACTTGAGGCCAGTTTTACCCTGGCATTTGAGCTCCTTAAATATGCAGATGCCACGTTCTTGCTCTCCTTTGCCTGCCAAAGCCGCCTCTGCCTTTCATGATGGCCCTGGAGGTTGCAAGGTCCGGATGAAAATATCATCTTCCATAACTTCAGCACTCTTAATCCCTCAACTATCTGCTAAATTACTCTTTGAAATACCTTGGGAGCAGGAATAATTCCAAATGGCATCAGCTTAAATTCACAGTGTCCGACCAGTGTTATTAAAAATCACCAGCATTCATCTAATTTTACCGGCTTTAATCGATGTCCTGCCTTCATGCTGAGAATACTCCTGCTACAGAGAACATCGCCAACTTTTCATTAAGGCTGATGAGGCTAATGTCTCCATTTTGAGAGGCTTTATTTAACCCATATAAATAAATCTGCATCTATGATTTATTTGTCCTCCTGAGTCACGCTCTTTTCAGTCAATGTGCCAGGTTTAACCTGGTCTGGTGGCTGGTACACTCTAGGGGGACTGGAGACAACAGTCGGGCAAGTTGTTCAGTCCTGGCACACAAGTTAATCCTGGGACTAGCTGGTGTTTATGGGTCTTTTTTTCCACCATGTTCATTCTATTTGGAGGCAAAGAGGATCACAAAAAGGATGCAGATCTTGGAGCTGGAAGGAGATGACAGGAGGGGCAGAGGGCTGGGAAAAAAAAGAGAGGAAAATTAGAGGAAAAAGGAATAACATCCTGGAGGGTTCCCAACCTGCTGCGGCCATGCAAGATGTGCCCAGGTGACTCACAGTGAGCAGCTCGTGGTGGCTCTGGACCGGGATGTCCCTTCCCCCTGCACATGGCAGTGAACGTGGAGGTGACGCCGCGTCCTCAGTGCCCGAGGTGCGTCGGGATGGACAGAGCTGCTGGGGAGGAGAGGTCGCCAGCGCGGTGTGCCTCGGGAGCCAGCTTCTGGCAGGATTTAGGTCTCCTCCAGGGCAATTTTTATTTTCCTGCTTACCCTAAAGCTAAGCCAAGGCCCTGGAGCAGCCACATAAGGAGCTTAAGGCAGAGCTGCCTGGAGGAAGGAGTGAGGCAGCCGGAGGGTGGACGTGGTGGCTCTGTTCCCGCCCAGGCCCGTGCCAGGGAGCATCTGGGTCCCCTCTGCAGCCGTGCTCAGCTGCAGAGCCAGAGCCAGAGAGAGGAGCGGGAGAGCAGGGGCTGAGGGGCAGGACACAAGTCCTGGTGGGTGCAGGATGTGCATCCCAGCGATGCAGGATGCACGCCCCAGTGGTGCAGGATGCACATCCTAGTGATGCAGGGTGCACATCCCAGTGAGGCAGGATGTTCATCCCAGTGATGCAGGATGCACGTCCCAGCGATGCAGGATGCACGTCCCAGTGATGCAGGATGCATGTCCCAGTGGGGGCAGGATGCACGTCCCAGTGATGCAGGATGCACATCCCAGTAGTCCAGGATGCACATCCCAGTGATGCAGGATGCATGTCCCAGTGATGCAGGATGTACATCCCAGTGGTGCAGGATGCACATCCCAGTAGGGGCAGGATGCACATCCCAGTGATGCAGGATGTACATCCCAGTCGTGCAGGATGCACATCCCAGTAGTGCAGGATGCATGTCCCAGTAGTCCAGGATGCACATCCCAGTGATGCAGGATGCATGTCCCAGTGATGCAGGATGCACATCCCAGTGGTGAAGGATGCACATCCCAGTAGGGGCAGGATGCACATCCCAGTGCTGCAGGATGCACATCTCAGTGCTGCAGGATGCACGTCCCAGTGCTGCAGGATGCGCGTCCCAGTAGGGGCAGGATGCACATCTCAGTGCTGCAGGATGCACGTCCCAGTGCTGCAGGATGCGCGTGCCAGTGATGCAGGATGCACATCCTAGTGGGTAGTGTCCAGCTGTGCTCTGCAGGGGAGCTCCTCTCTTTGGGGCAGGATCCGAGCTGGGTTCGATTTCAAAGAACCAAATCCCCCCCAGCTGTTGCTGCTCACTCCGCTCCTTCGGCCAGCTGCTTTCCAGGCTCGCGTCCAGCAGGGAAGGCTCGGAGGCTGCGTGGCAACTGCTCAGATTATGGGGCTGCAGCTGCCAGCAATTTTCCACTGTGACCAAAATGATCCTTAATAAACGTATTGGGGATTTTGCTCTCTCTCTTTTATTTTCCCCCCTTTCTGCAGTGCCCTTGGAGCTGCAGCAGCCTGTGAGCGTGGGGCCCGTGGGGCGAGCAGGGGGAGAGCTGAGGCATCCGCTTGCCGACTTAATTCATTTAATGGCAGTTTCATCTACCTGGAAAAATTCCTAGAAGAGTATTAATACCCAAAAAAAAAAAAAAAAAAAAAAAAAAAAAAAAAAAAAAAAAAAAAAAAAAAAAAGGCAAGAGTGTCATAATGGATCTTTTTGACCTCATTTCGTTGTGGCAGTCAAAATGTTTCATTCAGATGTTATCACTTTAATTTCACCCTGACTTTTATACTCTCTTGCTTATGTCTAGGCTGCATATTATATTGCACATTACGCTGTTTAAACATTATTCAAGTGGAACAGGGTTACTTATCAGAATGAAACAATCTGGCAGGTTGGGATTGAAGCATCTCAGTTCCAGACTGAAACTGTCCCCGAATTTCTAACCCACAAAGGCATCACACGCTTTTGTTTTCACATTCCCTCTTGAAATAAAACTAAAACTCACTGTTTGGAAATTTACTGTAGGACATAAAACGTCAGCCTCCTTTCTGCTGTGATAGAGAGACACGCTTGATTTTGGGGCATTGAATTGACAGAGGTTTCCTTGGTGATTGCAGTAAGTTGTTAACTCTGAAACCTAATGAAGGCAACGGAGTTCTGCATTTTGCAAGCTGACTGCTGCTCAGTCCTTTGCCATTAACTCCTCCCACTGGAGCAGGGAAAAATGCCCCTTTTTCCTGCCTCCGAGCCAAGGAGAGGAGCCTGTTTGCTCCATGAGCTCTCAGGGAACATCCCGAGCTGTACCACCCTGTGAGAACAAGCACAACCCATCTCCCAAGCAGAGGCAAGAGGAGGTTTCCGGCCACTGGTCTCGGCAGAAGCAACAATCACCCTGCTCAGCCGCTTTGATAACAACGGCTTCAAGCTGAGCTCAATTATTTTGATAAATTAAAATTGAGGGCAAAGGGAGGAGTGAATGGGAGGTGCCTGGTTAGCAGAGGGGATGCTTGTAAAGGGGGTGAGATGTGAGTGGTGCCAGGACAGAGGTATTAGTTGCCCCTGGGAGCAATTTGCTTTCATCTTCTGATTGAGAAAAAAAAATATTGAGGTGAAAAAAGCAATTTTTTTTTTTTTTTGCATTTTTGAGCATTTGGAAAGGAAATGTCAGCTTCTTGCAAGAAATGCATCTTGACATTCAAAAATTTCATGGAATTTGAAGAACTGGAAGAGTTTTGACATCTTGAGCCTCAGAAAGAGGAAAGAAAAAAAATAGAAGGAAGAAGTATTGTGTTTTTGGTCAAATGAGAAATTTGTTTTCTCCCTGCATCCCACCCCTTGCTTTATTTCCCCAGCAAATCCTTCTCGTGGAAGGAATCCTGCCTGTTTTGGAAGAAGCTCTTCCTCAAACATGTCAACGAGACGGCTCTTGGGCTAGTTGGGCTTGGGAAGGTGCTGAGCTCAAGCAGGGGTTTAAGCGGCTGGAGAGCTGCCAGGCACAGGTGGATCTGCCCCAAGGGCTGCAAGGAAGCGATGCCACCTCCTCCCTCGGCCTCCTAAAGGGTGGTTTCCATCCGAGCAGCTCCTGCACCAGAGGTAGGTGCTGGTGATCTCCTCCCCGCTGGCTGGAGGGAAGAGAAGGAAGGAGCAGCGACAGTAATGGGTCAGCAGCAAGGGGAAGGGAGACTCCGTGTCTGGAGGAGACACCAGATTGCCTCCTATTCTATTGTTTTTGTGTTCTCCTTATCAAGGTCTCAAGACAAAGAGAGAGAAGGCTGGAAAACGTCCCGGAAAGGTCTCTACAGAAACAGGATGAACAGTGCAGTGGAAAAGCACCGTGCGAAGAAGTGCTCCAAAAACTGGTGCTTTGTGGGACTTTCGAAGGGTTTGTGTGCATTTCTCCTAGGGAATGACCAGGATTTGGGGCAGTACCAGCTTGGGTCCTGCCAGCAGGCCCCTGGTGAGGGCACCCTGGGTGTTTCGGTGGCGATTTTCTGTATTGTGGTGCCAGAGCTGCGTGTGAGTGTTGCTGGAAGCTGCTTCCCCCCGCTCTTGTGTCTGATCCCTGCCACGGTCAGGGTGACGGGGCCGCTCCGGGCATTGGAGTTCTGCAAAACTAGGCCGATAAGCCCACAGATTCATCACATCTGTGGATTTTGGGAATCCACGCGGGTTTCGGGCACCTACACAGTGTCCAAGTGGTAGCACAGCCCATAGCAGCAAGCAAGGGTGCTCAGCTGGATTTACAGGCATCTTCAGTCTTAAGGGCGTCTTCTGAAGAGAGGATGAAGCTCCCAATTCGCTCTGCTTAGCATCTCACGTGGCATCCTGCCCCTGCACCCACCTAAGTGTGAGGCTCTGAAGTTTCCCCCTGCTTTACTGCTGGCCTTATCAGAAACTCCATCTTCTGCCCATTACCTGTTTCCAGAGGAATTCCTTTATTTAGAGGCTTGCTCCGCTGCACAGACAAATTAAGTGTAAGGTTGTGGGCAGCCTATGTGCGACAACAGCCTCTGAGCTTTACTCAGATCTCCAAATTCCAGGCAAACAAACCGCTAATGGGGAAGCTGCTGGCGGTGGTTGATGTGGCTCCATAGCTGGAACAGCCCTGGGAAAACTGGGAGTGCTGGGATGGCTGGTGGGGTGTCCTGCCTTGTTCCCTTTTCTATGTGTTGGTCTCCCAAAGTCTTCTCTTAAGACACCAGACTGGTCAAGTCAGTTGTACAGATTCATGTTGAGGATGGGAGGCCAAGCCTGGGGTTCACCATGTAGGTTGATCCAACGCCTTGGCGCTAGGGTTTTTGCTGTGAGTGTGCACTTGGTGGCTGCGACATGTGGAGGAGGACGCGCGGTGGAGGAAGGCTTGACCAGTCATTGGTTGGAGACCTGCTCTTTGCAACCAGAGACATGAGCGTGAAGTCCTACACCGGTCACAGCTCAGTGCGGGCTCCCCCTGAAGAGAAGAGTCATCAAGGTTCAGGGGATCTAGGGCAACTCCTTGACTATGGTTTGGAGTGGGCTGGAGGAAACGAGGTGTGCGGGAGGTGACGTGTTCGTGCTCTCGGCAGGTGTGAAATAAAGATAAATGACCCTCCTGCGGTCTTGATATCCGCCTTGCAAACACTAAAGCAGCTCTTTCCCACAATAAGCCTCCTTCTTGGCAGGCCCCATACGCTGCAGTGGGTCTGGCTGCACCAGAGGTTGGGTACACGGCTGAAGGGCTGCCATACAACACACAGGGGAAGGCAATGTTCATTTATTACCTAGACATAACATGGAAGTATGAAACCTTGAACAAAGCAGCTGTGGGCTAGTGAGAACTTCCCTGGCCAGGTGCCACCATCCTCCCTGACAGAGGTGACACCGGGGGCGTCAGGGCTCGCTCTTCCTCCTTTCCGACAAGGTTTTATACAGCCGAGGAGTCTTGGTGTTCATGAGTGATTACTTGTTTGCTTCAATGGTCCTGAGTGCTTCACTTCTCACGCTGCTCTGGCATAAGCTTGATGTTTTTATGGGCAGGTTGGACATCAATCACCGGTGCAGCATTATTTGGAATACCTGCAATGGGGAGAACGCTTGCAGTAAGGCTGTATCTGACCACGTTAAGCAACACTACACCAGGCTAAAACAGTGGTGACGAACTGGATGCTTTGTGGTGATGATTTTGATCTCTGCGTATGAAGCAGCTGGTGTTTGCTCACCCCGGTTCTGCTTTCTCTGCATAGAGGCTGCGTGATGCTTGCAGGCTTTGCTCCCTCTGCTAGGAAGGGGAATATTTGCCTGTCCTAGCCACGCGTTAGAGCAGTTGAGCAGCACTTGGGCCTCGTGTAATTCTAGAGTTATTCCTTCTTTCCCTTGGGGTTAGGAGGAATCAGGGGCTAGGTGAATTGCTCAGTGCTAGTGCAAGGGAAAAAGATGGGCATAAAATGGCCGGGATCTGTGTCAAGCTGGGAGCTGGAAGGTGGCCCCAAGGTTCTGGCACAGTTGCTGGGGCAAGACCTGCTGGCTTTCAAGCCGTGGAAACCCTATAGTCCTTGCCAGGCGTAGCGAGCCAAGGCTCTACATGCGGCTTCCTTAGCGTCCCTGTAGACAGCCTGAGTCTCCAGCTCGAAGGGTTGGAGACAACCTGCTTAATGCAAAAATATCACGGTGTTTGGAAACATGGGATTTACAACCCAAATCAGGTTTCTGAGGAAGCCTGAGGATCATCCAGCTATCTGTGTGGGACAGAGGGAGGCAAAACCTTCTCCATGGGCAGCTGCATGAGCTCCTAACCGGTGGTCACCCTTGCTCACCAGGGCTCTGTGCAGCCCCAGCGCTCGGCTTGCCAGGCTGTGCTCAATGTTTCCAGGCAATTACGCGGCTTTCACCAGAGCCAGTTCTGCAGCGTGTCATTTCGGAAAGACGGTTCCCCTAATTAACCTGTTTCCTACCCTCCGTTGCCCACCATCGCTCGCAGGGACACGACTAGCAGGGCGCTCAGCCCCTCCAAGCCATCTGCCTCTCCGCACTCTGCCACGCGTTGTTTAATGCTCAATAATTCCGCCTAATGGAAAGAGAAAAACATGCGGCGATTAGCCACGCCGCTTGGACGGCGAGGAGAAAGAAATTGTAAAAGAAGCTTTTTTTTCCCCCTTTTTTAACCCGTAAGAAGCAGCGAGGTAGGGCGAGAGCAGCTCTAGTAGGGAAGGAGCATCCAGAGGGACTTTGGCAAGCTTAGGACGTCCACGTGCAGCCCATAGCAGCCTGTCCCAGGGTGCTCTTAGCGTTGGCCACTGCCCCCAAAGACCCTTTGGGCTTCAAAGGTGTTGAAATTCCCTGCTGCGAGGAGATGGGCGCTGTGGTCAGCAGAGAGGGATGCTCCATGGGGCTCTGGTCCATGCAGGGTCTCGTGCATCTGTGGGCCATAGAGCAGGGAGGACGTGGAGAAACATTTATATTTTAAACGTGACTAGAGTGTGCCTGGGGCTGCGTGCTCCCGGCTAGCTGTGAGCATTAGTTATTCCCTCCGTTCCGTACTCATTGGGAGATAACTCCTTGCTCCAGGCGGCTCCGCAGGAGCATCGGAGCCGGCCGGCCCCGGGAGCGGCGAGGGAGCTGCTTCCCTTTGAAGCGAGCTCCTTGAACTGGGTTTATGCAGCATCCCCGGAGCCTCGTGAGCCGCTGCAGAGTGGCGTATCGAGTGACGGCTGCGGATCGATTCCCGAGCGGAGCGCGCGCCCGTGGGAAGCTGGATCCTATCCGTGCTGCTTGCTCCCCGCCGTGCATCGACCGAGCGCCGGCGTCTCCCTGCACCGCCTCGGCTGGGAGGAAAAAGGAGATGCTCCTTCTCTGGAAAGCACATCTGCTCGTGCCGTTGGGTTTTACCCCTGCAGCACGTCCCCAAAGGGGAAATTCCAAACCCGCTTCCCGGCTGTGAAACGGCCCGTGTTGGATGCGGGTGTGCAGGTGCGATGGGACACCCCATTGGGGCACTTGACTCGTGTCCCCGGCTCACACGGGAACACTTGGAGGTGAAACTGGCCTTTTCCCTTGGTGGTTTCAGTGGGGTTGAGGTGGAGAGGGCAGCTTAGCCTTGTGAGAAGGGAAACGGGGGCAATATGGAAAATGCAGAGCAGCTTCTGCAGGGCACTGGTTGGAGCGGGAGGGTTGTGTTCGACTTGAACTGTTCTGGAGAGTGTTTTCAACAAGATCTTCTGCACTGTAGTGAAGGTCAAACCAAGCAGCTTACTCTTCTTCACTTCCATGAAGTAGGGGAAATTTTCCCCAAGTATATATGCCAAAACTCTAATTGCCTTCATTTTTATTGTACTTTTCTATCACTTTTCTAATCCTGCAGGGTCCTATTCTCCGTGTAAATGCCTAATTGCACTTAAAACCCAAGTGAAGCTTTGGCCTTGATGGTATTTGCAGCCTCGCACATGCCTGCCAGGTGATGCATGACGACGTTGGCAGATTCCTGAAGACGGGGCTTGCAGCTCCTAGCTGCCACTCATCCTGGTGAGGGATATTTTGGCCCAAAATGCTGTGGTTTGGTAGCAATGACCTCCGATCTTTGCAACCTCCTTTTTTTCCCCACTAAAAACTCACTCGGCATTCATTGCAGACCTTCTAGCACAGAGCAATCCCTGCTAGCTCCAAGATGGTCCTTGGCTTGTTCATACTGGTGTTTTGCTCCTTGGTGACCAAATCCTGGTGTGTTATTTTCTCTTTAATTTCCTTATGGCAGGTTCCCAGACCAGCTTGCAGCTGTGCACTTGCTAAATCACGTGTGAGCAGGGCAGGGAGGAGGCTAAAGGGAGGACATGAAAGTTTAATGGAGCTCTGTCTCCAAAGGCTTAAAATTTGGGCTGTTCCAGGATTTCTCCCTTTCCACCTTCTGTGCTGCTGCCTTTACTGTATTAAATAGAGGAGCTGCAGTAGGGACCATCTGATCTGGCGCTCGTGGTGATCAAAGATCTAAGTCTGTGTTTTTCTCTCCTTATGGGGCTTGATTATAAGTCCAAATCCACTTGGTTTGGCAACGAACCTTCCCTTCCCCTTCAGAGCGCGGGACTAGCATTGGCCCAACAATAAACGGAAGGTTATAATAACCAATGTGAGCACTTGCTGGCATCCTACACCCACACGTCTGCATGTTGCCTAGTTACAAATATGAGAGGCCAGTGGCTTATTTATCTGGGAAATATGTTCTGGGTATAACCTCATGGCTGAATTTAAACCAGTGTAATTCACTTAGCTCAAACAACGGTCTAGATGATCTCAGTGGCGTTTGTCTTCTCATCGCCGGTAATTTTCCTGTTTGCCTCAAATCAGCCTCTTTAAATAACCATGAAGACTTTGCCCTGATCTGGTCATGCCAATGTGTAACCCACAGTGAGTTCAGTGCTCTGGGTGGGTCTTTTTGCTCTCAGAGACTGAGTTTCTGGGTATTGCTTGTCCTGGGTTGCTTCCCTAGACCATCCTTCTTCTCCAAGGCCCAATGCATGAACGACCTTCATTGCAAGAGTCTCCGAGTGGGGATTTTAGGTAGGAAAATTTCACCGCTGGTTTCCAGTCCTGGACCTTTTTGTGTGCTTTGGTCCCAGGGTATCCCCACACTGGGGAGGACATGTGAGTTCTGGGCATTGACAATATTAATCTACTTCCTTTTTGTGTTGGCATAAACTGTCGATATTACCTTGACTTCTTCTAATAATCCAATTGGTTTGGCTGGTCTTTAGGAAATGACTCAATAAAAGTGCTTTTTAAAAAATTTATCGGACCTATAAAAGGCAGTAATATTGTGAGCAAATGGAGTGATACCAAAAATGACATCTTTTGTGTCCTCACAGAAACCGAAACCCTGCAAAGCAGAGGCCATAAATCTGTGTGGGTATCCCAGGCAGCAGCTTCATTTGGCCACACCAGGACCGTGGGGGTAATCGGTGGCATTACAAAGATTTGTGGCTCTTTGGGGAGCGTCCCTTTCTAATGTCTGTTTCTAACATCCCTGGCTGCCGGGAAAGACCAAACTCGTCAATACTGGGAGTATCCATAAGAGTCATTGGTGTCCTCCGTTCACGGAGGCCAGGCTTTTCCATGACTGTGGGCTGTCCTGGTTGCTGTACTAAGCGTGCTCAGGCTCTAGGAAGTCTCCCTGACAAGGGATCGCATCTGACCATCATTTGGAAGACTGGCTCTAAAAGAGAGGAAAAATGATGGGCTGCTAGAGCCTCCTCTGTACAGAGGTAGAGAGGATATTGGTTTAAATACCCTCCTGGGCTCTGCCTGCCTTCAGCAGAGCCCCCAGCCTCTGTTTCCTACCCATGGAAGAAGCCCTGTGTCCCCCTGGGAATGGGGTGAGACCACATCCTCTCATGGATGAAGGAGAACTTGGGAGCTCTCAGCAAGGATGAAGGTGATGGAGACATCCCAGGGGAGAAAACTCGCCCCAGAAAAAGCACTAGCTCTAACACAGGGTCATTTCCTTTTAACATATCGTAGCCTGGCTGGAAAGAGTGTGTTTATTTACACGTACATTAAAAGAGGAAGCAGCCCTGGCCTTATTGGGCATTCATCTCAGCTACATTCCTCTCCCGTTCAGAGGAGCCGTGGTAGTGTTTGCTGATAAATCTTTGATTTCAAGGAGGCAAGAGGAGGCAAGGTCAAGCCTTTTTTTTTTTTTTTTTTTTTTTTTTTTTTTTTTTTTTTTTTTTTTTTTTTTTTTTTTTTTTTTAGTAAAATATAGCCCAGGGCAAGCATGTGGATGCAATTACCCACATTGTCTGTCCGACACGAGTTGAGGTGGAAGGTGGGTCATTTTCGCTTCATTTCTTTATGTTATTTTTTTCAGCTCGAGTTAGACTAGTGCTGGGGAGCATGATTCCCCGGGCACCAAGTGATGGGGAAGGGGAAAAGATCCCTCCCTGGGCTAAAGGAACCAGCTGGTTCCTTTACCAAACAGCCCCAAAAGAAGTCCCTTGCCATGTTTCTGCCTCTCTGTTGCTCCCCTCTTCCTATTCTCCTCGCAGGCATGGCAGCAATGTGCTTGTGGTGATTTTTTTTTCTTTTTTTTCCTTCTTTTTTTGTCCTTGTGGTGCGAGATGCCCTGCAGCACGGACCCGGAGCAGGTGGGAGCCTTAGGCTCTATCTATCCCTAGCACTTCTTCCTCCTCGACACCTTTTTCTCCACTCGGAGCATCCATGCATAGCTCTCCGCGTGTCTTCTGGGATCTTTCCAGGAAGCAGAGTGTTAAAGCACTCCTGTAAGCTGTCACTATGAATTGGAGATGGCTTCTGTTTGCTCCTTCTTAAACTTGGCTGCTCCTTTAGCTGCCTTCCTGGGGCCCAGAGGACACGAGGCCCTGCTCATTCTGCAGCTACCTCCTCCCCGGGCAAGCTGTTGTCCTTGCGCACTGAAATGCCACGGTCCAGGAGGAGACCTGCAGGGCTCCTCATCAGGCACCTCCCTGATGACACCTCGTGTTGCTGCAGATGGAGCCTGGAGCTTTGGAGATCCAGGGCAAGTCATGATCCTGCCGCATCCTTCTGGAGGAGGTGGACCTCCATGCGCTGCCTTGTCCCTCTCTCAGGCCCTCCGAGCCCTATTTGCTCTTGCTGGCAGGTAGTAAACAAGTCTTAAGCGCTGAAGAAGGGAGAGGGCACAACAGAACGTGCTGCTTCACCAAACTGGGGAGCATTAAATGGTAATAGAGATCTGTTTGTGTAGCAGCTGCCTATGGGCTCACTCCCGTTAGCGGTTTCCCATTAACGAGTCTTTGTGAGCATTGCCGGGCACATAAACTTTGAACAGATAGCTTGTCAGCCGGGGATGGAGCCTTTCATAGATCTCTTTGATGGAACAATTTTTAAGGACAAAAGTGGGGGCAGGCAGGGAGCGTTTTCAGCCCTGCATCCATGAAAATGAATGGGTTGCTTGAAGATGCTGGTGTAAGTTGAGCGGGTCTGTGGACAGTGGTGGGATTGTGGGTGGGTCTGTGGACAGTGGTGGGATTGCTGCCCCAGCACCCCCTCCATGCTCACAGAGACTACTTTTCTCTTCAATGCCTTTAAAGTCCTCTTGCTTAAGTAGAAAGACAGCAAGATAAAAGTCTGTTTTCTCAGAGAACACTCTAATGCCTGTGGTTCCAAGTAGGAGACAAGAACTCCTGGGAAATCTCCTACCTAGGTGTTATTCCTTGGCTATTTCATGGTCTCTCTGGGAGCCAGAAGGCAGGAGAGGGCTATGGCTGAGCTGAACTCACCAGGCAAAAGAGTCAAGAGCTTCCGAATTGCCCTGTGATTCAAGGCACCATGTGGGACAATTTCAAGATGCCAAGTTTCCAGATTGTGGGCCTGAATGCTGCTGGAAAGAAGGGCCCCCTGCGGGTGTAAGATAGTTAAAGCTGGAAATAATCAGAATCATTTTTCATTTTTAGAGGTTTTGGCCAGTTAGAGCAAGCTGCCTGCACCTTTCTCCTGCACATCATCCAGCTCCTAGTGCTTGTATTGAGACATCAAATCCCTCTGTACAGCGATTTAAAGGGGTGTCAAGGGAGAGCAGAAGGATGGAACGGTTTCTATATGAGAAGAGCTTAAATAGACTGCATCTCATCACCATAGGAAGGAGATGACTAATGGGGACTATGATAGAGGTCTATAAAAGCCTGAGCAGCGTGGCAGGGTGAGCAGGGAGTGATTGCTCTTTCTCATAACACAAGAAGCAGAAGACACCAAAGGGAAGGAGTTTTGAAACACAAAGAATAGAGTTGTTCCCCAAACCCATAACTCATCTCAGCTGTGGCTGTTGTGTTAACTGGAAACAGAGATTTGGGAAAGCCGAATGCTGAAGGTGAGAGGGAGAAATGAGCTCAAACATCATTAAGGTTTTTCAGCTTGGGGGTACTGGTACAATGTGTTGCCTGGGACTTGTGACCATGTGAAGCTGAGCGCCATGAGGAGAGCATCACTGCATGCTTGTTTTGTCCTCTTCCCTTTTTCCTGACATTCAGGGCGTCCAGGTGGCTTCTTCTTCTGATAACCAGTGCTATGTCTCATATAATGCTTTGGTGAAGCCCAGAGGTGAGGTCCTGAGTTACAGTGCCCGGTGAGGACCTTGGAGCTCATGGCACAAGGGCTCTGTGCTCCTGGGCTGGTGCAAGAGGAGATGGGGAGTCAGTGAGTATGTCTGTGAGGGCAGCGAGGGGCCTTTGGCCAGGGAAATCTCCATATATACAGCTCTGGTACCTTCAGGGGGGAGGTTTTTCTGAGCATTACTGGATGCCTGGCTGTGCTAGAGCTTTGCAGGTTGTTTGAAATGGTACGGATCAGTTCTCTCTTATCTCAAAAGTAGCCTTAGATATTTTTTTTCCCTTAATCTTTGAATAAATAACATTTTTTCCCCTATATCTACACTCAGTTTTTACTTATCTCTTGGGTAAGTGTAATTTTTCATGGAATAAGGCTCACAAGGGACTGCCAACTCATCTGCCTCCAAGCAGACCCCTCTTAGAGGGCTTGGAAAGCGACTGAATTGCAATGCTGAGGAGCAGATCGAGAAACCCTTCCCTCTGGGTAGGCAGCTGTTCGGAGAGAGGGCTGGAGGTAGAAATGGTGTAGCAGCAACAACATGCAATAGTGAAATCTTTAAAACACCTTCAACCATGACCTGCTGCATCTTCTCTGGTGGCTGAATGCTAAGGATGCTGCATGAGTGCAGAGATGAAGCCTGCCATGGTGGACCCTCCTGGAGGGTGGAGGACCATGTGGTTTCTCAGTTTTGGAGGTCCTGGCTGTGAATTCAGGCTCACCTCTCAGGTCTGCATGAGGCCAAATTGACTCCTGGTCCCACCTCCCTGTGGTCAAGATGACCCCTCTGGAAAGAACTCTATTTCTCTACGTGTGAACTTAAAATGCCCAGAAGTGGTAGATATTGGGGGATGGTATGGCAATCTCTGGAGCTTTTCCTTTCTATGTTAAATAACTGGAAAAAAAAAAACATTATTTTTTCATTAAAAATTCATTTGGAAGTGGTGAGATTTCTGGGAATGTAATTAGCTGAGTACTCCTCGTCCATTAGCTCTCCCTAGGGTTTCTTGGGATCACTCTTTTCTCTTTTCCTCCTCATTTAGCTTTTCTTAGCCCTTCTTCAACTTGCTTCGGTTTCCCTGGACAGCAAGGGGGGCAGATCCTTTTCAACCTCCATCAGAAGTGAAGACAACAACGTAGTTATTATACGAGACAAGATCTGGCCCAGTTACTCCTTGAGAACACAGCAGTAGAAGAGAATTTCTTTGCGCCTTGTCCTCTCTCCTTTCACATCATATAACCCTATTTCAGGTCTCACCAGGCATGTAATCTCCTCTTTAGGTGCCTTATCTCTAGAAGTAGTGGGGTAGAGGGGCTAGTTGGTCAGTTCTTCAGGCTCTACATAAGGACTGTGGGAAGAAGATGGAAATTTTGGGCAAACCTTCCCTTGCACGTTGCTTGTATGAGCTTATTACCCACACAAAATTGCCTGGTTGCTCAATGACCATGATCATCATCTTGGTGTCTCCACAGCGGTGCCAGTCTATGCGTTTGCCTCATCTGGGCTCATTTCCAGGAGCTGCCTCTCCGTGTTGGACAGGCTTCCTCCAGGAACTCGTGTTCAGCAGGAATCTGCTCAGTTCTCAGAGACAGTGGCCAGGCAGAGCTGCTGAAGGCCACACGTTTAAGGCAGTGTAACCATGGTGCATCAAAGGTCCCTTGGC
Organism: Nothoprocta pentlandii; assembly: GCA_013398315.1. Lineage (NCBI taxonomy): Eukaryota > Metazoa > Chordata > Aves > Tinamiformes > Tinamidae > Nothoprocta > Nothoprocta pentlandii. The sequence goes on from VZSG01000290.1 coordinate 804,207, forward strand.
AATCAGTAATTGTGTTTCTGCAACCAAAGGTGCTGTGAACGGTGAATGAAAAGAGAATGGAGTGTACAGGATCTTCAGTCTTTGCTACTAGAGGAAAAGGAGCCTCTCTCTGATTCCAAGATGAGACCGATCTGCTTGCACAGATGAACCTCCTGCATGTTGATGATGGGAGGATGGCAAGGATCTCTGCACCGTCTCCTTGCTTGCACCCTCTTCTCCTTCTCTGTAAAAGATAGCAATGAGGAATCCTGTCTGCCTGGAAACGCTCTGTGGTTGGCAGGTGCATGGCCTTGATTTTCCTGAGGGTTTTGTAAATGGTAAGCTGCTGAGGAGTCAAACTGCTGTTTAAAATACTCTTCAATTAGGTCCTTAATGATGGGGCACCTGGCACCTCTGCGATCTTCTTCCAGGCTAACTTCACCCCATGGGTTCATGTTCCTCTTGCCTCTGAAAGGTTAATTTTGCAAAGGTAAGTGCTGAGAGACCTCTCCCTTCCCCTCCCCCTCCCTGAAATTATGGTTGAGATTGATTAAGATTTATTCTTTTAATTAAGATTGAGAGGCTGGAACCCCAGGGTGCACCCAGCCTCAGGAAGAAGGGCAATTATGCAGCAATTATACAGCCTTGTAATCACATTATACATGGGCTATAGACTGAGATCCACCAAAGCCACTGTAAATAGGTCATTGGCAAACCCAAGAGTTGCTCAGCTCTTTGGTTGTCCTGAACTCCTGCCGAGATTTGCGCCTGGTGCTTTAGGGGAATAGCAGGGGCCTGGGACAACCAACATTCCTGCGGAGAATTCCAACTTTTGCAGCCTTTGTCATGGGTGACTCGGCGCCACTGTGACCTCAGGTCTCTGTGACCTCGTGGCATTCCCCCAGCACGGCGTCTCCGCTCTGGAAGTGATTCCGGAATTCCACAGATGTGCAAAGGAAGAGCAAGGCACTGAAGTCCTCTCCAGCCATAGGCATCGTGCTGCAGAGCGCTCGGAGGCAGGTCCAGCTGAGACATGGAAAGTGCCTCTTCTGAAGCCAACGTTTCTCAGATCAGGTCCTCCTTCTCCTCCCTGCTGGTAAGTGTGGCCACTGGCCAGCGGCCAGACCTGGTGCCTCTTGTTGGGACTCCTGTGCTGAAGCGGCAGGTGGGATCAAGAAATATACAGATAGCCAAAATAATAATAAAATAAAAATATAATTTTTATTAAAAAATATATATTTTTAACAAACCCCAAAGGGGAGTAAAACTGCAGGGTGTGCAAATATAAAGAACTGCCCACCATCCCAATCCTGCCCCATTGGTGGTGTCTGCCCTGTGGGCTTGCAGGTCTTGGGTGCTGTCAGCAGCTGGAGCGAGGAGGCCGATGGCCCTTTGGGGGCTTACAGGAGAGCTTAGGGGCATCCTAGTCCTGCAGAACAATTTGCAAACACCAGGTGCATGTGTCTTAGTGGAAAATCTGGGCTTTGGGGAGCGACTATGGACACTGCTCTCATTGCCACTCAGGGTAATGCAGTTAATGCTCTGCAGCCTGGCGTTTGTGCCTGTGCCCAGAGCTGCAGAGTCCCTCACCAGCAGGAAAAGCCTCTCTCGTTTCCCATCACTTTGCTGCCAGACTTTATTAAAAGGAAAAAGAAAAAAAGGAGGCAACTTCCCTGCTCCCCTGGATGTTAAAAGAGCTGGGCATCAGTATTGCCGGCGCGTTGCTGCTCCTTGCTGCCTGGATAACTGCTTCTCCGCGGGCTCTTTGGGCCTGTGGAGACACATTATTAATTGTTTGTTTGCTCTGCTGGGTGCAGAGCTCCCGGATTCTAATAACTTTTGCTCTCCTTGCCCGTGCTGCTGATTTTGCTTCCCTTAATTTCCCCTCTCCGGTCGTTCCTAATTAGCAGCTCTAACCTGTGCTCTCCTTGCCTTTCATCCTTTGCAAGAAACAGCCTTGGACTGGAGTTAAATGAAATGATGCCGGCTTGGGGCTGCCTCTTCCCACCACAGGAGCAAGGGGACAGAGCCCAGGAGGGACCCAAGCTGCTCTCCTGCTCACCCAACTAACCCCAGCTCTCCTCCTGCCCCCAGGAAGCCAAGCAGCTGCCCATCGACCGGAACGAATGGGAAGGCTATTTTGATGAGAGCGGCCACCTGGTGAAATCCTGGGATTTTATTACATCCATCATCCTTGAAAGGGTGAGGAGCTCCAAGACCAGGAGGGTGGCAGCCTGTGTGTGTTATCCTCTCGCCTCGGGATTCTCACGTCCAGACCCGGATCCCAGTCTTCCCGAGGGAACTCGGGGACATGGACCATTGAAACCACCTGCATTTTTCTCTTGGCACGATGACCCACTGATGACCACTGGTGATCACCAATGGCTGTGGAGGGGTGATGCTCTAGGAAACTGATGCTCCCAGAGTGTTCCTGCCTCCCTGTCCTGGTTTCGGAGACTAGGGAGACAGCTGAAGGGTTAACAATTCCTGTTAAAGTGTGGCTGGGTGTTTTTGGTGTGTTTATTTTTTTTTATTTTATTTTGTAGAATATATAAGTTGTTGATCAAACAGCATCCCTACGCCTGGAGATGCCGCACACCTCTCGTTGGGCTTTGCTTGCTGGCTTGCTTTCTTGCTGCTGCTGCTTCTTTTCTTGCAGTTTACAAATTAGTCAGCTTTGCCCAGTGAGGAAGAATTGATTTTTATCACAAAACACCTTTTTTTTTTAAGCCTCTTAAAAAAAAAGAAAAAAAAAAAAAAAAGAAAAAGGCTTTTCACTTCCATGAAAGGAGCCAGGAGAGCTTAGAGATGAACCCAGACAACCTGTCACAGTTTTTGAGAGCTGTGAAAACACTCTGTTTCCCACCGCCAGAGCTGCTATGGAGCAATTTTACTGTTGTGCTTAAATGCAGCCCCTTGGTCTTGAACCAACCCCTGTGGACACTGGTGGCAGTTCAGGTGAGCTGGGACAACTGCTGGGCACATCAGACTTTGCCCGCTTGGATGTGATGATGGTGGCCCTGTGGATGGGCAGGACGGGGGTGATGCATCTGGGAGGTTTCGATGAGGGCTGGTCTGTGTGGTGGAAGGCGGTGGTTTGCTCTGAACCTTCTGGTTTCGGGACATCTTGGTGAAAATGCTTCTGGCATTGTAACTGAGACAGGAATGGCTTCGTTTAAGAGAATGTTGCAACCATTTTCTGTCGAAATATCTATTGCTTGTCAAAAAGCCTCCGGAAAACCCCAAGTAGTGACTGCTCACTGGTTAGTTTGAGGGAAATGTCAACCTGGAAACACTTTAACCACCATGAGCAGCTTCCTACCAATAGAACAGGAAACCCCCCAAATTCTTGCCTGGATAGCATGGTCTAGGCCACTGCAAGCTTCATGCATGCCTATCCAGATAGAGTCCAAAAGATGTTTCCACTCATCCACCAAGGCCTTGGTCCCCATGGAAGGGCCTGGCACACCATGCTAGTGGCTATGTGCTCCTGAGCCACCCATGCTGCTGTCCCCAGGGCCTGGACCCCTCGGTGAGGTCCGAAGCGTGGAAGTTCCTCACGGGATACTACTCATGGAGCAGCTCACGTGATGAGAGGCTCGCCGTTGAAGGCATGAGGAGGTACATCCAGCTCGCTGTCCCCTTCCTTAGCTGTCACCTGGGGTCGAGCGGCTTTCGTGTGTGGGTACTCTTCTACTCAGTCCTTTGGCACCTTATGAGTGTGTGCCAACCTTCCTGAGGTGTCTATCCTTCCTCTCAAGGTTGGGTGGAGGCAGGTATTGAGAGACTGGATTGCTCTCCTGGTGTGGATGGTGCCTTTGAGAGCTTGGCATGCACATGGGGCACGTTCTCCATAGTCCTTGGGAGAGATGCTCTTATTTTTGCCCTTCCCTTCTATGCTTTTCACACTCTTTTCTAAGAAGTTGGTTTCGGAAGACCAGATCCCAACCATGGTGGGAACTATGGGACTCACTGGTGCTGCCCAACCCAAAGCTTTACTGGGATTTGCTGTGCACCGAATGTCCAGGGAAGTGCCCCGGCAATGGCCATGTCTTCCAAGTGTCCCCTTCCTGCAGGAAGAACTATGAGTCCTTGTCCAAGATGTGCGACAAAATACAGCCCTTGCTGGAGACGGAGCACCGGGATTTCTCCCGAGTCTGCAGCTTCATCAGTAAGTACATCACGGAGCACCAGTGCTCATTGTTGTATTTCTGAGCACCGAAAATCCCCCACAACCGCTCCAATTTGTGACATTTTTCTCCCTCTTTTCTCATCCTGAATTGCTGGATTTGACTGCTAGCGCCAGCACCTGCTACAACACTGCCTGGAGCCATCAGCTTTTTAGTGGTGGGTCAAGTGACCCAGAGAGAGAATTATATATAGAAAGGCAGGAGATAGAGATGTCATTAGAGAGAGGCTGGGCGTCTGGAGAGCACCTCCAGGCCCATTTTTTTGTGGATGAAAGGAGCTTACTTCAGTGAAGAGCATTATTATATTCAGATTCCCATTTAGGCTTCTCCAAGTTGTACAACAAAAGGAATTTTAAATGATATTGCAAAATTTATGTTACAAATCAATGTAACCTGCATAAATCAACCCAGCAGAGGCAAGAAGGCAGGGATTGTGTTTTTTCTCTGTGTTTTTTTTCTAATGCCTTGCTGAGACTAAGTTGCTTCAGAAAGGAAAGGTCCTACATGGAGCTGGAGAAGGTCTTAGAAAAATGTAAAGACTTCAGCCAAATATGATTCCTTACTCCTTTCCTTTATTTCTTCCTCTCGTTGTTTGGGGGAAGAAGAAAACATTACCCATCTTCCTGTACAATGTGCTCTGCTTAGAGAGCTGTTGTGAGATTAACCAAGGTTTTCAGAGCTTAAACTTTCAGTCTTTGTGTACGGAGACCTGATGACGTGAAGCAACCTGGTTTCAAATGGCTTGCTCCAGATGTGAAGCTCTGGTGGCTGTTCCTCCCTCTCCCCAGACTCGGACCTGCAGAGGCTGTACACGAGAGATGCCCAGGGCCAAACCAGGGTGGACAAGAAGCAGATGGAAAAAATCCTTTTGCTCAGCTATGTGTGCAACATGGAGGCTGGTGAGCATGTGAGGAGCAGCTCTTGCTGGGTCCTACCTGAGCCCACAGAGGGAAGTTCTCCACCCTGCTCCCCTCCGTGTTTCTCCTTGCCTTTCTTTCCTCTGTTCCACATACCCCATTCTGATCCCGTGCTGATCTCCATCCTTGCTATGCGAATGCATCCGTGTCCTCTCTCCTGGCAGAGTACCAGCAAGGCTTCCACGAGATGCTCCTGCTCTTCCATCTCCTCGCTGAGCAGGAGCACGAGATCTACTGGCTCTTCCAGTTCTTCCTCCAGAAAACAGTGAGTTTCTCAATGCTTGTCCCTTTAGTGGGGATGGCACTATGTTGAGGTCTGGGTCTTTGAGGACATCTGGGCATTGCTTAATGGGTAGCACCCCGTGTTATATCACCTAGGCTTGGATCCAGACTCTGCTGATGACCTCTGCTGGGACTGGAGCCATAGGAATGGGGCCAAATTAGGTGCTTTTGGGGCTTGTGGGACAGGTGGAGCTGGGCCACCTGAACTGTCCCTGCTCTGTGTCCCGCAGGAGCACAGCTGCGTGATGAACATAGGTGTGGGGAAAAACTTGATCATGCTCAAGGCACTGATTGCATTTATGGACCCCACCTTTGCGAAACACCTGGGTAAGTCCCAAGCCTCTTTGCTACCTCCTGCCAGCCCAGAGAAGATGCTCCTGTAGGTCATAAAGCAGCATTTACAGCAGATCCCAGCAAAAGAAGGCAAATGTTTGCACAGCAATTGACTTCATCTTTGCCCGCTGATCATGTTGAGAATGCAGGTCAGGGACACTGAGCAGGGGTTACACGTCCTGGCTCTCCTGAGACAAGCGCCTGGGAGCAATTTGAAAAACCTTAGCCTTTTGCACTCGCTTTTCTGAATTTATCTGTATTCTGTGAATTGCGAGGAGATGGAGCTGAGGTCACAGCCTTTGAGCATCTCCTCCAGTTCTTCCTCTGCTGAGCTGCTCTTCCATCGGAAAGGGTGGATCAGGCCTTCTCAGAGTCACGCTGATGCTGTTTTGGTGGAAAGTGACCCCACTCCATATCTTTCAAACATGTCTTTTTGCCTTTGAATTCCACTTGAGCTTCTGATTGGAGTCTGCTCTTCTCATCTTTCAGAGGGAAAAGGCACACAAGTCATTCAGTCACTGTTCCCCTGGTTTTCCTTCTCCTTCCAGCGGGTGTTCAAATCCTTCTATGATGTCTGGAGGCTCTGGGAGGTGAGTACTTCTTAATGACAAGAGCTTCACGTATTTGGTGTACACCTGGGTTACGAAGGATTATTGCCAGGTATATTGTCCTTAACAGAGGATAATCACTATATCCAGACCCCTCAGAGCTATAGGGTGTCTAATTCCCTATTCCTAGCATAGGATCTTGATGGGCTTGGCCTTTGGGTGAGATCTGTAAACCTTAAATGCCTTTTAACCCAATTTTAGGAGGATCTAGCTCCTCACGATCCACAGGAGTTGGATCATGGGAGAGGACCATCCTCAACCGTATCTCAGAACACCTACAATCAGCTTGTGATTTCTTTTCTGAATAAAAACTCTGCTCTTCATTAGGAGCAGGTCTTTGAACGTGGCAGCACTTGCCCACGTGGACAGGTTTGTCCCTGTTCCCAGGATGGTTATCCCTAGGGCTCCCAGTGGTTTGCAAGGCAGTGCCCTCCCCACGGAGCTGCAGCTCCAGCATCCAGGCTGGGACTCCAGGAAAAGGAAAGAGGCTGCCAGAGCGGCAGGATTCCCTGCTCCCCCATAAGCTTCTCTTTGCATCTCTTTTCTCAGCCCTGCTCCCCGGTGGCTTTAATATTCTCAATTAATATTTGCAGAGCACCATGCACACCCTCGATGAAGTCTGCAGCAAGTGCTCACTCCAGTTCCTCTCCACCTGGGCAGTGGGAGCTGGGGGCTGCAGGAGCCCCATCTGGGCAGTGAGGAAGAGGAGGAATCCTAGAGATGAGAACAGGGCTTGGAAGCTGGCTGCAAACTCCCTTTGCACCTGTTTGCCAGCCTGGTCCCATAGACCCATTGGTCCCACTCTGGGTTATGTGGGTGTCTGTGTGCAAGGGAGTGATTTTTGGTGTTCATTTATATAAAATATCTCTGTTTCCTACTGCTTGTTCCTCCCTGGCTGCGGAAGGCTCTTGTACAGAGCTAGCTGGGTCGATCTTTGAGTTTAGATGTAAATAGAGCTCAGTAAAATACTTGGTGTGCCCCCAGGGCCTCCAGGAGCCTTGCTGCTTTTTGGAGGTCTTGGAGCATAGAGGCCTCCACAGGAAGAAAATGATAATGACTGTGGAACTCCTTGCTGCAGGATTTTGAGGATGCAGTTTGCAGAGTCCAACTGGACAAGCTGATGGGAGAGACATCTCTGAACCTCAGAAACAGAATCTAGGGCTGCATGGACTTGCATGCTCATTCACTACATCTGCTCCTATGCCCTTATGTCAAAGAGGTCCACCAGACACCTCCTTCAACCTGGGGTGCAATCGAGTGCAAAGGGCTTGACCTGCCTGTGTGGGCTGTGAGGGACCATTGCAACTCCTCCCACACCTTTAACAACTATGACCCCCTTGCCCTGTACCCAGAGACTCCCTCCCTGCATTTGGTGTCCTTTGAGCCAAAACCGTCAGGAGGAACATCCAGGGGTTTGTGCTGCAGCTTTGCTGTTTTTCAGCCTAGCGGGAGGCTCTGCTCTTAGCGTGAGACGCTCCGTTTTGCTGGCCTGGGGACTTTGCCTGTAGGCTTCCTGAGGCTTTCTTCCCCCTGCTCCTCTCCCATCTGTTCCCCCCCAAGGTTTTCTTGATAGGGAAGCCCTGCCGAAATTTCCAAGTGATTGTGGCCTACACGCTGCTGCAGACGGTGAGAGACCAGATCCTGCGGGAGAACATGAGTGGAGATGACATCCTGATGGTGAGCGGCTGTGCGGGACATCCCATCCCACTGCTTTGGGGGCATTCCCGGACCCCAGGCTGCCAGGGCTTGGGAAGAACCACTCTCTGGAAGTGACTTCAAAGGAAAAACCTCGAATTTGAGTTTTTGGAGGTGGTTTGGTTCTAAAGGAAGATGCTGGCTTGTGATGTAGGTAGGCTGATGTGAAGGCATCTCCTACCTCGTCTCCAAGCAGGGTTTTGCCAATCTAGCATGCCTGTAAAAATGACTTTATTTCCCTGAGAAGAGTGAGAAAATCCTGGAGAGGAGGAAGAGAATTGGACTGAGAATCAAATGTGAAAGCTGGGGCTTTGGTCTTCCAACCCTCTCTGCCAGCTCTCCCCCCGTTCAGAAGTTGAGCGGATGCGTGAGACTGCCCTGATTTTCCTCCATCTCTTCCCTGGCCAGCTCTGTGGGAACCTGGTGGACCTGGATGCCGACCAGCTCATCTCTGAGGCCTGCTCCACCTACGAGCGCCTCCTGGAACATGCGGACAAGGTGAGGTGCAGGATGCCCCAGGAGGCAGCTGCAGGGAAGAGGCCATCGTTTTGTGACCTCCACCGCTCTTTCCCAGGTGCCGGCTGCACTGATGGAGTTCTTCACCCAGGCAAGGAAATAGGAGCAGGAGGCAAGCTGGTTGGATGCAATAAATATGTGCACTCAGGCTGGTGTGGTTTCATGGGGAAGTTTGCTTACCCTGGCATTTTTTTGTGCTCTGCTGTTCATATACGCTGGTCAGGAGATGGGATCTCATCTTGCAACACAGGGATTTGTGTGGATCTTGCGGCCAGGACTGAAATGCCTGGCCCATTGGCACCAAGCTTTGATTCTGCTGTCCTGTTCCACCCTTGACCAACTTGGTATCATCCCAGATGGGGCCAGGGCACTGTCTGACCTATGGTGCTAGCAGCGGGATGAAAGAAGGGAACTGGGAAGGCAAAGGACCACTGGGGGACAAGAGCCTTCCAGCTCTTACTTCTACATGGCAGGGTCAAGGCAGAAGAACAGTCCTTTCTTGGGCAGAAGCGAAGGCATCCACTCTCCAGTCATTCGTAGTGCAAGATCTGGCTGTGTTTTAAGGCTGGAACCTGCTCAGATCCTGTTAATGTCCTAGCTTGTGCAGGACTTGTGCTAATGAAGCCTGAGTTTGACATCAGATATCTCATCTTTGAGCACGAGACTGCCCATAGCTTGCTTGTGAGCCACTGATGTGATGGACCAGACTGTGATGGAGACAGACACCAACTGACCATGGAAAATGCTGCACCTCTGGATGGACACAGAGCAGGCACCGAGTTCCCACTCCTTGGCCTATGTCCAGCTCATCAGCAAGGCTTCAGCTCTGCAGGGAAGGTGAGTGGGATGGGGTTGACTGCAGGGCAGGATGGAGATAGCACCGATTCCACGTGTACTTTGGAAACTTGGCCCATCTGGAGAAGAGGAGGGGCAGAAAGCAGAAAGCAAACACCTCTCTGCATTGCACCTTGCGTGTGCCTTGGCTCCCTCCCTCCCTCTGTTGTTTCTCTTTCATCTGGAAAGAGCCAGAAAGGCCGATATTCCCCAGCGCCTGGCTAGCTGAGGACAAAATAAACAAGAACAAGGAGGAAAACTGTGACTGCGAGGGAGCACGGCCACCCACTGCACGGTGGCGTGTTCAAAGTGACCCTGACAGGCGCTGTGGAAGCCGCAGGTGACGCTCATCAGACGTGACAGAGATGGAACTAGCTGGGAGGAGGCTGTGCGAGGGGCCAGGGCACGACCTGAGAAGCTGCAAGAGCGGCAAGAGCGCCGAGCATGCGGCGTGTCCCCATGATCCTGCAAATGCATCTCCTCAGGGCACACGGTGGGGAGAAACCATGCCAGTACTTTTGCAGCTGCCAAGAATTGTTCCTTCTTTTTTACAAATGGGTAAACTGAGGCAAGCAGAGGCAAGGCAATAGCTTGGGAGCGGGGGCATGATCTCTGCCTGTGAGCACAGCTTTTGGCGAGGTCCCTAGCACCTTGGCCACGAGACCATTTTTCCTGAGCGGAAGTCAGATCCCCATGTCTGTGGGTTTGAAGGTCCAGGAAAGCTCCAGCTTCTCCAGCTGGCTACTGAGCGCTGCAGCTGGCACATATGTGGAGCATCCCTGTGCTGGTGGGTTTGCTGCGCTGCTCCTTCCACCCAGAACACATCCTTCGCCCACCAAACTGATGCAGAAGATGCAGCACACCTTCCCTCCTGGCTTTTTTTTTTCAAGGGGTACAACAGTGATTGCTTTAGGTGGGCTGGCCGCACGTTGTGCTGAAGTGGAATGTGCTGCATCACCTGCTGAAGAGCAGGCAGGTCCTCAGCCCTTTGCCAAGTTTGGAGACTTTGTCATGTCCCTGGAAAGACAAAACCCCCAGAAGGGTCATAAATCTCCATGAGGGTTAAAGAAGGAGAGGGAAGACACTCTGGCTAGCATGAGGAATTCATCCGTTCTCCTGTGGGTTGGCAGGTGGAGCAGAAAATCTGCCGATATATTCAAGGCCCTAATAACTTTGGAAGCGTCCGGTGGATATTAATACAGAACTGTATCTCGCCTCCGCTGCTGAGCAGCTTTTATCACTGCAGACACTTTTGCTGACACCGAGCTATTTGTTTTGCAAGAGATGCTCCCTGGGCAGGGATCAGGGGAGGCTGAGCTAATGCTGCCTGACATACTTCATTTGGGAGATAAGAAGGGCTGGTGAGAGGAGAAGGAGACTGGGAAGGACTCTGGGGATGAAGGCCTTCTCACACTCCTCTGGGAAGTGGGAGCCTGTGCGGAGAAGGGAGTTTGAGGAGGATTTTGAAGAGCTGTGAAGTAGCACCTGGCTCTGTGTGTCTTAATTCTGCTCCATCTTCCCTGGACCAAGCCTTGGGCTGTCTGTTGGGATTGAGGTGTCAACTGAAATACAGCTCTTCTGCTGGGCAAAATGGGATGTGTTGGACAGCCTGTGGCCAGCAGCTGGTCTGGGGCTGAGTTCAGGGTCACCATGGCCAGACCCATAGGGCCTATAGAGGGATCTGCCAGGGAAGCAACCACGCGGGCTGTGGTTGACTCGTCATTGCTCCTCCGCTAAAGCAGCAGCTCCTGCATTCCTGCAAGGAAGAGCCAGCAGAGTTACGAGTGTTTGGGTTATTATTTTAAGACATTTTTATGAGACAGAGCGTGACGATGGAGAAAAGATGTCCCTGTTTGCCCTTGCAAGACCTCATAACACATCGGTGCCTTTACAGCCTTAGTCCCGGGAGTTGTTTCCAGCTTTTCTTGCTGGCAGCGTAGAAGTTACCAAGCTGTGCGTGTCCCCAGGTGTGATAGTTGGGCCGAGGGATTGCTTGGGAACAGGATGGGGTTGGCTTTGGGCGAGCGCTGAGGAAGTAACGACCAACACAAGTGACCACCAATTCCTGAAAGAAATGCTGAGAAAACCTGGCACTGCAACGGAAGAGGAAGAGTCGGCTGCTGAAGAGCAGATGGAAATCAGACCAGGACAATTCCTGACTAGTTTGCCAGGCCATTTCTCCCCAAATTAAACTTTCAGTTTGTTTTCTTAATGGGAGATTTCAGATAGCCAATTTGAAAACAGAAGCAGCAGCAGAGCATTAGTTAGTTGTTGCTGTTAGCTTGTTTTTGAGGAAATAAAACCTTCTTTTGCATTTTGTTTTTAAGATTTCTCTCCCTTTTGCTGCTGGGGAGGGAATGAGAAAGTCTTTTAGCTGTGAATAAATAAGGTAGACCTTCTGCAAACTCAAAACACAACTCCCTTTACTTATTTATTCCATCTATTTCACCCAGTAAAAGCAGCAAACACTGCTGAGAACTCGGGCTTATTTTCCTAAACACGGTAATTGCTCCAAGTCAGCTTTTCTATTTTTTTGTTGTATTTAATCACCCTCCCATTAACTAAAATTCAGATTTAATAGGATTTCAGCCAGCTTCCTTGTGTCTTGCTTGCCCCAGTGTTAGTTGTGCTTTGGAGCGGTCTCACCTGTGAGATGTGCTGCTGATATACAGACAGACACACATATGTACGTGACAACTTACTCTCTGTGACGGTGCCATGTGGCAGCTCCTGATTTATTTCGAACTCAATGAGAGCTTGCTCTGAGATGAATTTGTTCGTATTAATTACACCGGGTCCCTGCTGAGATTTTTAACAAGATTCTGCGTTCCGAGCAGCGCTGCTTCGCTTCTCCTCCTGCTCTCCCTCCTCCCTTTCGGGGCCCGTTGTGCACAGAGGGAATTTCGCTCCCCGAGACGCTGGTGGGCACGAGCGTGCTGGTGACGCTCGTGATGATGGGACCTCCAAGAGGAGCATCCAAGGAGCATCTCCAACGCAGGGTCAGCGCGACCCTCCTGGCGCGGTGCTTGGTCTGCTGCAAACCATGGGCTCTGAGAAAGTGTCATCGGCTGTTCTTGAGCAGCTGCCACGTTCGGGAGAAACCCTGCACCCGTGGGAAATCTTTGCCTGTTCTTTAACCTGTCCTTGCTGGCTTCTTGGTCGTGCATATCCACCATTGCCCAGCTATGGCTGGTGAGCTAGCCCCGCTGCTTGCTCCCTTCTTGCATGGTGCTGTACCCGGAAAGCCCTACGAGGTGTCACTGACCAGAGCTTGCTGATGTCCCAGGTCCCTGAGAGCTCCTCAGGCTTTCCACAGCTCCCAAAAGCTAATGGATGATGTAGCAAACGCAGCGAGCGCGATGGCAAGAGCAATCTCTTAGCTTCCCCAGTGAAATAAGATGCATCAGGTTCCGGTATTCAAATATTTATGGACTGAAATCTGACCTGGAAATGAGAGCAGTGGAAACTCAAGCAGGGCAGTGAGCAATGGAAGCTCTCCTGCTTCTTGTGATCAACCCATAAGTTGGGCCTTTTATCTTGCCTAGAGAGAAGAGGGGAACACAAAGTCTGTCTCCAGGACAGAGCTGAGCTCATGGGACAAACCCCACTGCCATGCAGAAGCAAGAGACTCTCCACAGTGTCACCCAGACCAGGCAGAGAGAGTGCTAGCTCCTATAGTGCTCACTGAGCACGAGAGAAGACCACCCATTGAGCGAAGACCCCTAGCAGGAGGCACCGAGCTGGGAGCGTTAGCAGCAATCTTGGCAGAAGTGATGAATAACCCAAAGTGTTGGGTTTTCTTCTTCCTTACAGGTCCGGGTGAGCAGGCAGGAGGTACTTCCCCATTAATCTTGTCAGCTCCAGACTGGAGATGACAGTGAGTCTTCTATGGGAGCCCTTGCCCTCCATGAACGCAAGCTTTGAGGTTGGTGACTGGATCACAGAGGGCTACAGAAGGTTCCACATGTTGAGGAACATCCATTCCTCATCATGAAATATGTTAGTATAAGGGTTGCTGCTGGCCAAGCATCTTGGTCTGAGGTGATGGGGTTAAAGCAGGGGTGGGGAGGCACCAGCACCAGCATGGGCGCATGCATGGGGAAACCTGTGCACGCTCAACAAGGCCACAAATAGCTCCAGGAGAACAGTGAGGACACGGCCTCCCCACAGCCCGGAGATCTGAAGGCAGAAGAGCATAAACTGCTTTTATCGAAGTGAAGCCGGCTTTGCGCTCGCACCAGCGATTCCCCGACCTCGCGGGCTTCCCTCCGTGGGATTAATGAGGTTAGTCAACGAGCGTGATCCGATTTGGGTCTGTGCTATTCTCGGCCGGGTTTAGACGCCGCGGCACGGGCGCGTGTGCGGATTGGCGGCGCGCGGCGCCTTGGCGGGATCAACCAGAGCATATTGATAAGCAGCCTGGTCCCCGCCGGAGCTAACGCCGGTAAAAGGTTTAAAGAGGACACGTATTTTGCTCGCGAGGGGTCTCTGAGCAGGGTGCTGATGTGCCGGAGAGGGGCTGGTTTTCTTTGGGGACCCTTCGTGGCCCAGCAGGGTAGGAGAAAAGCGGGGCTAGGAGTCCAGTGCTGATGCTTGCCCAACCCAAGGAAGGGAACTCTGGCAAGGGACGATGTTCCCCTGCGAGGATCCCTCTGTTCAGAGGCTCAACCTAGGTAAGCTCAGCCTAGGGGTAGGCAGGGATGCTCCGGTCCAGCTCTTGAATCCGCATGGGGCCACGAGGGCCACAAGGGCCATGTCCAGCTTTCCAGGAGCCCAGTTCCTCTTTGTTCACCACAATTCGGCTCTGTTTTGGCAGCGATTAACCTCTGCTCCTACCCCGAAAATGTTTTTGCAGCCTTTAAGTGCTGTAGAAATCAGCTCTGTAGCTGCAGCCGAGAGAAGGGGGCAGCCAGTCTGGATCCTCTCTCCAGCTTGCCCTTCTTACTTTCCTATATTTTAATTTAAATTGGGGCTCGACACATCCACCGCATGGAAGCAGGATCCAGGTTTGGAGCCTTGGGGTTTCACTGGGAGATGGTAGAGCCAGGGGGGCTCCCCATTGCTGCGGATGTGCTACCTCCTCCCCACAGAGATGGGGTGCAGGGGGCTGGATGAGGGGGACACAGGGTGTCCCCTTCCCTTGGGGTCACTCCTTAGGTGCCTGGGTAGTCATCAGTGAGCAGTTTCCGAGTGGCTTTTCCCAGCTTCGGGGAGCTTTTACCTGGCTGATACCGTGACACCGGATCAGGGCCTGGGATTTGGGCTGCTCTCGGGGCGCATGGAAGAAGCGGAGCATCCTCAAGCCCACGGGCGTTTCCAAAGCAGCCTGCTGCTTAACTACGTTTTTCCAATTTCTTCTCTGCAAAAACAACTCCAGAGCTGTCTCCTTCGTTTCGTCGGCAGTAACAAAGAAAATAAGTTGAATTATGTGAAATCTCCACCCCTCCCCAGCCCCAAAGCCCATTTCTCTTTCTCCCCAGACAGTCCTTGTCGCTGCTTCAATTGCTTCTAATGGAGATGTCCATCACGGAGCGGACGCAAGCGAGGACATTAACCCAGATATGATTCCAGGCAGGAAGGACTGCATTAATGACCATTTAAACCCGTGTGCGTCGCTGGTCCAGCGGAAGACGACGCGGGCTGATTTCTCTTCCGTCCCTGACAGCTGAATTTTCCCTTTGCTTTTCACATCCCAGGGATCTGGACAGCTTTGGTGTCCTGCCGTCACCTTTTGCTGGACGTACGTGCTCGGAGCACAGGCAGGATGAGTTCAGAGCTGGCCTGAGCTGGACCAAAAGAAAACCAAGTACCAGACTTGGAGGACTTTGCAGCAGATGAGGAGGTGACGCGTTCCGTGTCCCATGGCCTTCCAATCTCCAGCCTGGGCACCCTGCACGCAGCCGCTTGCCTGGGCGACCTCGAGGAGCAGCACAGTCTCCAATGCACCTGGTCCTATAAGCGAGACATCTCGGATGCTCCTCCAGGACCCATCCGATCCTGCAGATCCTCCGTAGCACAGGGGAAAAGCCAGTGCTGCCTAGTCAGGAACGCCAGAGTGGAGCTGCGTTTTCCATCTTCCCCTGTAAACCAGGGCTAACATGCACATACACTAACCAGGCCACTCTCTCTCCAGCCTTGGTGTGACCGGAGCAAAAAGACATCCTTCACGAGCAAGTGCTGAGGTCCTAATGTTGCATTATGGAGCATAAAACACAGTAATATTCACCCAATTACACTAATGCTGCTTATTTGCTCTTGTTACAGAGAGTAATCGCTCACCCAGAAGCTATTAAATTAGATAAGAGCAGAACAAACAAAACTATTCATTTTATTCACTATATATTTATACACCTACCACTCCAGCGTGTAAGCAGCCGCCACACTCTGGCTTTTATATATTCCACTTGCGAGCGAGACAAAGACGACATTTGTCACGGCCGTGGGTGTTGTTTCTCCTTGGAAAGCCACTGCAGGAAAGACAGGGGCCGTGTTGGGCTTTGTTAATCCTTCCCGGGAGTGGGATCTGCCTCCTTGCCCGCTGCAGCCCCGGCCGGGAGCCGCCCAGCGTCTCCGGCAGCGCCTCGCGCCCTGGAAAAGTTTGGGCGCTTTATTTAGAAGGTTACAGACACATGAACTAAAAATAAGCCACTCCGAAATGTCTGTCGCGCACCACATGCTTTAAAAAACATATCATTATCCACTCCTGTTGCTTGTCGATTTGGTCGCCTTCCCGCCCGTCAGCGAAGCCCATGGGACACGCGGAGCGGGGACGGGGCTGGCGGAGCCCTCGGGCTGCAGCTCCCGCATGGATCACCAGGAATGCCGGAAGGATGGGGATGGAGGTGTCCAACCAGGTAACTGCTCCCTGGGAATTGTGCCGAACCCCTTCCGGCCAGCCTGGGGTCAGCAACGCTGAGATGAGGAGCAGGAGAAGAGGAGCCACCGTGGCCCTGCTGCCCGCAGCCCTTGGAGGTAACGGGCAAGGCTGGGGGAACGTGGCCTTGAGCGCTGGTCACGAGTGGGACCCTGCTCGTGGGTGGCAGATGCGCCCCAGGGTCCTGGGGAGCGGAGTTCCCAGGCGCTCGGGAAAGCCTCGTTTGGCTGGAAAGCTTGTCTGAAGGAGCGGGGTGGATTTTCCTGGCCTGGTTAAGAGCTACATTGGGTTGCAAAACATTAAAGCGATCCGGATGGGCTGGAAACCAAAGGCAGGAGGTTTGCCGAGATAACGGAGGCAACCATTCCTCATGCAGAGCGATTTAGATTAGGGCGACAACTTTATTAAATTTACAGGAGCTAAGAGAAACCTCTGGCCAAATGCACACACTCTGCGTGCTCCTGCTTCGGGATATGAGCCCGGGAGCCGGCTGCCTCTTGGATTAAAGGGAAGCTTTCCCAGACACCTTTCATTTCCCCGGTAGCCGGTCCAACACCGAGGGCTAATTTGAGCTATTAGGCCAGGTCAAATCCCATCGGTCTCAGCAGCTGTGCATCATCTCCGAGGGCTTCTGCTAACACCCTCCTCCTCCTCGCGCGCCAAGTTGCCTCTCGGGGAACGGAGCTGGGAGACTTTCCCCAGCCAGGTTTAATTGGGTCCATCCTGCATGAGGTGCTCTGGGCTCCACGGCAGCGTGCCGGGCTCTGCCCCGCTCATCGCACGGCTCCGTTCCCCTTCCAGAGCAAGCTCCTCGGTGATGCTGTCGGGCTTGCAGTGCCTGCCTCTGCCCCGAGCCCGGCTCCAAAGGTCCTCGTGCCTGGAAAGAAACCCCTAGGAAAAGGTGGTCCTGACACAGCCTTTCCATCTTGGCCGGCACCCCCGTGCACCTTGGGGTGCTCTTCTGTCCCTAGCAACTCCCCCGTGGTCGGACTCAGCTCTGATGCTGGGGGTCCTTGTCTCCCAGTGCTCTCCTCTAGGCTGGGGACACCTCCCAGGCTCTGCTGCTGGAGGAGAGAAGATGTTATGGCCTGATGTAGACCCTGGGGTTCCTGAGAAGAGCTGGTTGGAGCCCAGGTCTCCCAGGGCTGGTGGTGAGAAGCCACCATGGCCTGGAGAGCATCTTCTGCAGGGGCTTCTCTGCCCGATAGGCTTTGGGGAACCCGTGGGGCTCTGTGCAGAGCCCCTCTGGAGGCAAGGGCCAGGTTGGCAAACAGATGGCAAAGGGAGACTTTGCAGGGAAAACGCTCCGTGGATGGAGTATCCTGAGGGATCAAGGGACTTGGGCAAAGAGGATTACAGCAGAGGCCAGAGCTCAGCCCGGCTTCTCAGTCTTCCCGTCCCTGCTCCTTCCCCTCCCCATGGTCTTGCATCCAAAGCCGAGCCCGGCTATAAATAGAGCCCAGAGGCGGTGTGATCATCAGAGGGCTTCGCTGACATCTGAGGCCAGCGTGCAAGCAAGGAAGTGAATCAAAAGCATGTTAATTATAAGCTCCATTAGAAACATGAGGGGAAAGAAAATCACCTTTAATTGCTAAATGCAATAGATGAAAATCAGCATGGAAAGCAAAGCTGATATTTGGCTGCGAGAGGAGCGTTACAAGAGTTCATAAATAGTGGGAAGCTGTAAACAAGCATATGAATCCATGTGGAATGTGCTTGCAGGAGGCCTCTTGTCCCTTCCTGCACATCCTCCCCCTTCCTAGGCTGCTCGTGAAAGAAGCGGGCTCAACTTTTGGGTCAAGCGTGGGGCAGGGAAGCCCCGTTTGCCCAAGAACATGCAAAGCTGGGCCCAGGGCTGGGATGTCCTTGCTCTTGACAAACGACGATGCAAAGTGATGGTGCAAAGAGTCTAGCTGGGCTGGTGCTAGGTGGGAGAGAGGATCCCTGCTCCTTTCCCTTGCTGAAGAGGAGGAAACCAGGGATGTGCAAACACATCCAACTGACTGCACATTAAATGGAGATATGACCTGAAAATGCCTCTTCTTGGGCCTCTTTCCAAGGTGGAGAAAATTTTCATAAAAGATATGAGCCTTATGTATGTGGGGAGCAAACCTGAGCCTTCAGGACAGCTAGCAGTACTGTGCAGCATTTACTCAGTTTGGCCTCAGCTCGCTGACCTTTCAAGGCAAGTCAAGGCTAACAAAGCGGGGTTTTTCTTCAGCTAGTTGGACAAATTCGGGGTTTTAGACTCTTCGTTAGCTGAGGCCTTGCCAGCCTCACTGCTGTGCAGGAAGGCGCTGCTGTGCCCTGGCATCTTCTCTGTCAATACATTTCCCAAGCACTTTCAGCTCAAAGCATCCAGTCTTCTGCATGTTGAGCTCTTGGGGCTGAATTACAACTCTTGTTCTGTCAGAGGAGACCTCCTTTCACTCCGTAGCCAGAAGACATCTCTTTTAGAAGTATAATTGCTCTTGAGTTTTGTGTTATTTAAGTAAAGGTGGAGCAATAGGCGCAGAAAGTGATTCACCAAGGCCACAGAGCAGAGACAGGGACAGAGCCCAAGTTCCTGCTGTGTCCAGTACTCTGATGTAGCTGCAAACCTTCACTCATCCTCATACAACCAGAGGATTTACTCATCCTCATGTATGAGGATTTACTCCTGAGCCCATGAACGGTGCTCCAAAGCCTTGGCCCAAGTCCTTCCTACGAGTCCCGCCGGGCACATGCCCTGGCCCATCTCCTGCCAACAGCAGCAGCGGGGCAGCATGACGAATGCACCTTTCCCTGGCTGGGCAATCAGCCGCAGGTCGAAGCGGGAAGCGGCGAACAGGAGGCATCAATCGCGGGAATGACCTTTGTGGCGGCCGGCGGGGAGGAAGTTAAGGGCTTGTTTGCACCCAGCCGGTGAGCGCTTCAATTGAGATGCGGAGATAAAAGTAATAAAGTGCCTTCCACTTAGGCTCGCGTACAAGCCCAGTTTAAAACGCGTTCCCCTGCCGAAAGCTCTTGCTGGCTCTGGCTGCAGCGCTCGAGCGAGGTGCACGGTGGCTGCGGCAACGGCGATTTGTTTCCCAAGGTTTCTTCGAGTGCCCCAGCTCCCTTCCGCCTCGGGCTGAGGCCTGTCGAACTCATAGCAGTTGCCCCCATGGCTTTCCAGCTGAGCCGCCTTCGCGGTTTGTTTATTTGGGACTTCAAAGCGAAGCCGGGATGCACCGGCGTGCGGAGCGGGACAAGGCGGCAGGCCAGGGGAACCGCTGACTCCAAAAGAAAGCGAGCCTTTCTCTGCGTAATGCTCCATGAAATTGTTCAACAGGAGCGTATCTGGAGAATTAAATGGATCAGACGGAAGTGGAGAAAATGCGTTTTGATTATTTTCTTTTAATCTTGATTTTTCCTTTTCTTTTTTTTTTTTCCACCCTTTTTGTCTGGGGAGAGAAAAGCTTTTTGATCATCGGGAAAGGAGGTCATTCCTCCGCCGAGGAGGCAGCAATCACAGCAACAGCGCGAACAGGTTGGGCGCGGGCTCTGCCAGGGAGGAGGCACCAGGGAAGCGCGGGAGCTGCCCAGCGGGATGCTCCCTGGCGGGATGCTCCCAGCGGAGGCCGTGCTCGGAGTTCCGTGGCCTCCCACTCGCTGTCTTCGGGAGGCGGCTTTACCCACGCAGGAGCTCGCTGGTGCCCAGAGAAGCTGCACGAGCTCCTCGCTGGGTCATTTCACCTCGCTCTACACTAGGGCCGAGCCAAACTAGCAAATCCATCCCGGGCAGCTCCTCACTCCATCCCAGAGATGATGCTCGCTCGGTCGGGAGTGCAGCACGTGACACCACGTTACTCACAGGGCTAGTGATTCCAAATGGGCTAAAAATGTTTCTATATACATTTAGTGTATATATATATATATATGTATATAAGATAATAATAGAAAACTTGTATTGAGGCAATTAAGTCGCTAAATAACGTAATTGCTTTGGGTTCAAATGAATTAACCGTACTGGCAATTGCTGTGGCTTATGGGGAGCTGGAGGCAGGATGGGCAGGTTCTGGGGTCCACAGTAGGGGCTTGGAAAGCGGCATTGTGATCCTCATGGGGAGCCGGGAGGGAGCACCCCACGCAGGGACCCGAGGGGACTGTCCCCAGCCTTGGTTTCCCTGGGTGTTTGATGGGGACGCAGACGCCCTCGGAGACGTAAGGGCAGAAAACCTGGGTGACTCTCCAGGCTGCCGTGCCCTTGGCCTCCCCGTCGTTTCCCGGCTCCATCCGCCTCCCTCCGTCACCGGTGCCGGGGGACGCCCCAAGCTGCTGTCCCCCCACGCGAGCCGGTGGCCGCGCAAGCGCGGGCCTGTGGCACCATCTAGCGGGCGCAGGGCCCCGCGTGGACCGGCCGCCCTGCGCGCCCCAGCACCCCGATTTGGGCCCGGCCTTGGGGAGCCGGGCGCTTCCCGCCTTCCCCGCAGCCGGGCGCACCATTCCCGCGGGATACCCAGCGCTGGCGACGCCGCGGGAGCGGCCGGGCTGGCCCCGCGCTCCCTCCTGCGCTGCCCCTTGCAGCAACGCCGGTATTTCCAGGCCCCCGGGGGACGGGAGGAGCGCGGGCGGCCCCGGGAAGCGAATTCCCGGGAGCGGGGAAGCCCTCGGGGCGCGCGGTGAGGCCGGTCCGGCCCCATGGGGTCCCCCTGCGCCCCTCTTTATCCCGCCGCTATTCCCGGAGCTGGGGCTGGGAGCGAAATCAGCAGCAGGAGGGGCGGGAAAGGAGAAAAGAGAAAAATATCCGCCCGCAAAGTGCACGTCTGTGTGGTCGGGTCTTAAAGCGGCAGCCGAGCCGCTGTGCAGGGGTTTGCTAAGGGCGAAAAACAAGCCCAAAAACTCATTTCAGCCGTTATATGGCAGATCTTTGTGCTGCAAAACCTCAGTCTTCCCCTGCCCTCCCTCCTCTTTCCAGTGGGTTGCTCCCAAGTGGCAGCAGTCCTGGCAGCCGGGCCCAGGCGTCCGGGCTCAAACTCTTGGGCTCCCCCAACGGTGCAGTGAAGAACGGGGGGCAATTCCTCCAATATTTCTCACGGCGTCACCATCCGTGCAAGTTATTTGATGTTAACGCCTTCATTCCCACTGGAGTTAGTGAGTGTTGCCATATGCAAAACCTGCATGGCTTTGGGGCACAAGGGTGTGGAATTGGCCCCAAAATGGGGAGAAATCTGGGGGTGGAAGTTCCCTTTTGGCAAGGGGGGTTTGCTGCTTTTCCCTTAGGTGAGCAGGCTGGTGCTGGCAGTGGTGGGTCCATCAGCAGCCCCTCTCCATACCCAGGCCTGGCCCTCAGCTCCGGGTGGGTGGGAGTATTTTGGGGGGATATTTTGCATTTTGCACCAGCTCCCGAGGGGTTTAGCTCAGCTTCTGGAGGCGTTTTCCACTCCGGTAGCTCCAGGGGGGCCCCCGTGGGGCTGGGGACAGGGCTGTGGCTGTGGGTGGTGGGACCGGCATCCCCAGGGGGGACGCGTGGGGGGCCAGCACGTGGGGTGGCCGTGGGTGCGCGCAGCGGCCGTGCGCAGGGTGGCCGGTGGCCTCTAGGACCCAGCAAGGCGCATGGGCTGGCCCGAAACCCTCCAAACTTTTCTTTTTTCCCCCCCCCTCCGCAGCCTCTCGCTTATTCATTGAGCTGAGCAGCGAATCCCTCCAGCGCGCGGCGAGCCAGCGCGCCGGAGCGGGAGGAAGGGACATCCCAGCGCGGGGCCGCCGCCGCCATGTGAAATCCGCCCCGTGCCGCTGCAGAGGCAGGACCGGCGCCCGGGGGCTGCCTTTCCCGCTCCGCGTCCCCCCTCGCCGCTCCCCATGCATCCCGACGGGAATGGGCAGCGCTAGCGCCGCGGGCCCGGGGAAGCCGCCGCGCGGAGAGGAAGCGCCGCGGGGCCGGCGCCTGCGGGCCGCCTTGTGCCGGGGTGCCGGGCGCCGCTAGAGGAGCCGGCCACCATGGCGGGCGGCTCGTGGGGGCTCTGGGCGCTGCTGGCGCTGCCGGGCGGCGGGCCCGGCTCGGCGGCGTCGCGGGAGCCCGCCGGCCCGTGCCGCGTGAAGACGGTCACGGTGTCCACGCTGCCCGTGCTCCGCGAGAACGACATCAGCTGGAGCGGCGCCCCGCCGCCCGCCGCCGCCGCCGACTCCCGCCTCATGCTCTTCGTCCGCAACGAGCTGCCCGGGCGCGTCGCCGTGCAGGACGACCTGGACAACACCGAGCTGCCCTTCTTCACCCTCGGTAGGCGCGCGACGGCGCGGCCCGGCCCGTGCCCCCCTCCCCAAACCCGAGTAACCTGCCGCACTCCCTGCCCGCACCCCCCGGCGCCGCTCCGGGCCCCGCGGCCGCCGCGGGGCTCCCCGCCAGCGCTCGCGACCTCGCGGAGCACCTGGGGCTTCTCGACCCGCGAGGGCTGCAGTTTCTCCCCGCTCCCTTGTCCTTGGCATGCACCCCTCGTCTCTGCTGGGGAGGTAGTTTCCCTTTGTATAGATCAGGGCCTGGAGGCTGCTGTGTTGCTT
>VZSG01000290.1:851508-877759 GCA_013398315.1 Nothoprocta pentlandii
GCACCTGCGGAACCGAGGCAGCGTGTCAGCCGGGTGCGAGCGGGAGCCTCGGCGCGGGGCTGCCGCCCGAGCGGGACTTACCCCGTCCTCCTTCCTTCCACTCTCCTGAGGAGCCCATTGCGCCCGAGTCCGCCGTGAGGAACACGGGCCCGATGACCACATCAGCTTCCACCTCTTTCCCTGAGAAGGAAGGAGCTGTTGGTGGCCCTGGGCTCGGTACCAGGCCTACCTGTCCCCTGGGGTCCCGTGGGCTCCTACCGCCGGCAGCGGGAGCGTCTCTCCGGAAGCGGCGGCTGGGCCATCGGTCCAGGTGGTTGAGTCTCCTGGACAAGGCCGCCGTCTCGCAGCCACCAGTCTCACAGCAGCTGCAGATGTCCCTGGAGCCTTCCACTGGCACCCAGCTGCAACGGCACGGCAAGCAGCGTGAGCCGAGCAGGAAGGTCCGCTACCAACTTCCCTCCCTCTCCAGAGCTTTGTGCAGGCAAGAGAAAGGTGGCCACGGGGGTCTGAAGGTACTGAATGGGAGCTGAATACAGCAGCAGCGTGAGGGCTACAAGGGTTGCCAGTCCAGCAACTGATGGGTCCTCACTCACGTCAGCTATAGCTCACGTAAAGTATTTGTGCCCTTTGGACAATGCTTGGGTTTAGGATGTCGCCAGCCCTGAGTTCACATGGTCCTGTCCCATCCTCTCTTGGGCAACTTCACATTAGTGTTGAAGTTCTCCTTTCTTGCAGGCCCGTATAATGCACCAGCTACTCACATGTTCCTGGCTTTGTTGAAGGAACAGGCCTTGTTCAAGGGGTCGGGGGCCTGGTCAGCGGGGGTGACCTTCAGGTGGCAGGTGATGTAGATCTGCAGAGTGAAGCAGGAGGAGAGGGGTGAGGATCCTCCTGTGGAGCACCTTCTCTGGGTTCAGCCTCACGGAGGAGGAATGAAGTCTTACCAAGTTCCTTGTGTCCCCAGCAAACCTGAACACGTCGATCCTGAACCGAATCATGTCCTCCCTGGGCCGGGGGGTTATGAAGGCAGAGCTGGTGTCATCTGACCTTCCATCTACCAGGCATCTAGAGACACAAGAGTGGAGTCAGGAGCACCCAAGCGAGGCACCTCCCCAGCTGCCACAGCAGCCGTCGGGCTCCAGGGAGGTCCCTAGGCCTTACCCATTGAAATCAATAATGGAGTAGTGAGGAGAGGAGTCGCTGTCTGGGCTCAGGGCAGCAACGCAGTTGTCCACGAAGAGCCTCAACGGCACGTGGTTCTCGGTGCTGACCTCCGCCTGGATGTTCAGGATGTCACCCAGCTGGAAGCCCGTGAAAGGCCTCTCCGCAGTCCAGTCCTCTGCAAGGCAGCAGCACGGTGGGGAATGGATGGGTGGCTCCTGCCTCTCCTCTAACCCCCCAGTGACAAGAGCCATGGCAGGTGGTGGGTCAGCAGGACAAGAGGTCCAAGGGAGCAGAGCAGGGAGCCCACGGGCACTGCTGTTTGCTCTTTAGCAGGTTGGTTGCCCATCCTCCTCCATGGGCAAGGCCCATAGCCTCCAGCTGCCTGTCTCAAGGGCCTTGTGTGCTCGATGTGCTAGGAGAGCGGAGGAGATAAGAGCTTTCCCTACCTCGGGGTGACTTCCCACCTACCGTTCATGAGGCGCAGGGAGAACACCAGCCTCTCCTCTGCAGCCAGCGTGGAGCTGAAGGGAGCCCACGTGGGCTTGATGGCGTTGCTGCTCACATTTTCCCTCCTGGGGAAGGGAAGAGGGAAGGATGCTCACTAGGATGGAGCCCTGGGATAGCAATTAAGGACCAGGAAGGCACAAGGACGTGTTACCCTTACCTGGGATAGATGCACTCAATGGGGATCACGGCAGGATTGGTCCGGATGATGACTGGGTTGCTGGCTGGGCTGGGGTCATAGTTGATGAGTGTGCGGTAGATGAGGGAGTCAGGGGTTACCTGGGGAGAAGAAGATGTTGAAAAGCTGGCAGTGTGGTCACTGCTGCCCCATTACCCATCTGCTCCTGCGCCCTTTCACTGAGAGCAAGATCACTGTCCTTTGCCTTTGGTAAATGCTGTGGAAATCCAAAGAATTGGGTAAAAAGATGAATGAGAGGGACAACACCAGAGTGCTGAGATGCAGTTCCCTCCCGTGCTAGTCTTTGTTCGTACTGTCCCAGTGCCCAAGTTCCCTGAGGAGCTCCCGCTGATGCATCTTCCCAGAGGCCTTGGGCTTGTGCCCTGCAAAGCTGTAGGAATAAACGGAGCAGAGCATCTTGGGACCATCTGCAGGCGAAACTCCCTCTGTACAAGGGTGCACCGGGCTGCGCGTGGTGCCAGTCCTTCAGCACGAGTATGTGATGGGTGCTGGGCTCAGGTCCTGGGTTGCCCAGGAGCAAGAGGCCAAAATTGCTAGGGGTAATGCAATTACCTGCCAGTCCCATCTTGTCCATCCATCTCCAGGTCATGAGATGGGAAGGAAAAGGCTTTTGCAGGGGCAAACACAGGTTTGCTGGGAAGCAGCTGAGCTCTCCCTGTCTTGCAGGAGAAATGCCTGCTCATCCCTGCCCATGAAGTTTTTTGCCTGTGCTCTGTGTCACCCAGAGCACCCCTGGCTTAGCAGGACCCAGGATCTGCTGCATGCCTGGCTCCCACACTTTGGAGAGGCCTGGACCTGGTGGAGACCTCCGTGGAGAGCAGCGCAGGAGGATGGTGGAAGGCTGCCCACCCTTGCTGGACCCTGCGCTCATGGGGAAGTGCAGGAGGAGGGGGACAGTGGATGAGGTGATCCCAACCGGGAGGAGGTGCTGGAGCCCGGAGCTGCTTCAGGAGCCCCTGTCCAGTTTGAAGGGAAAGCAGCTGTGCCCGGGGGAAGGGAAGAATCGGGGAGGAAACATGGGGGGACCTGCAGCACAGTTACCTCCACCAGTGTCACCTAATCACAACCTCCCTTGGGCTAACACAGGGAAAGCGTCCCAGTGCTGAAGAGCCCACAACCATCTTCTCTCCCAAGGCCTCCTTCAGCCCCACAGCCAAGACATGACGCGAGGTAGACACCTGGATTCACCCCAGAAATGAGTGATCTCCCAAGCCAACAGCCATAGAGCCCCAACCTCCCAGCCCATCCAAAGCAGAGGAGAGCAGCTCAGCAAGTCCTCAAGCAGGAGCGGAGGAACCATGAGGATGCCTCGGCGGCGGGCCGAGCGCCGGGCTGAGCAGCTCCTTACCTGCACGATGCTGCCGCACTCGTGGAGGCCGGCGGCGAAGGTGACGGTGTTGAGCGCGGTGTTGAGCGAGCTGTGCTTGCAGGCGGCCGGGCCCAGCGTGAGGTCCGCCACGTTGATGAGGCGCCCGGTGCCGAAGAGGTCCCGGTGCACGGTGACCACCATCTGCGCCTCCTGGCACTGCACGGCCACGGGCCGCGTGCCGGAGACGGCCGGCGCCTGCGCCTCGTCCGAGCGCCACCCGGCGCGGGGGTCCACGCGCCACCGGTGGCCGGCCACCTCGCCCCACGAGAAGTCCCAGGGCGTGTAGGGGGCCACGCGGCCCAGTGCCGCGCAGAGCAGAGCCAGCGCCAGGCTGCTCCGGGGACACATCCTGCCCATGCCCGCCGAGCTCTGGGGCAACGGGCCGCTCCGGGAACCTTTATATGCCCCGCGTGGAGCCGTCCGCCCCCGGCTCCGCGGGCGGCGGGGACCAATGGCACCCAAAGGCCGTCCCTCCGCGGTCAGCGCGGTTCCGGGGTGCCCGAGCCCCCCGCGCGGGAATGCCCAAGGAGAGGGAAAACATCCCCGGCGGCCTCTTGCGCCACGTTGTTTATAAAACTCAGGCGAAGCTGGAGACGGGGAGACGGGTACAGCGTGACTTGTTTAGGTTGCGCGGGGCGATAAGGGGCTTCTCAAGGCTCCCCGGGGAGGGGAGGCAGCGGCAGGGCTTGGGGGGGCTGCCCCGCAGCGCCACCCCCGGGTGCTCCCGCGTCCTCCCCGCCGCCCGCTCCCGGCACACGGGTTTTCTGCTCTTTCCCAATCGCCCGCTCCTTGTGCTGAGGGAGACGGAGCCCGGCCAGCCCTGCCGTGGCGGCTCTGTGTGACTGCGCGGTCCCGATGTGGGACACACGGTCAGCACTGACCTGAGCTGCCACGACGGACACGAGTGCAGCCGGCCTCAGCCGCGCCGATACGGCCTCATCCTCCATCCCGGCGTGGCCGACAGTGAGGTCACGAGTGAGGAGAGCTGCCGCACAGCTCGATTTTGTGTTAATCTCTGCCGCTCTTCCCCATCCCTTTGGGTAGTGTTTGTTTTGGTGTCCTCAAGGAGACGGGACCAACGGCGAACACGGAGCCGGGAGAGCTGCTCCACGCGCCGCGCTGCTCCCCTCTCCCCTTCCCCAAGGGACAGCACCGTCTTGTCGAGTCCACCCCTGCGGCTGGAGCGGGGAGGCACGTGGACCAAAGCCACAGCTCTCAGGAAAAGGAGCAAGAGAAGCTGCTATAAAGAAAAGCTGGGCGTTTTTAGGTCTCTGCTTGAGTCAGTCCCTTCTGAGTGTCCTTAGCTGCAGTCCCCTTAGCTGCAGGCCAAAGGAGAGGCTTTTGCAGGGCACGGACCCTGATCTGCTCCCAACCACCCGCCCCAGCAGTGCCCAGCCATGCACATCTGCCACTCCTCCTCTTCTCTTCGGGAAGTCCCTGGCATGTTCTAGGCAGAAGAAAGCCTCTGGTTTGGATGGCTGAGATGGAGCAATGAAACCACAGGCTCATGATGAAAAACCTGCCTCCGCGCCCTGGTTTGTTACCCCTCGCCCTGTCTTTGGGGGGTTGCTACCACATGCTGCCAGTCCCACGTCAGCTGGACAGCGTGTCCAAACACACTTGTCCAAACAAGCCAAGTCAAGCACACGGGCTGCTTCAGTCAGCCTCTTCTCCGCAGAAGTCCCACCAGTTTTGCAGCTGGAGATGGCTGGTGCCTGACGCAATGTCCCCAAAGTGCCCGTGCAAAGACCCCACATTCACACCGCGTTGCAGGTGAGCCACAAGCCTTTGCAAAACCTCGGGCCTTTCCTGCTGGCTTTTCCCAGTACGGAACAGATCCCTCTCCATGCTGCTGTCAGCACAGCCAGGGCTTTGCCTTCATGTTTAAAATACCTTGAGATTGGCGGTCGAGTAGAAATACCAGGGATTCCAGCATGTGGGCAGGGAGCCGAACACTGTGCGTCAGGGAGCCTCTGTCTCGGGAGCGTATTTGGCAAACACATTTGCGCTGACAGCAGATAACATGAGCAACTGATGCTGAATCAGTAAATAAACATCTGCCCCCCTTCCCCAACGAGCAGGGGGAAAGCATGACAGTGAAGGCAGCTAACTTGGCCATGTCCTTGACTCGCAAGGACCATAGGAGCTTGCTGAGCTCACCCCAGCTGGGCTCTCTTGCAGCTACTGCTGGGGAGCCACAGCTCAGGTGCCAGTCCCAGGGTTATCGGTTAGGGGGTACCAGGCTGGAGAGAGGCCTTCATCCCCAGGAGAAAAAGACTCTTTGATGGATCACCTTGTAGTTACAAGGCTAAAATTAGCAGAGGTGAACCTCTTGCAGAAGAACGTGCCAAGGCTCAGAGCAGATACTTGTCTACGAGACAGGGAATTTCTGCTCCCAGAGCAGCTCTTGCCAGGTCTCCCACGTGCCCATCTGCCTCTTGATCATTCCAACCATAACATGAAGTTGGCCGTGGAGGAGCACAGCTGTGGAAGAGCACAGGCACATGGTAGGCATAGGGAGGAACAGCCGTCTCCAGCCTGGTTGCACGGGCAGAGGACCTCACAGGTGAGCGGTGGGGTCCTCTTAAGAGCCTGATGAATTTGGCAGCAGCAAAGCACACCAGAAAGGGTGGCTTTGAAAGAAGAGGGTCTGCCAGAGCCCACAATTTGGGCAAGAGGAAGAGCGAGGGACAGCTGTAGGGATGACCAAGAAGAGCAGGGAGAGCCTGAAGCCATGGTTTGCGTGGCTCAGTGTGCTCTGCTCAGTGCTAAACTGTGCTCTTTAGCCCCAGGGATGCTCCAGCCTCAGGGCTCTTAGTCTGAAGTGCAACCCTCTCCTCATGCTGGTGGAGGTGCTAAGAGGGGGGGGGTGCAAGAACTTCCCCCACTTAATGCTGCTCTGCTGAGCAAAGGAGCAAGTTTCACAGGAGCAGGAAGAATAAAATAAATGCAAGCCAAGCAACAATAGCTAAAGCCCCTTTCCTAGAGGGAGCGGGGGTAGAAATTCCAGTCCCTACACCAAGGACTGTTTATACGTTTTACCCAAGGCTTGGTACGTGTAAACACGTATAAACAGTCCTTGGGGCAGGGACTGGAATTCCTGCCTCCATCCATCCCAGGAAGAGCCCTATCCGCTAGGCCTCATGCTGGCTGCTATACTCACTTCCTCGACCACCAAATCTCAGCTTTTTTTTTTTTTTTTAAAAAAAAAAAGCAGCTACAGAACTAGCTCTTAAGTGCAGGAAGGCCCATGTGAAATTAGCTTTTGGTGAAGAGAGTGGAGGAGCCACTTCCTCTTGCCCGAGACAGGCCAGAGTCTGAGACAAGTGGCCCAACTTCCCCATTCCAGTGACAGATTAAACTCTGCTTCCTCCTAGTCTCTGTTGCACAGGTTTTTTTACAGCTGCAGACTCTGGCCTAAAGTCAGCCCAGCCAAAGAAGGATCAATACAGAGGTCCTTTTTCTATATATTTAGACCTAGGGAGAGTGAAGTTCCATAGAGAGGCGGACAATATTAGTCACCTTCAGCATCTTCTGTTCAGTCAGAGCAGGACTCCAGACTAAAGTAAGCTCAGCTCCAACCAACTACACAGTCACTCTCCCTTGCCCATTCACTCTCATACCACTCCATGGTCCAAGATCTTCCAGGCACTTTGATGGCATCAGAGCCTTAAGGCTTTCACACCCATGCTTAAAAGAGAAGGCCAACTTGATCATGTATGTGAAAAGGGTTCAAAAAGTTGTTGGGCTCTGCCGAGTTACTGAAAAAATTTGAAGAGGGCATAAGCTTGACAGGAGAAAGTCTAAAGTTATCTGTCTCTTTGCCCAGGGAGATTTTTGAAAGGTTTTTTTTAAAATAAGATCTCCATCTACAGCAGGGAAGAGTGGTACACACTCTAGAAACATGGTCTTCTCCCCCGTCTCCCAAAGGCTTCAAGGTAACCTAAAGGAGAAAAACCTCACTTGAAGTGCTCCCACTGCAAATCCTCGCAAGGAAACTGAATCAGTTTTCTTAAGGATGCAATTACAGTCTTGAGCACTGCTGTGAGACACGCTGCTTGCCTTGTTTAAGGAACAAGGCTACATATGCTCAAAGTCTTACAAAATCCTTGGCTCCCTCCAGCTTTAAATGCCTTCCACTTCAGCAGAAGTGAATATTTACCAGTACAGAGCAGTCCCAGCTGGCTCCGGAGG
Organism: Nothoprocta pentlandii; assembly: GCA_013398315.1. Classification (NCBI taxonomy): domain Eukaryota; kingdom Metazoa; phylum Chordata; class Aves; order Tinamiformes; family Tinamidae; genus Nothoprocta; species Nothoprocta pentlandii. The sequence continues at coordinate 858,939 of VZSG01000290.1, forward strand.
CAGGCAAAGCGTGCTAAGGCTAAATGCAATATTGTGATTCTAAGAAAAAGAACACATGCAGAGGTCACAAGCCAGGGGCTCCCAGTTCCTCCAACAGGTTGCACAAAATTCTGCTCAAGGTAGGACTTCAGGTGAGTACCGAGACCCAAGTGAGATTCAGGGAAGCAGAAGGGCACAGACCATTAAAGTTAATATCAGGATCCAGGTCACTCAGGCCCCAGCAGAGCTCTCCACCCAAACAAAAGCATCTCAGTCCTTCAGTTTTTTTTTTTATTGTAATTATTATTGGATAATCTTTAAAAGTTGAACACAGTGATTTAAATGGGGTTGCTGGATCTCCGGCAGATAGTCAGAGCTCCTAGAGCAGCAAGGATCAGAACGACAAGACCAGCAACTGCAACCAGTCCCAACATCATCCAGAAGGAAATTTTTGGATCTGGAAAGGAAAAGCAAGGAGGTGATTATGGCCAGGGCTGGGACCTGCTGTGGATACTACCCCTTCCCTGAGCCCACCCTACCTTGGGAAGGCATCCTCAGGACTGAGTGATCCTGCCAGCTATGGATGAGGAGGGGCCCAACCACAACATCTGCTTCTTGCAAAGGATCTAAGAAAGGAACACATGAGTATATAGACTCATAAAAACATCTGCTCTCCCAAGGCATGGATTAGTATTGAGGAGCCAACAGGTCTGGTCAAGTTGCTGTTGTGGTGGCCACATATAGGAAGCAGGCATATAAGACTCATATAAGACCACCTACCAGGCTGGGAGGACCATTCTCTCCTGAAGCGACTTCCTTGCCTCTGGGAAGCACCATGAAGCCTCCTGGAGCGTGCAGCTGAGCCACAATTCCTCACCTCACAGCAGGAGCAGATATCCCTGGTGCCTTCCACAGGAGCCCAGCTGGAAGAGAGCCTGGTGACCAGCCTATCATGCTGTAGGAATCCCTCCCATGCCCTTCAGATCTCCTAGGAGGAGCCCCTACCCTCCCCTGCTACCCCCATTCAGAGCAAATGGCCAAATCCAGGTTCCTGGACAGTGGCATCCCAGATGAGACACCCAATGTCTTCACCCTTGGGCAAGTTACTACTGTAGCTACTCACAGGCTTCTGGCTTTGTCAAAGGAGCAAGCCTTGTTCAGAGGGTCTGGAGCTTGGTCAGCCAGGGTGACCTTCAGGTGGCAGGCAATATAGATCTGGGGACAACAGGCAGGTTAGGGGTATTAACCTGTCATTTGCCTTTCTGGCCCATAGCTGACCCTCAAGCAGCCCATGCATGAGTTCAGTCTCTAGCAGTCCCACCACCTCCCCACGTTAGCTTATTCCCCCCTGCTTCTTTCAAGAAGCTTGGAATTCCAGTAGCCAAGTGCTATTAGAACTAGTCGAGAGGGGAGAGTGCAGTACTTGTCTTGACCGGTATCAAGTTTCCAAGCAGCAGCCTTGGATCAGAGGGTCAAGAGCCAGAAGGAGCAATGAAAAGGGACTTCATTCATGTTTAGCTACGAGGCAGTTACCTAGAATTACCTTTCCAGGGCAAGCCCTCATTTATTTTGTCTAGGGTTTGAAGTCACATCCCTATCCAGCCAAAGAGAGAATTTGCTTTGAGGAGGGATTTACCAGGTTACTGGAGTTTCCTGTGAACTTGAATGCATCTACCACAAACTGAAGTATGTCTTGCCTGGGTCTTGGGGAGATAAAAGTTGAGGTGGCATCATCCAGCTGCCCATCAACCAGGCATCTAGACACAAGAGACAGCCATCAGCCAGTCTTCTGCTACTGTAGACAGCCATAACCAGCACGAAGAAGCATCTTCGGGTAAAGGGACAGCTGGTTCTTACCCACTAAAGTCAATGAAAGAATACTGAGGAAAGGAGTTCCTGTCTGGGCTTGGGGTAGCCACACAGCTGTCCACAAAGAGCCTCAGAGGGGCATGGTTCTCTGCATCAACACCAGCTTGGAAATGGAGGACCTCTCCCAGCTGAAACACATTGGAGGGTCTCTCCACACTCCAGTCATCTGGAAAGGAAGGGGTCACCATGAGCTCCAGAAAGGGAGACCCTTGTGCCTCACTGCCTCCATTTGAGGGAAGTTCTAACAGGCATGAGGCCTAGCAGCTGCCCACATGGCAAACAAGTGGACCTAAACAGGCTAAAATACCCACTAATCCAGGAAGTGACATGATACACAAATTCCCAAGAGATACAGCAACACAAGCTGTGCTATTGAACAGAAGCATGGCTCTCTAGGAGAGGAGACATGAGCCCTGGGGTGCTGGGCCATCAGTCACCCCTTCCCCCCTCAAGACTCACCATCCATGAGGCGCAGGGAAAAGGCCAGTGTCTCCTCTGAGGAGAGAGTGGAGTGGAACGGCACCCACGTGGGCTTGATGGCATTGCTGCTGACGTTCTCCCTCCTGAAGAGAGAGGCCCTTGGTTAAAGGCTCTGGGGTGGCAGGTCAACTGGAAGGACAGCTCAGCCTCACTTGAGGAGGACTCACCTTGGATAGTGGCACTCAATGGGAACCACAGCAGGGCCGGTGCGGATGATGAGCGGGTTGCCAGCAGGGGCTGGGTTGTAGTTCAGGACTGTGCTGTAGACCAGCGTAGCAGGGGTCAGCTAGAAGACACACGAGTTGCATTATCAATTAACTAGAAGGCCTGCTCCTTTGTGAGCCTCCCCTAGCAGCGTCCCAATCAGTATTTACAAGGCCAATGAGTTTCCCGGAGTAACGCCAGCATTGCGGGATGGAAGAAAAGGTCAGCAAGATGAGATCAAGTGAGCAGGGTTGGGCCAGCCTGAATCGAGTCCCACAGCGCTAGAGGGAGGAAGTGCCATGAGCTCTCCCCCCAGGACAGCTATAGGGGAAAACACCAAGGACTAGGCCAAGACCCAGCTCCCCACGCCCAGGCTCCAGCCTTACCCTGAGGGTGCTGCCGCACTCGTGCAGCCCGGCCACGAAGGTCACGGCGCTGTCGGCGGCGCTCGCGGCCGCGCACGCGGCCGGGCCCAGGCTCAGCTCCGCAGCCCTCACCAGGCGCCCCGTGCCAAAGAGGTCCCTGTGCACCGTGACCACCAGCTGGGCCTCCTGGCACCGCACGGTCACCGGGTGCTGCGGGGATGCGGCCTGGAGCTGAGAAACATCCACCCAAGCCCACGGGGCGGCCTGGGCCAAGGCACGGGACCGCCCGGAGGAAAAGTCCCCCCCATAGCGCTGCGCGTCCGGCTCCCCTCTAAAGAAACCCCAGGGGTTGTAAGAAACAACCCCCCCAAGAATCCAGCAAAAGGCAGCAAATCCCAGGCTGCTTCCAGGCCTCATCCTGCCTACCAGGGTCCAGCACAAGGAGAAGCTCCTGCCTGGACACCTTTTGTAGGCAGCAGCTCCCGTCAGCTCCCTGGGGGGAGCTCCCCTCCCAGCCCAGGTGATGCCCATCGCCCACATCAGCAGGGAAGTCACCGCAGCTGAGAGCACCCTGGTCCTCGCTGGCAGCCCAGAAATCACCCGTGATGGGGCTCTAATGAGGTGCTGGAAAACACAGTATTAAAGATACCAGTGGAGTTAAGTGGGGGAGCAATGCAGGCTGCAGCCCTGCTGTGTTCAACCCTTTTCCCCCCTTCCCAACAGTGATGGCTCCAGAGTGACGGCCACGCTGTGCTCTGTGCCTGCCGTCGTTCCATGTGTGTCGCTCCAGCTCAAACTGAAACGAAGCTGGTCTTGGCCTAGGCAGGAGATGGCTTCTGCTGTCTCCAAAAGGTCTCAGACCACTCTACAAAGGGTCTTTAGTGGCGTCACCACCAGTTTGCAGCAGGGGAAACCAGTGTCCGGAGAAGCAGGGTGCAAGCAGGTTCCTTCAGTGAGGAAGCAACACACGGAGAGCATTCAGTCCAACTGGTGCTAACGTTTAGATGAAATCAGTGCTATAGAAACAGCATTCTTAATGGCAAGCTCTCATCCTTTGCTCCGCGTTTTCGAGTGGGAGAAAGGAGAGGGGAAGCGTGGGAGGGAAATGTGTGTGTGATTGGCGGATAGTGATCATAGACTCTTCCGTACCTCGCCGTGGTCTCCACAGGGTGGCACTAGCTGTTCCTTACATGCTTCCCGGTGCATCTCCATGCTTTTAATGACAGGGAGAAAAAGGCTTCTGCACAAGCAGCCAGTTAACCATCTGTGGACAGATTTGCACCAGCAGCTTCCGGGCAGGACCGGAGGAGGACAACTGGTGTTGGAAATGACCCTTACTAGAAATAATGTCCAGAGCCAACAAAAGGACAGTGGCTTGTGCCTCTTTGCAGGAGTCAGCGCCCCAGCCACATCAGAGCTGTGGCAGGAGCAGCAGACCCCAGGTATCCTCAAGGGGTCTGGGAGGTCCCTCTCTTTTTGGGTGGCACAGGACAAGTTGGCACCCACTGGTCCCCCCTGCATTCCCAAGAAGGAGCAGGAGCTGGGAGATGTGACCCACGAGCATGGCGTGCTGCTAAGTCACCCTGCAAGCTGCACCGGGCCTCTTTGGAGGAAAAAAGAACAGCCTGTGGGGTTTAAGTGACCCCCAGGGATGCCCATGGCTTTGAACAGCACTCCCAGATGGGAGTCTTGGGACACAGCACTCCCAGATGGGAGTCTTGGGGCACACGGGGAGTACACGTGTCCTGCTCCCGCCGCTGGGTGAAGGTTGCTGGGTTCATTGCTTCCCTCCCACACGCAGGTCACTTTGGGAAGATTTGCAGCAAGCCTTGATCTGGGGACAACTGCAGACCTTGCACCCCATGTCTCCTTGTTGCGAGGCTTTCCCCAAATCCCCTTCGTGCCCTTGCTTGCAACGCGCTTTCCTCCAGCACCCAGCGCCCCAGTGACCTCCCCGTACGAGCCATGTCCAGGATGTGGCACGGCTGGACATTTAAGCTCTTCCAGACTCTTTATTCAGGCTGTTTTTACAGCCCCCGGTGGCTATTACGGGAATGGAGAGCAAAAGCAAATCATTAGCAATGCACATCAAATTAAGCAAATGATTTATTTCTTCTGCATCTGGAAGCAGGTGCAGGCCCTGCAGAAAGAGCAGCGATTTCCTGGCTATCCTTGAGTTTGAAAAGCGGGGGGAGAGGCAGGAAAACAGTATCATAAAAACAATGCACTTGCTCAGGAGGTTCAAATCTCAGGCTAGCTGGATGCAAAGCGACGTCCCAAGCCCCAAAGCAGCAGAGGCTCTGTGGCAGGATGATCCATAAGAAGTACCATCCGTCCCCAGAAATCATGGAGAGATCTCTTCCTATATTTGGCTTGAATCATCCAGAGAAGAAACTAAGGCACTATGAAACTAAGAAACTAAAGAAACTAAGAAAGTAAGGCACAGGGTGTCAAGATTAGGGCAAAGTCAGAATATGTCCCAGCCAGCATAGTCCCCAGCTCTTAACCCTCATATAAGTGTTTAGATGAAAGAGGGCAGGAGGAGACTGTCATATATGAGAATCAGACCCATTTCCCCAGGCAGGAACAGGGAGGAAATCTTGAATGCAAAGCTACTGATGCGAGCAGTAAATTCTCTTCAGGAGTTATCCCTGCAGATGAGAAACAGGGCCTTGTTCTGGACAGCCACAACCACCTCTCACCAGTTTTTCTCAGTCTTTACTCTTTTCAACAAATCACTGTCTGCAGGGTTTGTCTGGCATTCAACCGACTTCAGCAGGCGCTGGAAGTAGGCCTTGCTCTTGCTCAGGTTTCGGACCTTCTTCTCGGAGCTGTGCCGTTTAGCATTGACGAGACGACACGTGTTCTGGAGCCCCTTGATGGGGTCGAGCTTGTAGATGGAGCTGAGCTGAGTGAGGCCCACGCCGTGATTGGCCAGCGTCTGGGCAGATGGCTTGGTGAGCAGTTTCTCAGCCAGCAAGGGCTCCAGAGAGATGAAGCACTCCAGGCTGCCATAGGGGAAGATGAGTCTGGGTTCCTTCATCGGGATGATTCCCAGGACCTCACACAGTGACTGCATAATCTTCGTGTTCTCAGTGAGGTTGCACTCAGTGAGCTGTAGAGGGAGATAGATGTTGGCCAATGCCTTCAGCTTGTAATTGTCCCTTCCAGGGACCTTCTGTTTAATCAGAGGCAAAATGTCTAGGAAACCATATACAGCACTGCCGAATTCACGCTCCTTGTCCACGACAGCCAGGGCTTTCAAAAGGGTGGGGAAGGGGAGCGACCAGAGTCCATATCCGCCCAGGATGGGCCTTTTGACTGTCTTGAGGTGGAAAACGAGACTCTTCAAGCCAGGCTGACAAATATATTTTTTCTCTGTTGTGGTGGATGAACATTCTTCTGGACGAATTATGATTTGAAAAGTTTTCTCTTTGTCTACCACCACCAACTGAATGAGCCCGCTTTCTGAAGAAGATGAGGGGAAAGAGAAAGAGGATGGGATTAGTTTCTTAGCACTAAACTAGAAGATCGACTGCAGGCTTTCACCATGGATAGCAGCCAGGAGGTAGATTTATTATATCTTCTACTTCCGTCCTCCCACAGTCAGTCACACCCTCAGCCTCCATCACTTAATAGCCTTCAGTAATATTCCTCCCATGCCACTTAGCACCTCCTGCACTGGAATCATTCCCACCCCAACAAGCACATGGGAGCTTGTGCTGCTGCCCAAGGGTGGACTAAGGAGGGTCTTGAAAAATCCACCTTGAACAAAAGACATTGGCCCATGAGAAAGAGAGCTTGGGGGCTTATTCCATCATGTGCAAAATGCAACAGCCCAAGGGCCACTCAGCTGGCCGAGCAAGTTCACAGAAATCTCTCCACAGCCCTTTAGGCATCATGTTCTTCTAGCCCTCCAGCCATCCAGAAACTCTTAGGCAAGGGCTCTTGGGGCCTCAAGAGAAAGACCTCTCCCTTACAAATCCAAAGTGGTGGTGGAAGCATCTGGACATCACTAAAGGGCCTAGTGAGATGTGGGGATCTGAGCCTGCTGCAATACAGGATGCCTTTTGCCAGTGGCACTTTGGATTAACACTTAGGATCTTACTGGAAATCTTCACATCAAAGAACAGCAGGGATCCTTGTCTTGAGTCAAGCATTGTCTGGTTGATGATGGCAATGCCCAGAGGGTCTTTGCTGATGCTCTCATCAGGCATGCAGTTGGATTCTTCTAGCAGAGAGGAGTCCTGGAAGAGGAAACATTTTGTATAGGAAGTGTCAGAGTGGCAGCTCTGGGAACTCATGTCCTGGAGGGCTAGCAGGACTCTTTAAGGAGAGCACTACTGAAGTGCAAGCTGAGCGGGCTCATGGAGATGAAAGGGGTTAGAGATGAAGGACGGCCCCCTTGGTTGACTCTTTACCATTTGCCAGTAACAGCTCAACTTCTGCCCTAGCAGCAAAAGCAATGTGTGCCCTGGGAGGCCATAAGTGGAACTGGATGCAGCGGGAACACTGCACAGATGCAGTAGAGACAAGCCATGAAAAATCCGGCCTGGCGTTGGGAACTGCTTTTGCGAGCATCGTTTCAATCCATGCACCTCCTCAGGTGATGTCTGAACACAGCCCAGCACAGAGCATGGGCCAGTGACTGCTCACAATGGGCAGCATAGGGCAAGGGGGAAGAGATTATCCGTGAAGACATAAGCCAAGCTACTCATTCTTGCCCCCAGCCTTGACTGTGTTATTGTTTCTGTATTTGACACGGTAAAATGGAGCTCGCAGCACTCACCAACGATTCGCTATCACTGCTGTCCTCTTCACCACTGCTGATGCCGAGAATATCATTATCTGCCAAGGAAGAGAAAAGTTATCATTTTTCAGATGCACCTGTGGGTCAGTCTACCAGTGCGTTCTGGGTGCGAGGGTCTGATGACCCCTGCAATCTGCATCACTAGATGTGCTGAGATGGCTCTGGATGACCAGCAGTGAGGACGGGGAACAAGTAGGTCCCTGCCCGGAATAGGATTGATCCCATCCAAGTCACTGAAATGCAGTATACACTAGATAAGATCTTCTGAGTGAAGTCAGATTCCCTAGCAATCTCTGCTGAGCATTTTGTCATTCAAGATGATATGCTGGGCAGCAACTATCCTCCTGTAAAATTTATCTATGGGGATGCTGCTCACCAGCCTGCTTTGATGCTTTCCCCTGAAAAATAAACCCATGACTTCATTGCTTCAGAAAAGAAGAGCAAGAAAGCCCTGCCAAGCCCGACCAAATGCTGCTTACCTGACTCATGCAGCCCATCGCTGCAATTATCCATGGCATCCAGCAAGCTATCGTCCCCGGTGCTGTGAGTCACAGCGGGCGCTTGATGGCTGGTTCCAGGCTGATCCAAGTTGCTTTGTCTCTGTTGAATGTCTTTGCCTTCCAGCTTCATCACCTTCACTTGTGGTGGCAAGACATTCGCAGTCTGAGCATTTCTCTTCTTCGCTGGAGTGGATGAAGCTGCAATCTGACCACGTGAAACAGAGCCGGTGAGAGCAGTCCTGTGTGGGCTGCCTATATATGAGCTTGGAGAGTGCTTAGAGTGGTAGTGACAGGGCCCTAGGACCCCCTGGCCTACTTGGGGCCGTCTCCACCGCGACTCTCTCCATGGTCAGGGAGCAAACCCAAGGGAGGTAGCATGCTGCAGGAGGGCACCTTACTTGGGTGAGCCAAGAACTCCAATAGCAAAGAGCAAACTATTGTTTGCTTTCGAAGATACCAGTCTTGGGAAGGAGATAAGATGGGGGCAGAACATGGGATGCTTGTCCTGGGGAGATGTAATGATGATGATGGTAGTGAGGGGAGGTAAGAGGCGTGGTTTGGAGATGGAGAGCTGGCTGGGCAAAGGGGAAGTTTGTTCTTCCTATAATAACATAGTGCTGTCAGTGCCCCAGCCTATTCTGGTAGTCCTCCAGCTGCTTTTCTACACTGGTTTGCAGTCTGCCCAAAGCAAGTACTGTTTACCCACATGGTCTCTTCCACTCAACGGTCACTCAAGTGATCAAACACCACTTTCTTCTTTCTGGCATGAAGCCTCTCCTGGCCCCGGCTCTCACAGGCCGTGGTCATTCCAACCATCCTGGACAAGTCACCTTTCCTTAGGGACACAGGCTCTGGAGCTGGTTCTGTAGCATTACTCCTAGAGACAGCCCAGAACAAGGGAAGGAGGTGCAGTAGTCAGCCAAAAGAGCCTGGGATCTCACACAGAGCTCAGATGACCCCCTTCAGAATAAAACACGTGAGGATGAACCTGGACAGCAGCAACCAAGCCCACTCTGGTCAGGCAAAGGACATTTTTCCTGCAAGGGCTGCAAGTTAGCCTTGAATTTTTGCCAGATAATCCTGTAATACAACATTTCCAGGGAAAACAAGTAGAAGTCAAGTCTCACCGGGTGCAGGTTTTCTCTGGCTTGAGCAGAGGCAGCTCCTGAAAGAAGAAAAATATGAGGAGTTGAGAAGAGGCAGAGGCAGAGTTAGAGACACCCGAGAGCCCCAAGTGCCAGCCTTGCTACAGCACTTTGAAAGAGCTGACATCAAAGTGCTCCACAGAAGATGTCGATGTTCACACGATGAGAGAAACTGAGGCATGGCCTCACACAGCAGGATCTCATGCACGCAGAACTGCACAGATAGGCAGCGGGTGAAGCAAGGTCTCTGACATGCCAGCATGCATCATAGCAGCAGCCATTCATAGGCTAGAGGCAGTGCTCAGAGTGGCACAGTTGCTGTATCCTGCCTCAGCCCTGCATGAGGAGCAGAGTACCATCTGGGGAGCTCCCATCCCAACCACATTCCCTGGACAGCCCTTGCAGCTTGTCCCCAGAACACACCAAGCTCCCTCCAGGAGATCACCCTTGGTCCCTTATGGGACTTTCTGTGACCCACAACCTTGCCCTGGGGAGCTCAGTGGTAGAAACCCATAGTAGGCCAAGGAAGGAAGTGATCCTGAAAGCAGCAGGGGGGTGGAGCAGAAGACCTCTCACAGTGCATTCCTCTCCACCCTTTTCTCTCTATTTTTCTCCCTGTTGCTAGACACAATACTCATCTGGAGTATTATGTCCAGCTCTGGGCTCCCCAGGACAAGAGGGATGTGGAGCTGCTGGAGAGAGTCCAGCGCAGGGCTACGAGGATGATCAGGGGCCTGGAACATCTGCCCTGTGAGCAAAGGCTGAGGGAGCTGGGCCTGTTCAGCCTGGAGAAGAGAAGGCTGAGGGGGGACCTGATCAGTGTGTATAAATACCTCAAGGGAGGCAGTGAGGAGGAGGGGGCGGCCTCTTTTCAGTGGTGGCCACCGATAGAACTAGAGGAAACGTCCACAAACTGAAGCATCAAAAGTCCCACAGAAACATAAGGAAAAAATTCTCAACAGTGAGAGTGACAGAGCCCTGGAACAGGCTGCCCAGAGAGGTTGTGGGGTCTCCTTCTCTGGGGATCTCCCCAACCCACTTGGACAAAATCCTGTGCCACATCTCTCTAGAGGTCCATTCCAACCTTGAGTATTCTCTGATTCCATGATTCTAGAAGGATGTTACCACAAGCTGCCCAAGCCAATTCCTCTACTCTCCCCTGCCCTGCTAACACACCCGCTTCTCTCTTCACCTATCAAGCACGCCAAGACCTTCACCACTGCTAGTCCACCAGCGCTGTGGCTGAAAAGCTGTGGAAACCCTCAGCCAAACACTGCATCAGCCGCAGATCACTTGCCAGCCCAGCTGCGACTTGTCCCCACAAGAGCAAGGGGTAGCAGGTGCTTGAACAGTGATGAGAACAGCCGTGCCATCCTAGACCTTGGGAGAAGGAAAGAGGGTCTGTGCCCCTGAGCAAAGGCAGGAGTTGCCCATCCACTAAGAAGCCACATGAAAGGAGACTTGAAACAGGCCAAGCAGGGATTAAAGACTTCCCCTCAGCCTCTATCCCCTGCGGTTGAGGTTGTCCTCACCTGTATGCCCAGTCACACGCTCCACCAGCGCCTGCAGCCGGGTCCAGCACTCAGCAAAGTGCCTGTCAGGCTGCGCCAGGCCGCCGGCCGCTGAGGGCTGCAGCCTCTGCAGCTCCTCCAGCGACGCCTTGATGAAGGGCTGCATGTCCATGACCTCCTGCTCTGAGCCGTAGAGCCTCATCTTCTGCACCAGCTGCTCGCTGGCCTGCATGCGCCGCAGCACGTTGTCCAGGTGCTGCAGCTCCCCGGCCAGCACGCGGCAGCCCTGCTCCCACCGCGTCTCCACCAGCGTCAGCAGCATCTCTTCCTCGCGCCGCAGCAGATCCACGAGCTGCTCCACACACTGCCGGATGTCCTCCCGTGTCTTGCTCCTCACCTGCTCCAGGCAGGCCGCCTTGGCCTGCAGGGCCTTGTGGGCGACCTCGAAGCTGCTTCTCTTCTCCTTGAGGTTCTGGCTGAGGGCGGCCAGCTTGTCCTGCCGCTGCTGGATCTCCAAGCTGATATCGCAGTGCTGACCCGCGTGCTTGCTGTCGAGCAACGTGCACACGCAGCACATGCCCTTGCAGCACTTCTTGCAGTAGATGCTGTCGGGCCAAGCACAGGCAGAGATTGAGACCACACTTAGCAAAACTCATCCAGTTGAGCAAGATCAAATGCAAGGAAATTATCACCATGGGCCACACGTTTGCTCTGATTCTATCCCAGTTGTTTGCAACTGAACCACTTTTACAGGGTTTCCACTCCTCTTTGAGGCTGGCTAAAGTGTTCACCTGATCAGTTACTACAGTGCAGTGGTACCAACTAGTTGAGTACCTCCTTCTCCTGCAGTTACAAGAATATCCGTAGTAGAAACTGAGAATCTTGGGGGAAGGCAGGATAGGAAAGCCTTCTCTCAGGATCTAATCTCCCTCACCTGATTTGATTTCCCAACAAGGAATTCGTTCCCATTTGTGGACTAGACTTGTGCAACAACGTAGGTCCAGCTCTGTTTTTAAACAAGAGCGTTGCTTAAACCTTAGCTTAGGATGATCACTCAGCTGGTGACAACCGGAGCAGCAGAGGGACAGAGACACCCCGCTCACTCCTACCACAGAGTTAGCTCAAAGACATTTCTTTCTTTGCCTTCCAAATTTCCCCCCATATCCATTGCAAAGATTCCCTTGCCTTGGCCTGCACCACAGAAAGAAGCCATCCCCAGCCAAGAAGCTTACCTTAATACCTGGTTCTGATGAGCCACATTGGAGCAGAAAAATTTATTGGCCTTCTTGGTACCCTCAAGAAAGTCCCTTGCTGACCCTGCCTTGACAGCCGCCACCCTCTTGGCTTCATGGTTATCCTTCTTCAGATATCTCTGGTGGGCCTCAAAGCACTTGGTGCACATGAACTCCTTGCACTCGGAGCACCAGAACTCGGCGTCTGTATTGCAGTGGTCACAAAACAAGTCAGCTTGGCTAACAATCTTCCTGTAGATGCTGAGCCTGGCCTGGAGGTTGGTGAAGAGCTTGTTGTCCATGTCAGGGATGCCGCTGGCCTGCGGGATGGCAGTCTGGCACACGGGGCACTGCCTGATGGGCTTCTTTTCGCTGAGACAGTTGAGGCACAAGGTGTGGAGGCAGGTGAGCAGCTTGAGGTTGGGCAATTCCTTCTGGCAGCCCTCGCACAGCACGGACTGGAATTCATCTTCCAGCACCTTGGAAGGCAAAGAAGGAAAGACGGAAGGAGGAAGAGTCACAGGTTGTGAGTGCTGGGGAGGAAAAAGGAGGAAAAACTCCTAAAACGCATACTGTGAAACACCATGCTGGACAATCTGTGAGTGACCACCCCCACGAGGAGCCTAGGGCTGGCCTGTGTGCTGCAGGAGGCTCAGCAGGATGGGGGCCCTGCTGCGGCCAAAAGGACAGTGATCCATCCCATCCAGGCAGCCTCTCAGAGCCCAAGCTCTTCTATCCACCGCCTCCATCAGGAAGAGATGCTTGGGGACCCTTCAGAAAGGACCTTGAGTCCTCTACTCTTCATCCCAAGATGGAGACTTCCTGGTGCCCCACGCCCGTCCTCCGCTCCGCAGCGCGGGTTTTGCGTGGGGGGAGCGGCATGGACTGCACAGCCAGAGCCATCTTGGGGCTGGGGCTCCTTCCTCGTGTCCCCGTGCCTTCCTCCCGGCCTTTCCCCCTTCACATTCCTCCTTCAGCCCTCTGGCCCATGCTGACTCCATCCCAGGCACATCAGCCCTCTGCAGAGGGTGGAAGCCCCACGACTTCTACCTCCTCCCTGCCATCCCACCCCACCTCCCATCACCTTGGGCAGAGCCTGGCCCTGGCCAGGGGCTTACCTGGGTCTCCAGTGCCGAATCCCACTGCTTTGGGGGCCCTTTTGCAGCCATCGTCAGCGGTGGCTAGAGCTGGTGGCCCTGGCCTTGCCAGCCCAGCTCCCCTGCAGTTCCTTCTTGCTCGGGAGTTTCGGTTTCTCGGGCTTTGGAAGTGACTCCACCTTCGAGCGGGGTGGCGGATGCAGAGCCCTCTCGTGACAGCTCCCAGCCCTGGTACAGAGCCCTGCGTGTCCCGGGGCTTCTCCCTCCCAGCAGCTCCGCCTGCCCAGCCCCAAGAGGTTTCTGTTTTTTTTTTTTCCTTCTTTTTTTTTTCCCCCTCTGTTGTTATTGCAGCCAGTCTGGGCACGTTACGGAAAATCCAAGCACAGAAAGTAACGCAGGGCCCTGCTTCCTGCCCCGGGCTGGGGCAAGGCAAGAGCTGGGGCATGGCCATGGATGTGGCTCTGCCTCTTCCAGCGGCACGTCCCGGAGGAGAGAGCCCTGCTCTGGGTGCTTGTCCCCCTCGGGAGAGCGGCTTCTGCCCCGTTTGTGGCCAGCTTTGAGCTCCGGATGCTCTCTGCTCTGCTCCCCCCTCACCATGGCATCTGCCCTGGGGAAGGGCACCGCGGGGCATCTCTCCCCTGCCACATCAGGGGGACCACCACAAAGGCAGGACTGCCCTCGAGGCTGTGCCTGGACTGTCAAGCTCGGGGGGAGATGGGGCGCGGGTGGCACTGCCACCTCCGCGGGCAGCCCCGCTCTGCACGGGCTGCCTGCCCGTGGGCGCAGGGAGGGCTCGCACCAAACGCGCAGCATCCCAGAGGCAGCTCCCTCTGCTCGGGCCTTCGCAGGGGCCAGGAAGCACCAGCATCCGCCTGCAAATGCCCAGGCTCCAGCCCAGCCAACTGGGAATGGGGTGTGAAGGAAGGACAGACAGAGCAATTCCTTGGCATCGTCCTGCTTGGCCCAGCCCATGCCACCCACTTGCCAGGCAGCTTGCTCTTGCGAGGATGTCACCAAGGCCTTGGAGAAGAACTTTAGCTGGTAATGTGACCCGAATGTGGCCATGAGCTGTTAATGTCCTTGTCACCTCCCAGGCCCTGCAGCAGCCCAGAGGTCCCTGCAAGGTGGCAGGACCCACCCGGCTTCTTGGGTCACTCGCAGGCTCTGAGAAAACAAGCCCAGCCCTGTGCATGCACTTCTGCTCCTGTAGCTCTGCTCCATCGCATGCTTCTGCTCCTGTAGCTCCATGCACGCCCAGGGCAGCACCTCGTGATACGTCCGTGCTGCTTGCAGGTCCGGCGTGATGGACGAGCCCTCTGGAAGCAGCAGCTTGGCACAGGCAGGTCACTGCCTGGAGCTCAGAAATGCTTTAACACGCACACCTCGCAGTGCTTCACACCGTGCCATGGGACCCCCGGGTCTGCAGAGGGGGAAACTGAGGCACCAAGGGATGCAAGGCACACACAGCCCACCCGGGGCCTGGCACACACCTCATCCGCTCCCCAAATCACCAGACCTTCCTGTCCCCCAGGCAAAGCCGCAGAATTGGTTTATTGTCCATCCAGAGCTCATAGAAAGGAAGCTTACAAAATAAATAGATATCTATATATGGCTATATACAGTCCAGGCGCTCCCTGCGGATGGACCTCACAGCACGCATGCAAAAGCACTTTGAAGCACATGTTAGTGCAATCGCTCGTAACACACGTCAGTGCCGGGAAGGCCCAGGCCCATCCGGGCAGATCACTCCCTAACCTGCAGCCTCTGCTTCTTCCTCTGGAAACACTGGGGTGAGCCCTGCCGAGCTGGACCTGATCCCAAGCCCACTTGTGGCATCCAGCCCTGATGGGGTTGTCCCCTTCTGCAGCACCAGCCATCCACGTGCTCCTGCCAGTGCCACCCCACTCTCAGGACTACTGCTCCATCAAGCCAGTTTGGTTCCAGTGTCCCCACGCTCTTCCCAGTCCAATGCCAATGACCTCCTGCCTCTTCCATATGAGGTCCCCATATGAGGTTCTCATTCCCATCCCTCCTGCCTTTCACACACCTACGAAGACACATGCACACACGGACGCACAGACACACACCCACACACGTGCTCTATCTGCGTTGCTTCATGGCCTTGAGGAGCTCCTCCAGCTTCAGAGCAACGTGCAGGTCACCCTTCACCTGCAGCCTCCCGCTCATATAGGCACTCAAGGGACGAAGTTCACCCAGGAAGAGGTCCTGCAGGTCCTTCTCTGACATCTCCAGGACCACGTCGGGGCTGCCCTCTGGCAATCCGCGCCCAGCTCGCCCGCTGCCTGTAGGACATGGACATGTGGGAGAGGAGGAAACAGCAAGTCTCAGGATGCAGAGCCACCTACTAGGGCTTTCCACCCTCCGGTTTGATAAGACTGAATTGGTGACAACCAGGGTGACTGTCTCCACTCTCAACACCCTCCCTCCCTCAGCACGGCAACCCCGCAGAACGAAGAGCAATGACCTGAGGAAAGGTCTATGAAATAGGTGCTCCGGGCTCCGCTTGGCAGGGTGATGTTGACCTGGTAAGATGCTCCCACCTGGCCCACCAAGGGCTCAGAGAGGAAGAGCTCCACGGCTGAGAGCAGCTCATCGGCGCTCGGTTTCCCCCTGGCACTGCCGGTGGCGATGGCAGCAGCGGGCGGCTCCGTCTCGTTCACGGTCTCCACGCTGTCTGCTGGGGACAGGGCACACAAGCCGGGTTCAGGAGAGGCAGGAATTGTTGGATGCTGGCAGGTCAGCTGGATATAGCTGCTCTGCTTGCATCCACAAGCCATTCTACAGCAAAGGTCTCCAGAGCAGAACAATCCTCTTAACAAGCAACTTTGCAGCTAAGCAAGAAGGACACATGGTTTAGCCTGTTCTTACTGCAAGCTCCTTTGTCTGCCATGGATTATTCTCCCCCTACTACCAGCAGGTGGATTTTTTTTTCTCTGAAAGACATAGAAGGTCACAAATGTTGAGAATTTCTGAAAAATGGGCCAGCAGGCCATGTCCTCCTCCAGCCTCCCTCAGATTTCATTTTCCTACTTGCCCTGGAGCCAAAACACCTGAAGAAATAAGATATTTAGCTAAGCCAAAGACCCACAGTTTCAACTTATCTTTTTTTCTCTTAGTTTCAACTTATCTTTTCTTTCTTATTAGAACAAACAAGGAACCTGAACAAATATGTGGGTCTGTAGATCTCCTGCCTGATCTTCACAGTGCAATTCAGAGCACTTGGTAAGAAATCTTATTGTGGTTACCTCTGCCAACCTCCTCTTTTCTTTCAAAATACTCTTTAAACTACTCTCCACCAAACAGGTTGCTCCCCTAGTCTCATTATGAGCAAGACTGTCTCTGAGCCAAATCCCACCCAAATGTTGCCCTCCAACATGAGTATCGGCTATCTGAGAAACTGGTGGCTCTGCCCAAGATCTAAGTTAGCATAGGAGCACGTTTGTTCTCCGAGCCCACAGATATATTCCCGTTCTCTCCAGTATCTTATCCAGTGTCTTATTACAAAGTCTGTGTTGTGCTGAATGTTGCACTGAGTTGTACCCTGAACAGTCCTCTCTCCTCTCCCTGCTGGCCTATCTGCACTGTGCTAGGGGGAACATCGTATCCCGGAGACTTTGACTCTTCCGTAAAGCACCAGTGGATTCAAAGGTCGTTGGACTGGGGGATGGACACGCACGTAACGGCGAAGGGGCAGTGCCCGAGCTAGTTACCTGCCTCTGGGCTGCTGCCAGCACTGCCCGTCAGAGCCAGCGTGTTGCTGAAGAGATGGGCAGCCAGCTGCTGGATGGTGCTGTCGAGCCCCTCCAGCCCTGGCACCGGTGGCAGGGAACCCATCAGGCTCTCCTGGGGCGGCTGCAGCACGGCCTCCATGGTCAGCTCCACTCGGTCCACCTCCAGGCCCCAGGACTTGGTCATGTCGTTAATCTCGAGCTAAGGAGCCAGGAATGGAGCAAGAAGATGTTAGCAGCGCTATCAGGTGCCATCCCCGGTAACAGGCATTTCTTTGTACACCTCTGTCACTGTCTGCTCACCAGGAGCTGTTCCCCGATGCGCAGCTTCTCGGTCTGGATCTCACGAAGGCTCTTCTTCAGCAGGGTCTTGGTCATGGCGTTCTGCGCCGTCATACGGGTGGTGGCGATGAGGTCCTTCACCATCATGACGGACAGCACTGGGTCCCACACCCGGAACTGGACATCAGCACCCATCGAGATGACAGCACCGTCCTTGGAGGTCAGCTGTGCACAGGAGGGAGTTGATGTTTTCTGAGATGGCTCCAACCAGGAGCATCCACTGAACAAGGTGCACAGAGCCAATAGATGCTTTTCAATCCCAGGCAGGGGTTCACAGCACCACTACCCGCTCCCATCTCCTCACAAGAAAAGATGGAATTGACACTTGTGCCCATGCAAGGAGCCACAGCTCTTCAAAAACTAGCTGCAAAAAGCTGCTCTGGGTGTTTTGGAGACATTTCCGCACCCTGTCCTGAGGCCACGGGACAGCTCACCTTGCAGGGTGGCACGTTGAAGGCCCTTGTCCTCAGATCCACCCTCTGCCAGTGATCGATGAAGGGGAGCAGCAGGACGATGCCCGGCCCCTGCGGCGCCCGGATGCGGCCCAGGCGGAAGATGATCATGCGCTCGTAGGTGGGCACAATCTGAAAGAGCACATATGGACCAGAACAGCTATAGAAAAGGAAACAAACCTCCAAGGAAAAGCGTTGCAACCACCCCATCTCTCCTGACAAGGTGTCCACCAGCACGTACAGATGTTGCCAAGTCAGGGAAAGCTTGCACAGGGTTGCCCTGGGGGCCAGATCAAGCTTGGATGCTGGACCACCGAGCTGCAGTTCGCCACTTGTGGTCCCCGCATCTACCAGGGCACAGGCTGGGGGAGAAGACCCTGTTGTAATCCACCACAAATTCACAGGGTCATCCAAGAGCAGAGCAGACCCTTGCTGTCTGGATACAGGGCTGCATCGTAAGGTAGGGGGACATCTGGGCCAGGTTTTACTGAGCTGCTCCTCTCCTTCTGCCCTTGCCTACCTTCAAGGCAAACCAGCCCGAGATGGGGAAGGTGGCGAGCATCAACAAGAACACCAAGGATGTGATGATCCCGTGGCAGATCCAGGACAGCCAGCCCTGGGTGGAATCTGCAGGGGAAGGAAAGGGAAGGTCAACCCCAGCTCTGGCAACCCTTTCCTGCCCGAAATTCCCAGTGGAGCCTGTGCCTTCCGTGGGTTCCAGTGCTGGCGGGGGGAGCCGGTAGCAGACCTAATGCGCTCAGGACTCACCGGCTGCATTTGAGGGCTGTCCCAGAGGGTCTTGCTTGGATCCAAATGAGAAGAAGCCCTTTTGTGCACCATAGAGTCCGATGCTGGATTGCTGGAAGCGGTCGAAGTCTCCCAAGGGAAGCGCTTGGTATCCCGACCGGCTGAACATGCTGCCCAGGCCCAGGCCCCGGCGCCGGGCGAGGAGCCGGGCTCCGGGCTGCCGGCCCCGCTAAGCCTGGCTCTGCACTGCCATGGGAGCGGCGAGCGCAGCGCCGCCCCGCTCCGCTCTGCTCCGCGGGCGGCCCTGCCTCGCTCTGCAGCCCCGGGGATGCGCGGGGC
>VZSG01000290.1:907063-934081 GCA_013398315.1 Nothoprocta pentlandii
CCATGGGGCAACATGTAGATTGACCATCTTCTGCTATTTTTTCTTTCCTTTTTTTTTATTTTTTTTTCTTTTATTTTTTTTTTCTACGCGCTTCTGTCTGTGAAAGAGTCAATAAAAGGGATTGAAAGTGGAGCTGGGTCTTTGCCTGTCTGTGGGGGGACCGGTGGGGGGGCCCCATGGAGCCAGGAGGTGACAGAGGGGACAAGCACTACGGCTGCGAGCAAGGGAGGGTTGCGTATGCAAGGGAGATATACGTGCTCTAAGATGTATGTGTGCATACCCTGGGTACACACACAGTATATTTATGCATTTGTGTGCAAGCATATGTACACTCACACACCCTATATACACACATGCTTTAGACATTTACACATATATATACAGAATATATACATATATATAGTATACAGAATATATATATATATATACAGAATTTCCAGCAGAAAATGCAATAAGTCAAAGATATATTTTACATACCTACACACTGCACACTTGCTACACTCAAATGCATGCACTATATTTACACACTGCATAAGCACACACATAATTTTGTAAATATGCTTGTGCTATACATGGGTGCATGCGATTCACAGTTCATACCTGCTCCTCACATAAGCGCTCTCTGTCTACATGCACAGCATAAGGATGCTCACTATATGCTCACTATACGTGCACAGACACGCCGGAGGCACCTACGCCACCTGTGCACGCGCTCACGCTCTCCTGCCCACGCACAGACGCCTGTTGCCCGTATGCAAGCACGGATACGGATGCATTCCCGGTGCTGTCCTGCTCCACGGGGCTGCAGCTCGGGATGCCCGATCGGGACCTCGCCTTTGCAAACTCCGTTGCCTCTGTTTAAGGGGGACTGCGAAGATGTCCCACGTAGAGTGACCCACAGATCCGCCCCTCCAGAACGCAAGCACCCTCCCCGGAGAGCAGGCTCCTTCCCGTTCTTCCGAGAGCGGCTTTTCCATCTGAAGTGCAGCCTCTGCCGCCTCCGCATCTTCCTCCTATGGAAGGAAAGGCAGACAAAGAAGGTTGGCAGTGGGGAGGCGGAGGGTGGGGGGTGCCCACTGAGAGCCCCCCCAGCCCCGGTGCTGCCGCCACAGCCCAGGTGTTTGCCTGCCCGCTAAAAGCCCGAGCCGAATGGAGAGCCCCGCTGCAGTCAAATCCCCTCCTGCACATACACTTTAATTGAGTTTTGCACTTGGAAACATGCAAGGCATAGAAAAAGAACAATATATATATTTTTTTTCTGCCTCCATTTAATTAGGGAGTAATAGATTGGTCTGCCTAATGTATCTACAGGGAATGTCACTCTGATGAGATGCCTACCCGTGCTGGATTACTCAGAGATTTGCTCCTCTTCAGGAGGGCCCTAATTAGTGCCCACACAGCCCAGGGCAGAGGAAGGGGATGGGGATGCAGCTCTGCATCCCGGTGCACTCCTGTGGCTGCAGGCACTGCTTGGAAAGGGTTAACACGTGGCCGCAGCCCCTTTCTAAGGCATTAACCCTTCAGCATGGGTGGGATCTGCCTGCTGGGGTGGCCTGAATCGGAGCAGTGTCCCGGGCATCCTCCACGGTCCTCCCTGCCCTTGGCTCCACTGCCAATGCCTGCGGAGTGACTAGCAGGATTGCTGCAATGTAGCCCCATGATACAGGGCAGCAGGAAAAAGGGAGGATAGGGAGCAACCCCGTACTGGCCCTGTCAAAGCCTCGGCCCCCTCCGGATCTTGCAGAGCTGGTATTGATCCCAGCTCCATGAGTTTATGCTGCCATAGCATCATCTCAAGGGTGGATCAGAAAATTCCTGCTCCTGGCTGCCTGTCTCCTGCCAGCCCCATGGCAAAGCTGAGCTTCAAGCATGGTCGATGGACGGATCTCAATTCAAAATAACCCCCTTCTCCTTCCCACAGTGACTATTTTTAACCCCAAGTCTGTTCGCAGCCTGGCCTCGGTGACAGTTGCGTCAGCAGCCGTGTGAACACGGCGAGCGGCGCTGGCTCTCCCCAAACGGCTGAGCTTTCCCACCTTGCAGAGCCAATGCAGCCGACGTGGCCACCTTCCACAGGAGGCCTGGGAGCCCTGCTCCTGATGGGTGCTGACATGAACCATCATCTCCAGGCCATCCCTGTTGGCTTTCCAGGTGTCTTTCAGCTTGGAAAAGGGCAGAGCTGAATTGCCACTGAGCTTATTGGTCCCTCCACTAATAGCTGGGTCTTCATGATCCAGGTTAGTGATTGTCCTTCCTCCACAGAACATCCAGATGGGAAGCTACCACGTCCCTGCTCCCCACCCTGCCCTGCCTCCCCTGCAGTGGTGCTCGCTGAGACACATAGTCCTTGAGGGGCAACTCACCAGAGACCCATCTCATCCTCTGCCATGACAAACTGCTCATCCTCAGTCCCTAGGTTTCCGAGATGTCCCCTGCGAGGAGGGGACGGGATGGGCAGGCTCCCCTTGGCACTCAGGCTTGGTTTGGTTGCAGGGATGCAGAGAGCCAGGGTGCTCCGCTGGGCATCCTGCCTGCCCAGGACAGAGCAGCGAACCACACTGGGTGCAGAGCGGGACCAGCAGCCGCTCGGCTCCAGCAGCAGCTCAAACTGGGAGGAGAAAAGGCCCGCAGTTATTTTTCCCGGCGAATTTTTCACAGGCCCCGGGAAGGCGCGAGCTGCCGTGGGTCGGTGCCATGGAAAACAAAAGGGCCCGGGGGACGGCGAGGGGGAGGAGAAGTCCGGCGCGGGCCGCGGCTCCGCCGAGTCCCGCGGCTCGCTGCAGCGGCCGGAGCCGCGCGGGGAAGGAGCCGGGGCCGCCGTCCCGCGGGGAGCTGCCGGTGAAGGGCGCGGGGTCCGGGCGCAGGGGTGGGCCGGGGGGGTAGCGGGGAGGACGGGTTATTCACGGCTCTGGTATGCGCCGAAGCGGCCGCCTGCGCCGCCCCGGCCCCCGCGGCGGGGAGGGAACCCGGCCCCACGGAGCTCCCCGGTACCGAGGGGAGCAGCCCGGGAGTGGGGGAGGCGGGCGGGGGGATCCGGGACCGGGAAGGCCGGGGACGGGCGGCGAGGCTTTGAAAACCGCCCCCTTGCCCTCGCTGCGGGGCTCCTCCAGCGCCAGGAGCGCTTTGGGTTCCTTCGCCAGCCCCTGAACCCCGCGCGGGTCTCGTCTCGCCTCGCGGAGCCCACGGGAGCAGGATGGGGCCCCCCGCAACCCACCCCCGGGCACCTTTTGCAACTGCAGCTCTGCATCCCCCCCCTCACCCCCGCTACCTCCCCCGTGCAGGGCTTGGCATCCAGGGCCTTCCCTGCCACCAAAATCTGCCCCCCCCCCGCTCCAAATGACAGGGCTGGGGAAGGGAAGAGGCAGCAAAACTTGAGACAAAGACAAAGGGGTCGCGCTGCCAGCGCGGGGCTCGCTCAGCCCCGCGCCGGGGGACGCAGCCACCGTACAGCCTGCGGACACGGTGCCCGCGGCGAGGGGCACGCAGGGGCACGGCCCCCGCAGGGCAGGAAGGAGTTGGCGCAGAGCTGGAGCCAGAAACATTTAGCCCTAGAGGCTGCCAGCAGCCAGGGACCCCAGTCTCTCTTGCTGAGGAAAAAAAAAAGCCATTTAGAGGCTGGGGTTTTTTTTTTTTTTTTTTTTTTTTTTTTTTTTTTTCCATGGAAAAATGGGAGCTGCTGGTTTGATTTGAGGTTTGAAAATGTGTTGAAAAGCCTGAAAGGGTGAGAGCTGGGGGAAAGAGAATGGAGGCTGCTCCGGAGAGTATTTTGATGCTTTGTCTCTATGGATTTTAGTTAGAAAGGGTATGAACGGTGAAGCAGGAGCTCAGGCAGAGAGAACCCTCTCTCTTTTAAACCTGGAGTGGGGTGGCCTCCAAGAGCAGGATGTTTACCTGGGGAAATGTCCCACGTTGGGGACATTTCTGCAATGAACAGACGTTTTCTAGTGGGGAAAAGAAACATTTTAGTGGGAAGGTTTTTGGCCAGCTCTTCTCACGGAGGTATGTGAAGGCTTAGATCGTTGTGTGGAAATGCCTCGCTCAGACTAAGGAATATTTTAAATAGCCCTCTTACCACACCAGCTGAATTTCTGTGGATAAGTACATGGACGCTTCGGCCCTTTGCTGTTTCCTATTATTGCTTGGCAAGGAGAAGCAAATCCCCGACTCGGCTAGCCCCGCAGCCGTGTCCCGTTCATTGCCCTCCGTGCCTCTGTTTGCAGGCGCAAGGATGACTCCGCTGCTCTGCTGCGTGGGCCTCGCTGCCCTGCTGGCCTCCAGCCTGGCCTGTCCCCGGAGCTGCGTGTGCTCCGTCAAGAAGAACGGGCGCCTCTTGGCCGAATGCGCCTACAGGGAGCTGCAGGAGGTGCCCGCGGGGCTCTCGCCCAACGTGACCATCCTCACCCTGTCGGCCAACAGGATTGGCTCGCTCCGGGAGACGTCCTTCTCCGAGGTGCCCGAAGTGCAGTCGCTGTGGCTGGGCTACAACCAGATCAGCACCGTTGAGGCGGGCGCCTTCGCGCGCCTGGTGCATTTGAAGAACCTGGACCTCAGCCACAACAAGATGGCGGATTTCCCCTGGAAGGACCTTCGCAACCTCAGCGGCCTGCAGATCCTCAAGATGAACAACAACCGCCTGGCCGGGCTGCCGCGGGGAGCCTTCCACTCCCTGAAGGAGCTGCGCTCGCTGTGGCTCAACGACAACGAGCTCACCACCCTGGCCGAGGGCACTTTCGACCTCCTGCCCTCCTTGTCCCAGCTGCAGATCTTCAACAACCCCTTCAACTGCTCCTGCAAGGTCTTCTGGTTGAAGAAGTGGACGGAGAACACCTCCGTCTCCATCGCCAAAGGGGGCTCCATCCTGTGCGCGGCTCCCAGCAGGCTCAAAGGGAGGGCCGTGACCGACATCCCCGACCACTTCTGCGTCGCCCCGTCGGTGCAGCTCACCTACCTCTCCAACCTGGACAACACCGTCATGTACGATGGCCTCACGCTCACGCTGCACTGCAGCGTGGCTGGCAGCCCCCTGCCGGAGATCAGGTGGAAGATCCAGACGTCCAGCCGCAGCACCGAGATCAGCGGGCCCAACGTGGCGCGGGACGGGAACGTCCTGCTCCTGCGGCGTGCCAAGCAGAGCCAAGAGCGCTTCCTCGTCTTCAAGAACGGCACCATGGCCATCCCCAACTTCAGCAAGGAAGACGAGGGCATCTACACGTGCCTTGCCGTCAACGACGTGGGAACGCGGGAGGTCTCGGTCAACGTGGCCTTGACTGGCTCGGAGAACCCAGCCGATGACCTGCTCCGAAACGCCCCCCAGGCCAGTCACCTGGGCGGCCGGAGCTGCTACAAGGGAGATGACTTGGATCCCTCCAGTGCTGGAGAGAAGCTGGTCATCGTTTACCACGTGCCGAGGGAGTCCAAGAGCCGGGCCGGAGTGGTGCCCCAAACGCGCCTGGGGACCCTCCTGCTGACTTTGGGCCTCGCTCTGTGTCGCTGAGGAAAGGAGTAGGAAGCAGCGCCTCGGGGCTGCCCTCTCCTTCTGCATCCTCTATCTTCACATAGTGCCATGCGTTTGCTGAGCTTCTGGGAAGCACAGGAGGCCCGGAGGCAAACGGGATGGAGCCTCGAGCTCGGGGCTGTTGTTTTGAGCCTTCGTTAGGCGTCAGTCGGGGCTGGGCTCGCTGGGAGGCTCTCACGCAGGGGAAGCGAGGAGCGGAGCCCAGCTGGGAGCCAGATGGCCAGACACCTGCTCGCTTCGCTAGCCACGCGCTTGCCGCCCTGCTACCAGCCCTGTGCAGAGCGCGACGAGCACAAGAGCCCGGCTGAGGCTGGGGAAGCAGCCCCGGTGCGGGGTCCCGGGGCGGTGGGCTCATGGCTCCGGGTGCCCGTCGGTGCTGCGCACACCGGGGAGCAGCAAGTGCCTGTTGCACCCGGCCACGGGCACCGAGCGGGCTCCTCTTGCGGAGCAGCGGGGGCTTTTCCGCTGCTTTCATCCCTGCAGGAGCCCGAGTGTCTCCTGCTGGCTAGATCCTTGGAGCATCCAGTGTGTCCGCACCCTTGCTGGGCTGGAGCCCGCAGGGTCAAGCTGCCCCGTCACGCTGCAGCCACAAGTCCCTGTCGCACTTCAGCATCCCGCACAGGATGGATATGCCGTGCATCCCGGGGGGAAGCTCCGAGCTTCTCCATTGCCAGCCCTGCTCTCCCAAAGGGAAGGGCTCTGGGTCCCCTGTATCCTGCAGGACGGATCTGCAGAGATTGCAGCCGCCAGCACCGCCTTGTAGCCAAAGCCACGCGCCGCAGCCATGCACCAAGCACAATAAATATCCTTTTTAAACAATCCGGTGCAAGCTGCCTCTCTGCTGTCCTGTCCCCCCAGACCTCCTTAGCCTGGGGCACGGGTCTCACCCTCGCAATTTGCTTGGCCGTGAGGCACCCAGGGGGAAGGGAGGCAGCCCTGGCCTTTCCTCCTAGGAGAGGCTTTGATGCAAGCGGGCGGCCACATATTTTTCCCATTACAGGCAGAAAGTGTGAAAAAAACAAACCCAGACATGAACGCTGGGAGATGCACGACCCGGACGGAGCCGGCCTCGGGCAGCAGCCGTCCCGCGGCCGCACCGAGGATGCTCGCACAGGGTCAGCGAGACCCCTGCGTGGCTGAGAGCAGCTGATGGGGCAGAGGAAACGCGGGGAGAAGGAGCCACCTCCCGCCGTCCCCCGCAGGGCTCCAGGCCCCGGCCTCGGTCCAGCCCGGCGCCTGCCCAGACGGTGCAGGGAAGGTCGCGCCGCTGCGTCAACAGATGCAGAAATCCAGCTCCACCCCGGCGCGGAGCTGCGGGACGTTTTGGGCACTGCCGAGGCCTCCTCCAAAGTGCCGGTGCCTCGAGGGCCGGCGAGGGGCTGAGAGGCAGATACTTGCGCTGAAGGATGGGCGGCAAGGGGCCCAGCAGAGCAAGCGACCCCTGGGACTGCCCCAGGGACCCCCCGGCAGGTCCCCCCATCCCGCTCATCCCCACGATCAGGCATCCCTGGGGAAGGACCCAGAGAGTCTTGTGGGGTAGGAATGAGGTATATTATTTATTATTTACTATTCTCCTCCAGCTTGGCACGCCCAAGGAAGGGCTAAAGTCTGTTCTACTGCTTCTAACTCGCTCGGAGGCTTCCTGCTCCGGGGGAGCCTCTCATTTTAAGCAACACAATGGGGTGCTATAAGCGACATGGGGAGCTGAGGGGAGAAAACATCCTGGTTTAGGGCAGATTAGACAGCAAATGTTATGGGGAGACAGAAACCGAGGGCTCTGCAGCCTCGCAGCACAGGGCCGAGCAGGTGGAGGGCTCGGCACGGCGCCCAAGCAGAGCCCGGAGGGGAAAGCCGGGCACGAGAGCAAGCTCCTCGTGCTTGGTTTGGTTGGGGATCCCTCCACGCCCAGAAAAACACACGCACCCCCTGCCTCCCTCTTTCCTTGCCGCCCTTCCCGAGCCCGGAACGGGGCCCGGGTGGCCCACCTGCCTGGGCTACGCGGCCACCCCGGCCCCGGCAGCGGCTCAGCGCAGATGCGGGGCTGGACGCCGGGGCAGGGGCTGAGGAGGCGCCCAGGGCTCCCGCCGGCGCCGAGGGGGAGCCGGTGGGTGCAGGGAGGGGACAGGAGCGCGCGCAGGGGGGCAGGGGTGCGTCACGGGGCTCAGGGCGGGCTCAGCTGGGTGCCGTTGGGCGCGGGGTCGAGCAGGGCGGCTTTGCGGCACGCGGCCAGCGCCGGGTTGTGCAGCAGCGTGTAGGCCAGCGCCCAGCGCGCCCGGCTCTGCCGCCAGCGCGCTCCGCTCGCCGGCGCCTTCGCCGTCTGCATCAGCTGGATGCCTGGCAGGGCAAGGGGACAAGGGCGTCTCAGTGTCCTGTCCTGCCGAGCGGGACCATTCTGCCCACCGAAGGATGGGGCAGGGGCCACGGCAGCGCGGAAGTGGCACCAAGACACCGATGCCTCGGTGCTGGCACCACGGGAGCACACGGGCACTTACCCTCTTCCACACTGGGCGGGCTGAGCCCCCGGCGGCCCTGGGGCCTCGCTGGCTGCAGCAGCAGCGAGCAGAACGCCTGCATCACCGGGTGCGACTGGCTGACCTCGATTTTCAGATAGTGGCAGTAAGCGCGGTAGCCTGCGGGAACGCGGCGCACGGGAGGCGCATGGAGCGGGGTCAGCATCGCCCCGGAGCGGGGAGCGCGCGGGCCCTGTCCCACTTAATGCTCCCCCGCGCTCCCTCCGCCCCCTCTCCCTGCAGGGAGCCCCGCTCTGCTTCCAGAGGAGCAGGGGAAGGGCTGAGCTGCCTCCTGCAAGGACCTGCTGCCCTCCGGCGTGGCAGCAGGTCCCGTCCATCCACATGGTGCTGAGTGTGCAGCATGCCCAGGGAGGGTCCCGGGGATGACAGCAGGACCAGCGTTCTTGGAGATGGGGATCACCCACCCTCAGGGACAGACGGAAAAATAGGAATGAGGGGGTATGAGGAAGCCCCCTCTGCTCCCATTGCCCCAGTCCCTTCCAAGATCAAGGGCTCGAAGTGCCCCTTGCTCATGGAGCTACAGCACCCGGAGATGCAGACACTCGGTGGCAGGAGGAGGACCTCAGTGGGGCACCCCACATGCTGGCTGCAGGTTCAGGGCTGGGGTCCAGCCCCTACCTGGGTCGAAGGTTTCCACGCCGCGGTTCAGGAGGCTGATGTCCAGCTGGCAGAAGTGGATGGCGTTGTACAGGGCAGAGATGATCATCCTCCAGAGCCCGGCCAGGACGCCCACGAGCACGTTGATGGGGAAGAGCAAGAAGGTGACTATGTAGAGGGCTCGTCTGTGGATAGAAGAGGAGGAGGATGGAGGGGACAGAGATCTTGCTTGCTACAGACCCGGAGCAAGAGCAAGGCTACATATGGGCCATGGCCTTACCCACAGCCACCAAAGAATCATCTCTGGGAGCAAAGCCCCTAAAAAACCCAAACGTGGTTTGGGTTGCAGGCTGTCTCCTGTCCCCATCCCACAAACCAGACACTGCAAAGAGCAAGACAAAACATCTGAGCTACACATTAACCCGCTTGCAAGGTTCCCTGGGCATCAGGAGGGGACTCTGATGTCCCTCTGCTTCCCAGAAGGCCTCTACATGCCCGTACCTGTTGGTCAGCTCTTTCCGCAGGGGATGCTGCTCCAGGAATTGGTAGTGAGCTGCCAGATTTTGCGCAATCACAGCGATGATGAGGGTCAGCCAAAAGGGCCTGGCCAGGAGGGAAGAGGCGAGTTGGAAACCAGAAGGTTCCCAGGCAGGAAACACCAGCCAGGTGCCAGTAGCCTCCAACAAGAGACTTCAACAACTTTCCTTAACAGAGAACCCCCAAACTTGGCAGAGGGGCAGGTCACACTATGGCCTGTTCATGGACAGGAGATGTTCCCGGGGCTCCTGCACCAGGCAAGGTGCCTGCAGAAGGTCTCCAGTTCCTCCTGCCTCTCCTCTGAGAACGGATGGACACTCACCACATGTTCTGAAGGACCTTGAAGAGGTACATGTTTGTGCCCGACTGGAGCGGGATGACAAACAAGAAGGTGAAAGCCACCAGGCAGATGAAGAAAATCACTTGCTGGATGAGGAGACCTTTGAGGGAGACACAGAAGGGAGGTCATCGTGCAGGAAGGCAAGGAGAAGAGGAAGAAATCATCACGTTTCAGACCAAAAAGGAGGCCAGAGTTACAGTTCTTCCTCCTTCTGAAGGTGACTGAAGATGGCAAATCTCGATGCATTTACAGCAGGATTTGGCCACGCAGTCACTTGTCAGCTGAGCTACCTATTTGCTTGTTGTCCCCAAGCAGCCTTGCAAAAGGACAAGAGTCACCTCCTCACCTAGTTCTTATTCCCTAAATCCATGTTCGCTTTCCAGCACGCCCTTCATTGTAATCCCATGAAAAGCCTGCAAGATCCTTACCTACCTCCCCGCTGCACGCCTAATTCTTTGCAAGCAGTTTAATTAGGAGCTCAGCCTTTCTTATCACGCACTGCATTAGCCCTACAGAGAAGAGCCATCTCTGGGGGCCGCAGCTCCAATTTCTCATCATAAAAATCATCCCAAGCCACGATTCCTAATCATAAATCAACACGGAGACCGGCGGCGGCTGCAGTTCATTTGGCCGGCTCTGCGATGGGAGCCGTCGGAGACCGGGCAGCGCAACGGCTCGTTCATTCAGCTCAAGTGCTTTGCGGTAAGGACTTGAAAAATAGTGTTTGAAACGGGAGTGGGATTGGTGGCATCTGGCTGCCAGCCCCTCCGTGTGCGACGGACCCGGCTTTGGCAGGGAAACCCCAAATACAGGGTGGCAGAAAGGAAAAAGCCCAACCTGCTCCTCGCTGGCAAAGGCAGGCGAGGAGCTGCCAGCGGCGCCTGCTCTCACACCCGGCCCTGCAAAATCGGGTCCTTGTGCCGAGCTGGTGGCCTCGGCTCTCTGCAGTCTCCTCACTGAACCCCTCAGCTTGACACCGCTGTGGAGGCGAGAGCAAAATGCCCCTTGGTGGCCTTGGCGGTCCAGAATGGCACATAAATCACAGCACATGCTGCTCGGAGGGATGTCCCTATGATCCTTGCACCACTGGGTGGGAAAACACGGAGAGGATTCAACTCCCTCTAATTTCTTGCAGCCCTGCGTGAGCCGACCACCCCTTTCCGGAGCCAGGGACCAGGCTTGGGGGACACACCATGTGTGCAGCAAGGGACACCCCACACCTCCTGCCTGAGCCCGCAGGAGACAGACAGGCCGCAAGATGCTGTGATAGCTTCTCACATCAAAATAATTGGGCTGGAGCCAAAATGACTTTTTTTATTATTATTATTCCTTTCTCTCCCAACCATTTGGTGCTCGCTGTGGTTTTCCCTGAGGGAGAGCAGGCTGCGCTTGGGAGAAAGGAACAAAAGCCGCCCTGAGCTCTCCCTTCTTGACTGCCGCTGATGCCACCCACACCAGTTGTCCCAGTGCGGGGACCTCTGCTCTCCTCCAAGGACAGGAGCGGAATAAGGACCACAAAATGGGGCAGAAAGGGGCCTGAGGCCACCCGTACGCCTACCCAGGCAGGCAAAGGCGGTCTGGAAGCCAGCGAAGCTCATCCAGCAGACGACGGCGTGCCGGGACGGGCGCAGGATGTGGGCTTTGTAGAAGACGTCCAGCACGGCCCCTTGGTACAGAGCCCGCAGGTTGTTCCTGCGGGAAGGGAGGGCGGCTGCGGCCGGGCTCCATGCCAGCGGAGCTGGGCTGGGAAGCAGGGCCGGGAAGTGGGAGGGATGCCCGGCTCGGGCGGCGGAGCAGGGACATGGGCTCCCTACCTGTGCATCACCAGCGTCCTCATCAGCATGGCCAGCGTCAGCAGGCAGCAGAGCACCAGCGAGCAGATGTAACACGCTGCACGTGGGGAGAGGGCTGGCGTCGGCACGGGGTGGCTTGCGTGTGTCCATGACACACTTGCATGGACATATCCAGCGACGGAGCTGCGCCATGCCTCAGTTTCCCTTCCTACCCCTCAGCAATATGGGCAAACCCGTCCCCATCCTGAGCAGAGCTTGTGATTATCCCAGTGCCCCGTGCGGCTCCACGCGGGGCTTGGGAGACGAGGGGCCATCTGCTCAATTCCTGCACATATCAAAGCTGTCCCCAACAGTGGCAGCTGTGGCCCCGGCTCCTGGCACGGGGACGTCGCTCGCCGGTGCCTGGCACGTGCCCAGCCTCACGCGCTCGCCTTGCAAGGCCTCACAGGCCAGCCTGGCATGGAAGCAGATGGATTTTAACTCCCTGGCCTTCCAGTGCAGCCTGCGACGGGTTGGGAAGTGCATCCCGACGGGTCCAGCTGGGAGAAAGTCAGCTGACCCAGGCTGTATGTATGAGTGGGGAAACTGAGGCATGACGGGGTCATAGGGCTCGCAAAGAGCATTCCCATCGGGCCACCAAAATATAGAGGATACCTTGAGCTGAGCAACACAGTGGGCCCCCCGTTATTTGGGAAAGAGGATGGAAAGGGAGTTGCGGCTCCGGAGGGGAGCGGGAGCGAGCAGGGCCAATCACCTTCCAGCGACCACAGGTAGTGCTTGACGGTGCCGAGCTCTGTCTCCATGTCACCGGGGATGCCGCCGGGGTTCTCCGAAGGCACGAGGCCGAACTGGACCAGCAGCACCACCACATCCTTGGTCATCCCCGCGCGCACGATCTGCAGCGTGGGCACCACGGCCACCAGGAGCAGCAGGGCAACCTGCGAGGGATCCCGAGTGAGCGGCGCCTGGGAACGGGGACGGCCCGGATTGCAGGGATGCCGCTCCGGAGCAGTGACGGTCACCTGGTACACTGCGATCACGGCCGTGGTCAGCGACAGGACGAGCTTCAGCGGGATGCGGAAACCTGCGGGGCGCACACGTGGGCTCGTGCATCCCCCTCAGGATTTACAGCCCCCAATCCCGGTTGCGCTTCCCGATTGCTCCCATCGCCACAGGCTCGTTCCTGTGCCGATGGGCTCCGTGTCCCATGGGGAGGGCGGGATGGGAGGATGCACGTGCCCCGGCCGTGCCCGCTGCCCACCTTGCTGCGGAGTGTAGATGTACGAGCGCAGATACGCGCGCGCCCTCGACCAGCAGCTCTCGTCCAGCTTGCAGGAGCTGCGGGGGAACGGAGAGGGTGAAAAGCACGTCCGGGACACAGCGGGGACACGATACACAGGGGACCATCCGTCCCCACTGCAGACAGCATGGGCAGCACGGGCACATGCCAACCATACAGTGGATGAGCTCCAGGTGCAAACTAGGGGTGAAAACGCTGCATTTTAGGGCAACTTTGGTTCCCCATCTCCCTTCCAGGCATTCAGCAGGAAGGTGCTGTCCTTACCTGCCCTTCCTGGACTGTTTGGACAGCAGAGCCTGGAGATACTTCTTGCAGTAGCTTTTGCCTGTAACCTTAAGGAAAGCAGCAATGAATTGCCCGAGTCGAGCAGGGGACACTGGTGGCAGCAGGGAGAGGTGACTCTGCCTTGGGGCCCCCCATTTTGGGTGCTGCTTTCCCCCATCTCCATCCCACCCTTGCGCTCCTCTTCCCAGCCATCCCTCCCTGGCACGAGTTGTGCTCCAAGAAAAAAAAAAAAATCTGCTTTATTCCCACAAACAGCAAAGCCCCAAACCAGCATCACCAGTGTCCAATGTCGTGGCCAAGGGAAAAAAAAAAAAAAAGCCCCAAAAAAGCTCGTTTCCCTCCGGCAGCTTAGTGCAAACGGCCGGGGTCACTTCAGTCCACACCGGGCCCGACGGGGCTGTTTTGAAGTGGGTTTCTCCTCCCTGTCTCCCTGCAAAGCCCGGCATTTCCGAAGGGCTCTGGATTAGCGCTGCCTCCCTGCAGCCGCCTGGGAAAACAGCGCGCTCCCAGAGCCGGCCTCAATGGGACACATTGATGCCTAAGCCTCTTGTGCTAAGGACTTTACTCCCAAGGTGGATTTTCCCTTGCTTCAAACCCAGCAAGATAAACAGAGCTGCAAACTGCTCGCCGGGACAGTCGGGGACACGGAGGCTTCCCCTGTGGATCTGCGAGGGTGCCCAAGGATCTTACCTCCTTTTCCGAAGGTTCCTCCTGGCCCGTGAAGCTCCGGAGCAGCAGGGCTGGGTACCAAAGGCTTAAGACCACGAGGCAGATGATGAGTGGGACGTAAGAGAGCGTGGAGTAGTACCTATATATCTGGGGAGAGGGAGAGTGGTTACAGCAGGACCACCTCTCCAAGGTGGCCACCTCTCCAAGCCTCCATGCAGTGAGTCCTCAATGGCAAGAGGCAAAATGCCCCCTCCAAGACACAGGTCCCACCAACCACAGCCCCCTCAAGGACCACGGGGAGCACCAGGGAAGGGGACAGGTACCTTGGGCGACTGGGGACAATCCACCTTCTGCCAGATGTGGACCACGCAGTGGCACCAGGAGAGCAGACAGCCCGCCGCATAGCCGGCTCGGTGCCTGGTCGTGGCACAGGCGGCCAGCGGGTAATAGAAGGCCGGGTAGTAGAGCAGAGCCAGGATCTTCCAGTACTCTAGAGCAGATGGGAGCAAGGAAAACAGAGTCGGGGAAAGAAGGAAGAGCCCTCAGGTCACATCAGGGTGGGCAAAGTAACGTGCATGGGTTGCGAGATGGAGGAGGACACCCAAAGATGGACCCTGGTGGGCCAAGCCCATGCAAGGATGTCGCTTAAACCAGCCCCGTGCCCCTTCTTACCCCGGTGGTGCTGGGACGAGGCAGCGACGAGAGGCAGGGGGTCAGTGTCCAGCACCAGCACACACAGGGAGGAGAAGAGGATGCCGAAGACGGCGGCCACCAGCCCCCGCTCACCGTCCTCCTCCAGGAAATTGGCCGGGCTGCAAGAGAGGGCTCTGAGCCCCGCGCGCCGCGCCGCCCGGGGACACGGGCGCGCGGGGGACCCCGGGGTACCTCAGCAGTCCCGGCACGCCGCTCCAGCAGCCTGGGTAGAGGCGCTTGCGCTTCAGCAGCAGGGACAAGCCGAGGAGCACGGCCAGCTGCGGGAAGGGGGAAACGGGGATGAGGGAGCAACGGGGACGCCAAGGTCCCAGGCTGGGGCTCTGCACCCATGTTTATATCTGCATGGACGGCGAGGTGTCACCCTGTCAGCCAGGTGGGTGCACCCGAGCCGGGGGCTGCCCGGGGTGACACCCCACGTCCTGGCACGGGTACTTACGGAGACAGGCGCCATGCAGGTGTGATAGAGCCTGGGAGAAATGGTGGGGTCGCAGTCTGGGATGGCACTGGGAAACATGCTAGAAGACACAAAATAAACGGATGCTCACACTGAATCCCAAGGAGCCGAGGCGCGGGAAGGGGAGTTGTTCCTTTCGACTCGATGCCGTGGGAGGATTGGCTTGGATTTGCACGGCAAGATGAGAAGGGGCCAAAACACCCACTGTGGGAGTCGGTGATGACAGAAAACAGTTTTATGGGATAATTCCGCAGGCCCACACGCGGCCGGATCCTGCAGCGGGAGAGCGGGCGGCTTCACCCTGAGCAGCACCAAGGCGTCCAGGAGCAGCCGGTGACCGCCAGGGACGGGGGCGGGTGAAGTCACTGTCCTGGGACGGCGTTTATGGCGAGGTCGGGGTGATAACAGAGCGCAGTCCCCCGGCTCCGTGCAGCCCCGCACGTAGGGGCTGCAGGCGGACGCCCATGCTGGACTCCCCAGGAGACTGGAGAGTAAAGAAGCCACCTCTACCTTCTTGGTGGTACCAGGGCTTTTTCATGCCACCAAGCCTGCAAAATTGCCTCCCGCGGGCACTGGGCCTTGCTGCTCGCTTTGCTGCTTGCTCATCTGCGCTGCATGCGGCAGAGCCTGGGGGTCGTGGTGGCAACCACTGCAGGCCACACGGGCCACCCACAGCTTGCTGCAAGGCCGGGAGGAGACCTTGGCCCTACTCGTGTGCAAGGGTCCCATGGGTGGATGGCCATGGCGCTGGAGCCACTCACCAGGGAGGACTCCCCTGAGCTGGGCAAGATTTCCAGGACTGTTTTGCAACCCAGAAGATTAAGGACCAGCAACAGCCCTTGAGCAATAGCTGGGCTGGTCCCCTCTGGGATCTGCTCCTGCCCTCACTCAGGATTAGGTATCAGCTGGTTAAAGGGGGTAGGAGCTACCCAGGACAGCTAAGTCAACAGAGGGACAATAGGCACTTGCAGATGGGCCTGGGGGCGCCTCTGTCCTAGCAATGATGATGGCCTTGCAGGAACCACCTTCAAAAAATCCCCAGAGTCGTTGATACAGGGAGGAAGGAGCAGAGCAAGCAAAGGATTGTGCCAGATGGAGGATGCCCAGCCCAGTTCTGGGGGGAGAAAATCTGCTGAGGGTCTCGGAGCAGCCCCTGTCCCCAGCACCGCTGTCCCCAGACGTCCAGGCTGGCATCTCAGCCCCTCTCTGCGAGACCAGCACACGCTGCCAGCTCAGCCCCCAGCAAACATCCACAAGGACATGCAAGAGGGCAGGCGATTCCCGCAGCTCCCACACCAGGCACGTGGGAGCCCAAACCATCTTCTCCGCATGGCAAACCCTTGGGGGGCTTCAGAGCCACCAAGAAGTGTTGCCCTTCCCCAAGGCAATGTGCCCCAGAGCGACGGCGAGGCCACAGGTCCCCGTGATGGCTCCGGCTCCATTAATTCCCCAGGGACACTCACTCGTCCTGCGGCGCGGCCGGCTCCACGCTTTCATAGATGTACCAGTCCGAGACGAGGTCGGCGTCGGCAAAGTCCTGATCCGGCAGGGAGCTGCCCGCGCCCGCAGAGCCGTTGCCTTCCATGGGCTCCTCCTTTCCAGCCCCGCTGGGAAGAGAGGGACGGGAGGATCCAAAGCCAAGTCGCCGTCGCCACGAAGGTCCCGGCCTTTATCTGAGCTCCAAGAGGGAAGGAAGGACTGAGCTCGCCCCCGGAACGAGCGCTCCGGATAAACCTCATTGGGCCCCGTCTCTCCCTCCCCGCCACGGGGTGCTGATAGAATCGGAGCCTTTGTTTGGGTTGTTTAACAGTATTTACGGGCAGCGCTCGGAAAGCAGTGCAAGGGTCAAGTTTTGGCTCGGCGGCAGGGCACGGGCTGTCCCGCAAAGCGCTAAGGAGATCGGGGAGGTGAGTGGACAAGGGGCTGGCCCGCAGCCCGGCCGGGAGATCCTTGTGCCCTGTGGACTGGACCGGTTTTCCCTGGAAACCTCTGCACGGATAATGGCTTTTTTCCTTCTTCTCCAGAGGGTGAAGCTGGCCTGGGGGAGCATCTGCCATCCCCAGTGCTCCCTGGGATGCATGGGCAGGACGGGGATGGAGCCGAGGGCTGCCACATCCCGCCCCCTCCGCCAGGACATCCCCCCGCCATGAGGGGTTTCCTTGGGATCGCTGCCTGCAGGGAAGCCCGTCTGTATCTCCCCAACAGGGAATGGGTGACCGAGCCGGCAGCTCTGCTCCAGACTGCTGTTTGCACAGCTGGCGCTGTGAGCCGGCTCGCCGCCTTCAAAGGCATTCCCGGGATCAGCGAGGGGCTCCAGCCCCGTATCCCCGCGGCAGCTCCAGCCAGGACAGGGCAGCGCCGCCCGCCGCCGTGGCCGCGCTGTCTCCTGTGCACTCTGCTGCACATCACACCCGGGGCCGGCTTTGGGCCCCCTAACTGCTCAGCAGAGCCCAGGTTCAGGCACCCACGGGGCAGGCAGGAGGCGTGAGGAATCCCATAGAAACCGGGGCCTGTTCACCCCTAGCAGCAATTCCCGTCGGGCAACCATCCTGGTCCATCCCAGCCCAGGGTCCCCGCTCTACCTGCCGCTCCTGCTCACGGAGCGGAGGGGACACGGGCCCCGGTGCCACCCCGGAGCGACACGGCGCACGTGGCAGCGCCTGCGGCGCATCGACTTTCCAGATATCCCTTGGTTACGCCTGCTCGGGCTCTGACCTCACCTCCCAAGAATGCGGCGCTCCGTTAAGAAAAGGTAGCTGGAGCCTCTCGAAGATGCCAGCGTGCGGCAACGCACGTGCGGGCGCCGCAGCCGGGAAGCCCCTGTCCGAGCCACAGGAGTGCCGAAGGGAAACGCTCAAGCACCTGCGTTTGAAAGCTGGAGTTTGCATCACGGATGGGAAGGCTCCCGCACCCGCATCCATCCGCGGAGCAACTCACCTCCAGCGGAGCGAGCGCCTTGGCGGCACCGGCGGAGCGGGAGCACGGGCTGCAAGGAGAAGCGGCCGCTGGTTTAGCCTGGAGAAAAGCACCCGCTGAGGGTCGGCGGGGCATCGGGCAAGGCAGGGAAGAGTTAAGGCCTGGCGGCGCTCCGGAGCGCGCCGTGCCCGGGCAGGTGTGCCAAGCGCGCCGCGGGAGCCGGGCAGGACGCGGCCGGGAGCGCCGCCGCCGGCACGGCCCCTCCGCGCCTCCCCGAAACCCGATCGCTCTGCTCCTCGCCGTAACCTCTGCCGAAACAGGGCCGCGCCTTTGATCGCAGCGGCGTCGCCCGAGATTGATGGGCTCCATAAAGCGCCTCCATATTCTCCACTTCCCACCATCCATCACTCTCCGGGGAGCTGTTGCATCCCACCACGATGAATTAAATGGGGAGGGGAAGCGCCATGAGGGAATCCCCCCCCCCCTTCCCTCCTCATATCCCGCTTAATGGTGATGCCTTGTGTACAGCTTTTAATAAAAATGATAAAGATCTCGTTTCACGATTGCTCGGGGAGTGCTTCGGCCGGGGGGGAAGAGTTGTTTAAGAGAGATCTCCTCTAATTCAATTGCCATTCGGGAGCCGCGGCGGAGGCTGCCGGCTCGGCTGGAGGCCGAGGCCTCCGCGGCGCGGCCACGGAGCTCATCCCGACCTCCAGGACGGTCCCGTTTCCTGAAGGTGCCCTGGATCTTCCCAACCCCAAGGGTGATGGCATCATCCTCATCGGGACATCATCCTCATCCTAAACCCCTGTGTTCCGGAGGGCAGGAACCCCCCCTCTGCGGCCTCCCCACGTGCTTCCGCTTGCGATGCCCGCGGTGCAGGTTCCAGAGGCTGCTCGAGGCCACTGGCTCCCGACGGAGCCGCCTGGCAGCCGGCTCCGGCAGCGCTGGCATCCCGCCGCCTGGATCCCAAGCGGATGCCCCCGGGGTACGTCCCGCGCCGGCTGACCCCCGCCGCCCGGGGCAGAGCGCAGGGGGCCGCGGAGCCTCTTGCGGCTCTTTGCAAAACTCCTTTGTCTGCAAAGCTGGCGCCGGCGGATATTAAACCCGACTCTGAGCTCACAAACAGCCGAGCCGGGGCGAGCGCACCTTTGGCGCGCTCCACGTCGCACGCCAAGGCAGCCTGAGAGGGGAGGCAAGCGGGCAAGCAAGCAGGGTTATTTTTAGGCTTGCGACCCCTGGTCCCGGCTCGGACCCCCGGCCCCGCGCAGGCGGCTGCACCTGCTGCGCTTTGCGCCGCAAGGAGCCCTGCAAGCCGGGAACTCGTCCTCGCAACGTCCGCGCCCAGACCCTAACGGGGCATATGGGCCCCCCCAGCAAGCCCCAGGCACCCATGGCCCTTCCCTTGTGAAACCAGCAGGAACTTAGGAGAAACACGCATAAAATAAAGAAAGGAGGAGGGAGAAAAGGGAAGACGAGAAGTTACCTTCCTCCCCAGGTGCCTCCGCGCTTGCTGATGCTCTCGGGAGACGGCCGGCCTCCTCCGCGGGGGTCTAGAGCATCCCCACTCGGCAGCGCGTGCCGGGGGGGACCCGGCTGCTGCCGCTGCGGCCGGGGGAGCCCCGCGGCGCCGCGGCCCCGCGAGCCCAGAGGCAAAGTTCGGCGCGGCGGGAGCGCGGCCGCTCGCAAGGGCCGAGGAACTTTATCCCCTGCTTCGCGGGGAGGCCCTGGCTCGGGGCCACGCAGGGGGTTAGGAAGGGAAAAGCAGCCAACCCCGTGCTCCGCTCGCCCCGCGCGCTGCCTCCAGCCAGCCCCCTTCTTCCCAGGTCTGTCCGGCTCCGGGGTTTGGAGCTGCTCCCTCCTCCTCCTTTTCCACCTCTTCCTCCTCCCCTCGGGACGGCTTCGGCTCCTGGGAGACCCTGGAGAACTTTCTGGGAGAGGAGGTCCCATCGGCTACATCTTTTGGGAAGGCAGCTGGCGAGGAGGAAAATCCCGTGCCGACGGCACCTCCGCGGCCAGTCCCACGCTCGGCTCCGGAGAGGCCGCTTCCTCTGTGCAATAATTAAAAAAGAATGCATTATGCTTCTTTTTGATCCTTTCATAGCATAAAACCGGAGCATTCTGCAGCCCCACCGCGAAGGAGGTTGATAAGCAGCCTGGGAGCGTAGCCCCTGCAGAGTCATCCCGTCCCTAGAAATCCCCCCTTGCCAGGAGCGAGCGGGATTTCGGGAAGCCCCCCCCAGGTCGTTGGCCTGGCCTGGCTCTTGTGGTCCCCGGTGCTGGCTCACCAGGATGATCTATTTCCAGAAACCCTCCGTCCGTTTCCTCACTGCTTAATCCACAGGAAATCCCCCCAAAATAAACTTGGGATTTTTTGTCGTGAGCTCAGGAATAGACCTCATAAAGGAGAGATTGGGAGGATGAGAGATGCCTGGGAGAGACAGGTACCCTCACGGCCTCCCATTCATCCGCTCCTAGGTCAGCACGGGACCACGAGCCAGCTCCTGGCAAAAGTGCGAGGAAATAATCTGGATAAACCCACGCACGTGACGGCGAGCGAGCAAATGAAGCAGAGAAAAATTAATCAACCTTCAAGATTCAGCTTAATTTTTAGCTAAAACCTCATGGCACCATTGAACAGAGCGACCTGTGAGTTTCTTTCTTTCACTCAAGATTGCTCCTAAATCAGCAGCGCTCAGCCCCAGAGGTGTTTCCAGGAGGGATTAGGGAGAAAAGTAATCGTGGAGTCCTAGGGATGCATCCCACACCAAGCCCTCGGGTCCATCCTTCTGCTACAGCGATGTGGTCCCCCATCCACTTCCACAGGGAGGGATCACAGGTAAATCCCTGCTTCTTTTATCACGTCCATTCAGCCCATGCCCATTCGGAAAGCTGCTTTTGGAAAGAGGAGGTGCTTTGCTCATATGGAGACAGAGTTAAGGGCGTCGGGAACCCGGCTTTGGGCAGAATGCCGAGCCCCGACCATGGAGACGAACTTTCCAACTTCATGCTCGCTGCAGGGGCAGAAATCCAGCAGCCAAAGGGCACTTTTCACATCCAAGGAGCAGACAAAACCCTTGGGACTGGAGGCTGCCAAAGGCAGCGCCCTCCTGGGGAGCAGCCTCACTCCCGGGAGCTGTGTCTAGGTAGGGAACATGAAGCTGGGAAGAAATCCTTAGCGGAGACGCGACACTTGCAGGTAGCTCAGTCCCCATCCAGCTCCCGGGGAGGTTTTGTGTTGCAATTTTCATGCCTTTCCTTTATCTCCTGCCCTCCAGTGCGATGGAGCGAGCACCACAAGCCATGCGCCCTTGCAGAAAACCAGCGCAGGAGTTAACTGCGCCCGAGACCCGATTAGGCAAAAATTGCTCTTTGATGATCCCATCATTTGAGGCAGCTCTTTAATGTGTTTACAGAAGGGAAATTGGAGGGGAGAGCTACAGATACGCAGGCAGGATCGCTCCGCGTTTCTGCACGGCAGAGCTTGACCGGTTTTGAAGCGAGCTGGGGACCCACTGGGTGTCCCCATCACCTGGGTGCCCTCCCTGTTTTACCACCGTGTTGAGGGATTTGGGCACCTTTCCTTTTGTACCTGGATCTGCCGGGATTGGAGTTGGAGAGGTCACAGCATCTCCCAAGGACACAGCATTCAGTCTCTCCTGTGTGCTCCCCATCCTGGCTGGATAGGTCTCCCAAGGGGAACAGATGGAGGAGGCCCGCGCGCTTGGGGCACCGTCGTCTCAGCTCCACGTGGAACAGAGCCGTGGGGCTGGCTTTGCTGGCGGGCAGCCAGCGCTCCATGTCCTGGTCTCCCAGCAAACAACCTGGAGAGCATCCGGAGAGCTCCACGAGGGCCATGGTGTCAGGAGTGCCGCGCGCGCTGCCCCTGTCGCTCCTCCGCCTGCAGGAGAAGGTGCTGGACTTCCAGTTCGAGGTGCTGGGCGCGCAGTTCACGGGCGGACGCGGGCGCTACGTGCTGCGCCTCGCCGTGGAGAGCCCGCAGCTGCGCGGGGCTGGCGCGGGGCTCGCCGTGAGCATGGCGATGCCACACCAGGACCCGTACCGGTGCCGCGGCGTGGCCCCGCTGCTGTGCGTTGGCACCGACTGCCTCGCGTGCCACTGCGGCAAGCTCGCCTTCGCCGTGTGCATCCGCGAGCACCGTCCACCCCCGCCACAGGATATAGCACGGGAGGCATCGTGGGATGCACCAAGGGATGCAGCGCGGGATGTAGCGCGGGACGCACTGCAGGATGCACCGCGGGATGCACTGCGGGATGCACTGCGGGACGCACTGCGGGGTGCAGCGTGGGATGCACCGCGGGATGCACTGCAGGATGCACTGCAGGATGCACTGTGGGACGCACCGAGGGATGCACTGCAGGATGCAGTGTGGGACGCGCCGCAGGATGCACTGCAGGATGCACTGCAGGATGCAGCACGGGACGCACCGCGGGATGCACTGCGGGATGCACCACGGGATGCACTGCAGGATGCACTGCAGGATGCAGCACGGGACGCGCCGCGGGATGCACCGAGGGATGCACCACGGGATGCAGCGCGGGACGCAGCGCGGCCCCCCGCAGCACAGCAGTCCTTGCCCGTCCCAGCACCCAGCCGCACGCCTCAGCGTGCTCCCCACTCACTACCCGCCGAGGACCGTGCCCACTCCAACAAGGTACGAGAGCCCGCGGCAGCGGCAGGGAGGCCCCAGAGCTCTGCCAGAAATGGGATTTGCTCTGGCTGTTCCGTGAGGCTCTTCCATGAGGTCTCCATCTGGGATAAAGGCAGCTCCAAAACAGATGGGACCTGGGCAGGTGCTTCCTGTAAGAGAGGATTGGAGGGGTCCACAGAAGGTTATTAATGGTGAGAAAGGGTTTTTGTGTGTGTGTCACAATAGGTTTATGTCCATCTCTTTTTTATTCCATGCTTGTGGGCTTTGGCAGGTTCATCCTTAGGGAAGTGCACAGAAGGTGGCCCTAAATAGAGAAGAGACATTGGGATGGCAGCAACTGCTTCTAGCACTCTGTTTGGCTGGGACCCACCTGTTCAATGGCAGCGGTGGCCCAGGGGGCTGCAGGGCACCCTTGGGGGGCACAGGCAGACCCGGATGGGGTGCTGGAGCCTCCAAGCTGCAGCCAGGCTCTGCTCACCTCAAATCCTCTGCCTTGCCCGCGGCAGCCAGGCTGCCCCCGAGCTCAGCTCCTCCCCAGAGCTCCCGGGTGACGCAGCAGACCAGCATCTCTCCTCCTCCTCCTCCTCCTCTTCCTCCTCCTGGGTACCTGCCCCAAGGCAGCTGCTGAGTGGCAGCAGTTTCCACGTCTCCTCACCAGGATGCAGCCCAGACCCGACCTCAGCAGAGCAGGTTAGTGAAGAGCGGGTGGCTGGAGAAGACCCCGTCATTGAACCCCTTTGGCTTGAGCTGCTTTTAGCCAGTGTCCAGGGGACTTCCTGGGATGAAACCCCAACCTGTAGGGCAGCAACGCAGCCCGCTGTCCCCATGGGTCTAAGCCAGGCCCCGCTGTCCGGACGCTGAGGGATGCAGTGTCACTTGTAGGTACGTGCTGGCTGTCCCTGCAGTAGGTTGGCAGTAGAGTGGGGGTGTCACCGCTGCGCTCCCTGGTGCCAGCGTCATCCGGAAGCTTTTAAGTGCTGACACCTAGCATTCGGGGGTGATGTCTTAGATATTTCCCCTTCCAACTCAAATACAGTGCTCTAAGAACTGCGGTAACTGCGGGACGAGCTGGCAGGATTAACACATCCAAAGAGGCTGGGTCTTTATTTTCTTAGTTGCATCAAAAGCTGTTCAAATAAAGGAAGAAAGACGCCCTTCCCCAAGGGGCTCCGTTTCCTGCCTCTCGCTAGGCAAATAACATCCCCGTTGAAGATGTTGTCTCATCTGCTCCCGGAGGTGTCCTGTACACCTGTGAAAACATTGCTCGCAAAAGCTGCGCTTCAGGCGCTCAAGGGCAGAGCTGACCTAACGTTTCAGCTTCCCTGAGCATCCTCTGGGCTCGCTTTTCTTCCTGGCTCTTTGCTTGCAATGCAGCTTTCTCATGGGCTTTCTGCTTCCAGCTTTGCACCGCAGAGAGTAAAAAGGTGACTTGCATGCAGGCCCATAAGGAAGCTTCTTGTATGGGAAAGTCCAACCTTCTACTCATGCGTGGGGTGAGGTTCTGGTGAATCCTACTGATATCCTATCCATCCGTATGAATCCTACTGATAAAACCCCTCTCCTGCCAGGAGCTCTGCAGGGGAGTGATGGGTGCCGAGCACTGCGAGCCTCAGCACAGTGGACCTAAGCCGCGCTCTTTAGCACCATTGACCTCTCTTGACTTGCAAATGGACATGGTCTCCATTAGGGACCTGCATCCCAACCCCCATCAGCTCCAAATTCACTGGGCAGAAACGATTATCAGCGAGGCCTGATTGAGCCGGCTCAGCACACGTCTGGGCGCA
Organism: Nothoprocta pentlandii; assembly: GCA_013398315.1. Taxonomy (NCBI): domain Eukaryota; kingdom Metazoa; phylum Chordata; class Aves; order Tinamiformes; family Tinamidae; genus Nothoprocta; species Nothoprocta pentlandii. The sequence continues at coordinate 931,171 of VZSG01000290.1, forward strand.
GGCTCTTCCGAGTGATGGAAAGGCAGCAGGGATCGATAGCAATCAGCGGAGCGGGGAAAGTTGGGGCAACGGGGCGGCGCGGCGCGGGGCTGCCCGGCGCGCAACGCCCGCCGCTGGCGCTTCCACCCTCGCGCCGGGCCCCCAGGGAATGCGGCGAGTTAAAGCAGCACTAAATCACCTTGTGCTGATGTCACGCTGCAAGCATTTGCTGGTGTGGTTTTATTTAAAACGTGGAAGATGGGGGTGGGTGGGTGTTAGCTTTGGGCCCCCCTCGGAGCTGAGTGGGCGCAGATGATCCTGGAGAAACTTCAGTGCACAGGGCCAGGCTCTCCTGCTCTGCTGTGGGCTCTGGGCACGGACTGAGCTGCTCGAGCTCACATCTGGCCCATTGCTTCCCCCTTGCTCCTTCAAGTCTCCCTGTTAAGGTGCCTGATCGCTCCCAAACCTGGCTCTCATTCTGGAGCCAGACAAGGGATGAGTTGGCTGAAGAAATGGCCATCAAGTCCATAACGTTGGGGCATGGAGGGGACAAGAGCTCGGAGCCCCTCGTGCCGCTCGGGGCGACCTCTTCCCATCCTGAACTGCTGCTGGGGCAAAGAGCCCCCGTTCAGCGCGGACCATCCCAGGAGGGCCATTGGTGATGGAGTGGGTCCTGCTGGGGCGGGGAGGCCTGACAGAGCCGGGCTGCTCTTGGTGATGGATGGAGGCTTCATAGCAGCTCGGCCAGATGCCGCTGTCACATCCTGCATGCCCAAGCAGCGGGCTGGGCCCCTCGCTGCCACCCTGGTGGCCGGCAGGGGCCAAGGGTGACGGATGAGAGCCCAGCACCCCAGCAAGGCCGAGGCACGGGCAGGATAATGATTTTTTCCTGCTCTCGCTGCAGCCGTGGGTAATGTATTCTTTGGCACGGCCCGGGAGGCTCTGCTGGCTGCTCGAACACCCGGCGCCCTCCTAATCACCGCAGCCGCCGGGCTCAGCGCTGAGCAGGACGGCACCGAGCGGGCCGGCACCGAGCGGTGCAGCAGCTCCCTCCCCAGGGAAGCCTCCGCGTCCCAGCGCCAGCAGCTCGCGGAGCCGGGAGATCTCCTTGGCACGGGCTCTGGGCACCAGCCTGCGGGAGCTGGGTTCCTTCCAGCCTCGGGGAGCAGCTGGCAGCGCGGCGCCCGTGCCGGCGCCGCAAGCTGTTGCTGTCAGGGTACAGGGAATCGCGGGCGGTCTTGAGCAAACAAACGGGTTTCCGCGCCGCTCACGCGCTCCTCGCTACCAGGGGCTCCGCGAGCGGAACCACGTCTAGCCAAACGGTGACAAATTGTTCCCTGTCGCCCATCCGTCATTCACCCCGCCATCGCCTGTCACGACGAGGGCCGCAGAGGAGCGAGCCCTGCATCCCCGCGCCATCGGCGGTGTCACCGCGTCGCGGGGAAGGAGAGTGGCCAAGGGCTGAGCGCGCCCGCCCAGTGAGGCTGCAAAGCAAACTTGGCCATCGGGGCCCCGAGGCGAGATGAATCGCACCGCTCGGTGCGGCAATTTGTCGGGCTTTGAGCGGCTGTCAGGCGAGCAAGGAGCGCGCGTGACGGGTTCATCGGCGCGCAAGCGGCGGGGCCGCCCCGCGTGCCCCCTGCGAGAGGCCAGCGGGCTCCATACTCCGCATGCAAAACACAGCCAACGGCTCGGGGAGCCTCTCTGCACGGCTCTCATTTAATGTTTGTTTTTCGGGAAAGCTCCATTTTCCGCGGAGGCTGCGGGTTGGCAGCCGGTTGCTCAAAGCAACAGTTGCGACCTAAATCCCGCCCGGGCGCTTTGCTGAGTGGCTTTGTCCGAAAGATTATTTTGTTGGCATGAAAATGTGCTGTCCCGGTGACACGCTCGGAGGAAATCCTGCTTCCAAGAGCAGAGCCTGTCAAAGCGTGTTGCTTGATCCAAAACGGGCTGGTCCTCGACGCGCTCCCGCTCGCTCAAGGTGAAGCCTGGCAGCTAGAAAGGGGCTGATGCGGAATGGCAATTCGTGCTTTCTTGAGCAAAACGGAGCAAAGACATTTAGGCGGGGGCTCTGCCTTGCGAGATGCAGAGGACAGGTCCCCGGGAGGCTGTTTTGCAAAGACATCCCTTGATTTGGCTGTGCAAAGAGCGCAAGTTCCTCGCGTGCTCCGTGGAAGCGTCTCGTATTGACTCGCCAGAGCGAGCGGCGTCTGCGAGCTCTAATTCCTGCAATTTCAGTCATCATGTCCCTTTAAGTGTCAGAAGCCTGCCTTTATGAGCAAAGCAAATGGGGTTAAAAAGAGAAAATTGCTGCCTTTTAAAGAGGTGGGGGGGGAGGAAATTGCACTCGTGCCGCTGACGAATATAGAAAGTGTAAAACTCTGCTAATGGAGCAGACAATGGCAGCACCGGGCTGTGAGCCCATTTAATTATATGACAGGTGAATTGGGAGTTTTCTGCATAAATGGAATGAAATGAATTCAGCAAATTTTAGCCCAAAGGGATTCCTGGGCTGCAGCAGCAGGGCTCTCTGGGGAAATCGGCTTCAAGCCATCCTCAAAAAATTCCACTTGTCTTCCCGTGCTGCTGGAAGTGTTGCCGGGGGGAAGGCGCCAATGCAGCCTCCCGGCTCCCTAAAAACGCCCTGTGATCTCTAATGAGCTCCCGCAGGGCCCCCTCGAGGAAACAACTTGGCAAAATAATAGGAAAAAAAATGTAAAAAAAATAAATAAAAAAAAAAGAGGAGGAAAAGGAAAACCAAGGTCGGCCCCAAAGCCAGGGAAAAAAATCACCCGGGTGCCGCAGATGCCATTTACAAGTCAGAAAAGCCGAGCTGCCTCCCCGCAGCAATCGCGGTGTTAATGGAGCGGCGGGGAAGGCAGAGCTTGCTCGGGCTGGCAGGGATGAGGTGATGAATAAAACAGTGTTTGCT
>VZSG01000290.1:934101-950463 GCA_013398315.1 Nothoprocta pentlandii
CTCCCTTTCACGGTGTTTCTGCTTCACAGGGGGGTTTAGCTGCTTGCTTGGTGCCCGTCTTGCTCCATGCTTTCCATCAAAGGGTGGCTTGGACCTGCTGCACAGAGATGTTGATGTAAGAGCCCCTCACGAGACAATTGGGTTTGCTTAAAGTACGACAAGTGCCTGGGGCCACGGGCGAAACCCAAGTCCTCCAGCCTGTGTCTGTTTATCTTCCTGCTCTGTTTTGATCAGCACTTGCCAGAGTCTGGAGCCTTTGCAGCAGGGCTGGAGAGGGAAAATACACTTTGGATACAATAGAAATGAAGAGCCAGGCACATGCTGGCTCTTATGGTTCAGGAGGACTTGGGTGCAGGTCAGGGGCTCTAGTCCCCATGGAGCATCCTGGGGCCCAGGAAGAGTGCTCTAGTCCCTGTGGAGCATCTTGGATGTGGGCTGGGGTCTCTAGTCCCTGTGGAGCATCCTTGGACACACACTGGAGGCTTTAGTCCCCATGGAACATCCTTGGGCCCAAATCATGGGCTTTAGTCCCTGTGCAGCATCCTTGGATCCAGACTGCAGGCTTTAATCCCCATGGAGCATCCTTAAGCCAGGGTCCTTAGTCCCTGTGGAGCATCCTTGGGCATAGACCAGAGGCTCTAGACCCCATGGAGCACCCCACGAGCCGGTCCCAAGCCAGCAACACGTGCCCACGCCGCCAGCGCAGGCTCTGTTCAACACAGACCCACCTTCCAGCGGCAGGAGGATCGTTTATCTGCTGCACAAAGATCATTGCAGTGCGCAAACAACTTCACTTTGAACGGAGAGGCCAGGGCGACGAGCGCGACTGCAATTACAGCCTTCAAACCTCAGCCCGGGGCTGCCGCGTGGGGCGGCGCTCAGCCCGCGCTCCGCTCCGGCAGCGGGGTCAGAGGGAGACGAGCGCTGATCCTGCTTCCATCTTCCTCCCAGCTGCAATCGCCCCGGTCGGCTCCCCCGTGCTCATTCCGGGCGACGCGCTCTCCTCGCCTGGATTCGCTCCCTGCTCCGCCGCACGGAGCCAGGCCGGGGCCTGGGTCATCCCGGCTCCGCATTAATAGAGCCTCAAATGCGATTTTGCAGCCTCAAATGCGATTAGCGCCGAGGCTCCGGTTGCTTTGCGGGCGCGGGGCAGACGGGCCAGGAGCCATGGCTGGGGAAGGGATGGGGACGAGCAGACACGGCCGCTCCGCTCCTCTTCCTCCTCGGATGGAGCCAAGCCGCCCTCCAGCAAATCCCCATCTCCACGTGCCCTGCGTGGGAACCAGCTTTGGTGCCACTGCAAGGGGACCCAAGGGACACCAGCGCCTATGCCAGCAACCCAGACATGTTGCAGAGAGGTCAGCTCAAGGGGCTGAGCTAAACACCAGCCTCCCGAGGCTATTTATGCGGTGTCACCCTCCAGGCAGAAGCAATTTAATCGGAGCTGGTGCTGCTTTGGAGATGATAGAGCTGATAGAAAAACAAATTACACCCAGGGCAGCCCAGGCCCCATTAATCAGCATCCTCGCCGCTAGCCGGGCAGGGGATAATTAACACCCTGCACTAACGGGCTGCGGGGCTTCAGGTGGCACCGCAGCTGTGCGGGAGCAGTGCAGGAAGCCGGGGATGCTCCGTCCCCAAGGGGACCGGGATGCTCAATGGCCAAGCCCTTTCCCTGCTGCCTCCCGCTCCGCTTCCCGTCCTCTACGATGTTTATCCCCGCGGCAGCGGGATGGGCAATGGGCCGGGCTGGGGGTGGCGAAGCCGGGGAGGCTCCGGCGGCTCCGCTGGAGTGTGACAGCGGTGCTGGGGGACACGGAGGAGAGGGACGAGGACAAGCGAGGGCCGCGTTAAGGAGGTGGGAGCCCCAGACTCGTGTCGGAGGGGATTGGCACGCAAGGCTCTTGAGGAGCCCCCGGGCCAGCGGAGCCGCTTTAACCCCTCGCAGTGGGAAGGGCACGTGGAGGGGTGGCTCCGGCTCCGCTCGGGTGTTAACCCCTTGGGAGAGCAGAGCTTGGCCAGCAAAGCAGCTTTGAAGGGCACCTAAGTGAGCGGGAGGCTCCTTGCAACGAGCGGTGCCCGAGAGCCGCACGACCTCGCCGTCCCGTGCCCACCCTGCAAGGCTGAGGCTTGTTTCATGGTGCCACCCCGGCCCGCAAATGAAGGCCGCCCTGGGCAGCTTTTCATTATCACCTCAGGGGGCCGCGCCGCAGGGTGCTGGCAGGGCTGGCTGAGAACGGCGCGCTCGTGCCGCTTGTGAGCCGCCGCAGAGCGTCGCCGAAGGCTGTGGCGCCCGCGCGGGTGCCGTGCAGCAGCTCACGGCTCCGCTGCCCCTTCTCACATCAGCTGGCGCTGGATAATGAGCGAGGCCACGGGCAATCCCAGCTCCTGCCGTGTCCGTAAATTGCAAAAAGGAATGGATTTGCAGAGGGGAGACCCACTCGGTCCTGACGCCTCTCCAGCTCGCTCCCCGCAGGTCGCTGAGTCCCCCGCTGTTGAGGACGGGCCACCCCGGAGGCCGGAGGCCGGGAAGGAGACGGTCACCGTGACGCTGCACGGCGCCAGCAACCCGCCGGCACCGCGGGCCGGCGCGCTGCCGTGGCCGTACGTCCTTGTGTGAGTATCCGGGAGCCGGGGCCAAGGGAAAGTATCCAGCGACGGCAATGGATCTGCAAGGCAGTGGCGCCTGTGTCCAGGTCTCATCTCCCGATAAATAAAAGAGCGCTTTAATAAATAAAACAGCACGCCAGGCGAAGGCAAAGTTGGCTCCTCGTGCATTATGCATGTGCCGGGGGACTCAATTAGCCGGCCCTGCTTTGGTCTGTGCCGGGAGGAAGGAGGCTCCCGCCAGCACCGGGGCCGCCGTGCGATCCCCGAGCCAGCCCGGCAGCTGCCTCCGTGCGGGAGGGGACAAGGGGCAGCATCGAAATGAAGCTCCTGCCCCGATCCGTCCCCAAAACGCACTTGTAGCGCGCGGCAAGCGTGCAAAGCCAACTGTTGCTCGCAGGGCGCTCTCCGGGCCGGAAAGCCAGCGCCGCGCCACCGGCACCATCACCTGTGCCTGGATGGTGTCCGTCCATGTGTCCGTCCCCAATTTCCATTTCCCATGTGGTCCCTATTTCCATAAAGCCATTATGCCCGGCTAATCCCGGGAGGTTCCATCATCGATACCCGGAACGCTGGCTGGCGCGCGGGGGGCTGCCTCTCTCCCTGCATCCTGATGCCGCTCCATCGGCGCGTTGCCACGGGAACAGGAGTGCCGGAGACGGGGGGGACAGCCCCCTGGGTCCCGCTGGCACGAGGACGCAGGAGGGACCTTTCAGTAACCATAGTGAGGGCGCCAAGGCAGAAGGGAAGTGGTCCCAGGCCCCCCACCCAGGCTTCATGGCTGCGGGTCAGGGTGTGCATTGTTCAGCCAGGCATTTGTGCCCAAGAACACTGGAAATAGTCCCAAATCCAAGGTGGGAGGAGTGCAGAAGTGCCCGGCCGCAGCGCAGAGGGGCCGAGCGTGCGGCGCTGCTCGCTCCGAGCGCGTGGATGGATGGAGGCAGGGAGCGACCTTGGGGTGAAGGCTGGGGGGGGGCGCACGGGGGGACGAGCGATTCTTGCATCTCGGCTCACGCACTTCAGCGCGGAGAGAAAAGAAGCTCAAGGTCTCTGCTGAATGCGCCTTTGTGCCGGCGCTCGAGGGCCCTGCGGCGCGGTGGCACCGGCGCTCCGCGGAGCGTGCCGAGGGCTGGTCCCCTGCGCCGTGCGTCCCGGGTCCCAGCCATGCCCTTCCCGTGGGCGCGGCCGCAGAGCAAGGACAAGGAGAAGGGATCTCCTGCCCCACTCCAGCCGTCCTGGGCCGGCACAGCTGGACGATCCGGCCATGAAGCAAAGGGGACATCCAAACATCTCCGTTCCTGCGCTCCCAGCCACTGAATTGCTCTCAAAGCACAGCCCCACGTCCTGGGATGTTTCTTCCCTTCCGCACCACTTCCCAGGCCCTTTTGAATGGTCTCTCATCCTTAGGCAAGTCTGTAATGAAGGGGGCCCGGTCTCCCTGTCCCCAGCCCAAGCCTGGCTTCATTCGGACGCCGCGCACGTTGCTTGTGGAGCAATCCCCCGCAGAGCTCATTACCAGCGAGCTGAGTTCCCCTCCCATAATGGCACAAGCCCATGGCTAATTCCTACCTGCTGGCCCCAGCCGAGCACGTTTATGTGCCATGGAGCACTGCAGTGTGCAAGTTTGGAGCAAGCATCACTTCCTAGCCGAAGGATGCATGGGAAAAGGCTGTGGAGCACAGCAAGGCATGAGGTTTCTGTTGGGAGGAAGGTGGGGGGAAATGGGGCTGGGTTACAAGGGAGCTCTTTGGAGATGTCCCAAGGGTAAACCATGATCTGTCTTGTAGGAAGAACCGTCCCACTACCTGGGACGGGAAGGCTCTTGTCACCTCCATCCCCCGGGAGCAGGAGGCTCTGGCTAGCAGGTTGGAGAGCCCCAGCTGCACGGATGCGCTTGCCACTGAGTGCCCATTCCTAGGCTCCCCTAGCACCAGGAAGCAAAACCAGAGCAAGACACAAAGAGGAGAAGGGATGCAGACCCCATAGCGGATTTTCTTCTCTAGATCACCGAGGGGTTCCAAGATGCTATTCCAAAGTGTCTCGGGAAGCAATGGAGACCCCAGAAGGGTTGTCCAGCCTTGGCCCCATGCCCAAGGGTTTATTCTGACTCCATGAATGAAGCAATCCCACTACTTCCAACTGTGTTTCACATCCCTTTTTGGAAAAGCACCTAGCAGAAGACTCACTGATTTTCCTGCACTTTTTTAGGGAGGACTTAGTCTAGTCTCCTGCCTCTCTTGCGGCAGTTCTGTATCCGTGTGCTTGAAACACGCAATGGTCTAAAGCAGTCCTGGTGGCTGCATGAGGGCACCCCATGGCCTGGCGGAGACCACGAGCACTAATGAGTAATTACACGGGCTGCGGCCACTAACTCTGTGGTAATTATTGCTCGGGCTTGTTACACGCCTGGGTTTAACAACAAGGACGGCGGTCGTTAACATTCAATCTTCTCCCTGCTCCTCCAGCTCCCCCAGCTCCTCCTCATGCCTTCATCAGTATCTCGCCTAATTAGCCGTGGGATGAAAGGGACAGCAGGGAAAGCCAGCAGCTTGGTGGGATCAGGAGGAGGAGGAGGAGGAGGAAGGGGAGTGGGGGGCCGATCATTTCTAACCCAGGCTCAGGACTTGGTGCTCGGGTGCCGTTTGCTGCCCTTGGCCCCCAAATCACGTCAGGAAAGGAAGATCTGTCTTTCCTCGCTGTATTTCGAAGCTGCTCGGGAAAGCAGGTGCTTTTCAGGAAATTTTCAATTAGCAGAAAATCAATTTACATCCACCGCTGCTTCCCCAAAAGCTTCCGGAGGAATTCCAGCAGGTCACGGAGAGAGTATTCCCTGCTTATTTCCGGGCCTGGTTTTGCAAATACAAAATCACCAGAGATCTGGAGGTGACCTGGAAAGAAGAACGATTAGCCTGTTCTGGCCTGTAGTAATGGCCAAATCCTTCTTATTTACTGCCTTTTGCTGTGGCTAAACTGGACGGGAGATGTCTGTCCTTCCAGGCCCTGGTCGATTCCCCAAGGACATCGGTCCTTGGCCAGTGTCCATGTGTTTGGCCAAGGGGTTGCAGCCCCGGCAGCAGTACCTTCCCCGTGACTTTGCTCCAACACACAGTGGATGCTCCGTGCTCCTGTTCCACTCATCAAGTAACCTCCTTGGCCTCCTTTTTCTCTCCCAGAAAGACCATGGGAGGTGAGGAGAGGCAGGAGGCGCAGGTGACCCGCGCGGCCCTGGAGCCCACCCACTCGCCCACCTGGGAGGAGATGGTGACGCTGGAAATCAATGCGGAAGATGCCAGCTGGGAAGGTGAGACCCATGGAGACCCATGGAGGACCGCGGAGGGAGGCAGACAGGAGCCAACCTTGGAGGTTGGCTTTGGGATCACATGAGTATTGGGGACTCTGTGCTCAAGGTGACCCCTGGCAACACCCCAGCGCATCCATGGGAGATGTTGGGATCAGGGATGTGTGAAGAGCTCTGGCCTTGGAGACAGCAGTGACTTTCCCCCGCAGCAGCTCGGCCACGCCAGAGCTCGCCCTTCACCTCTTCTCCTCCTCACCCTCCTCCTCTGTCAAAGTGGAGCTGTTGCTTTCCCCACGGCAGCGACGGCTGGAGCCTCCTCGCGCCGGACTCCTAAGTCTGTGATCGCAATAACGATTGCAGCATTAAGGGCTGGGATTCGATTACAACCAGGCGCTCGCAAAATGAACTGCGGGAGCCCATTCTAACGTGGCGCCTAATCCCATTAGGCCCCGATGAACCAGAGGAGCTGCTGATTCACTTGGCTGTACCCACCTCGTGCTGCACCATGAGCGACAGCGGGGGGACCAAAGGGACTCCATAGGGACCCCCAGCTGGTTCCTCCCAAGTTTCCTGCTCCAGAGCACCTCGGTGTGGACCTGTCCCTTTGCATGGGGTTTAACCCTCTTCTTGCTCCCAATGCTCCCAGGCCATCAGTTCCGTGTGTGCCGGCACATCCCGCTGCAGCCGAGCGCCGGCCACGCAGGAGTTAATCCCGGGTGCCTGCAGTCACTCATTAAGCTGGGGGAAGGGAGGCAGCCTTGACAGCATAAAGAGAGGGCGTTTTGCCTTCCATCAGCTCCCACAAAAGGCTGGCGCTGGCGCTTGTCAACTGCCTGGGAGGAGCCCCATGTCCCAGCGCCCGGCATCAAAGCCCCGGGAGCAATAGAGATGTTAGGGCGGAGAGCGCTGGCACGAGCGCACGTGCCGCCCTGTTGCTGCGGGGACGGTCACGTCCCCTGCTTTGAGTGGCTGGGGACAGCAGGAGCCCCGGGGAGGGGACACAAAGCCGGGGTCAATGAGACATGCATCTAGCCTGGAGACCGAGCTGCACTGCGCAGCAGGTCCCCGCGAGCCCGCCCTCCATCCATCCATCCATCCATCCATCCATCCATCCATCCATCCACCCGCCCATGCAGACCACGGGCTCTGTCTTTGGGAGAACCAGGGGCTTTTCCCAGGCTGCTTTTTGCGGAAGGTCTGGAAGGAGCCCTTGGCCACAGCTCTTGGCACACGGCCCCATCCTGCCCCATGCCAGTATGGGAGGCGCTCCGTGTCCATGGGCCTCCTTCCCATGGAGGGATGTGGGCAGGCTCGCAGCTGGCCGGGGCTCCGCAGGCGGGCGGCCCCGCTGCTGCACAGGCAGGCGGATTAGATGGATCCGTGGCAAATCCCAGCTTAGATGGAAACCGGAGCTCTGTGCGCAGCAGTTGTTCCAGGGCTTCTCCTTCAGCCCCTTGGAGACACCAGGGCGGCGAGCGTGGATGCTCTCGAGACGCGCACATGCCCACGCATGCGTGCACAGCTAGAAGCGATGGGCCGTTTACGGCCCTTGCCCGCCGTGTCCCACAGCGCTGGCCCTCACTGTGGCCATCCGAGGCACCTACGAGGCGCTGGCCACCTTCCGGCTCCCGCTGCAGCTCCTGCGGCCCTTCCAGCACCACCACTGCTGCCTGGTGCTGGTAGGTACTGGGCAGCATCGCAGGCAGCCAGGACCGCGTCCCCTGCCCGGGCACGGGGGGACATCGAACACGGGAATGCAGAAAAAGGAGGATTTATTGTATTGATCTTCCTGGAAAGGCTCCAGGGACAGTGAGCTTTAATTACGGGCCGCTNTCTAACGTGGCGCCTAATCCCATTAGGCCCCGATGAACCAGAGGAGCTGCTGATTCACTTGGCTGTACCCACCTCGTGCTGCACCATGAGCGACAGCGGGGGGACCAAAGGGACTCCATAGGGACCCCCAGCTGGTTCCTCCCAAGTTTCCCGCTCCAGAGCACCTCGGTGTGGACCTGTCCCTTTGCATGGGGTTTAACCCTCTTCTTGCTCCCAGTGCTCCCAGGCCATCAGTTCCGTGTGTGCCGGCACATCCCGCTGCAGCCGAGCGCCAGCCACGCAGGAGTTAATCCCGGGTGCCTGCAGTCACTCATTAAGCTGGGGGAAGGGAGGCAGCCTTGACAGCATAAAGAGAGGGCGTTTTGCCTTCCATCAGCTCCCACAAAAGGCTGGCGCTGGCGCTTGTCAACTGCCTGGGAGGAGCCCCGTGTCCCAGCGCCCGGCATCAAAGCCCCGGGAGCAATAGAGATGTTAGGGCGGAGAGCGCTGGCACGAGCGCACGTGCCGCCCTGTTGCTGCGGGGACGGTCACGTCCCCTGCTTTGAGTGGCTGGGGACAGCAGGAGCCCCGGGGAGGGGACACAAAGCCGGGGTCAATGAGACATGCATCTAGCCTGGAGACCGAGCTGCACTGCGCAGCAGGTCCCCGCGAGCCCGCCCTCCATCCATCCATCCATCCATCCATCCATCCATCCATCCATCCACCCGCCCATGCAGACCACGGGCTCTGTCTTTGGGAGAACCAGGGGCTTTTCCCAGGCTGCTTTTTGCGGAAGGTCTGGAAGGAGCCCTTGGCCACAGCTCTTGGCACACGGCCCCATCCTGCCCCATGCCAGTATGGGAGGCGCTCCGTGTCCATGGGCCTCCTTCCCATGGAGGGATGTGGGCAGGCTCGCAGCTGGCCGGGGCTCCGCAGGCGGGCGGCCCCGCTGCTGCACAGGCAGGCGGATTAGATGGATCCGTGGCAAATCCCAGCTTAGATGGAAACCGGAGCTCTGTGCGCAGCAGTTGTTCCAGGGCTTCTCCTTCAGCCCCTTGGAGACACCAGGGCGGCGAGCGCGGATGCTCTCGAGACGCGCACATGCCCACGCATGCGTGCACAGCTAGAAGCGATGGGCCGTTTACGGCCCTTGCCCGCCGTGTCCCACAGCGCTGGCCCTCACTGTGGCCATCCGAGGCACCTACGAGGCGCTGGCCACCTTCCGGCTCCCGCTGCAGCTCCTGCGGCCCTTCCAGCACCACCACTGCTGCCTGGTGCTGGTAGGTACTGGGCAGCATCGCAGGCAGCCAGGACCGCGTCCCCTGCCCGGGCACGGGGGGACATCGAACAGAGGAATGCAGAAAAAGGAGGATTTATTGTATTGATCTTCCTGGAAAGGCTCCAGGGACAGTGAGCTTTAATTACGGGCCGCTGGGTTATTGGTAGTAATGGCAGCTCTGGAGATGCTGCCTGGGGGCGGGTCCCACGCCGTGCCCCTTATTGCCTGTCCCCATCGCAGTTCTGTCTGTGCCACCAGCAGCCGAGGAAGGAGAACCCGGTGGGGACCAGCCTCTACATCACCATCGTCCGCAAGGGCAGCGCCATCCCCTACCATGAAGAGATGGACTACACGGGCTTGGAGGTAGGGGCCAAGCCAAGGTGCCGTGGGCAGCTGAGCACGGGCCGAAGCTCATTGCACCTCCCAGGTGTTCCTGCAGGGCATGACGGCCCCAGTGGCCAGCGCGGTAGGTGCCCTTGTGGCCATGGCCAGCGTTGTCCCTGACGTGCAAGCCTATGAGTGAGTGCGGGGACAGCGAGTGACTCTCAGGCTTGGGAAGCAGGAGCTTTGGTGGCTGCAAACACCTCATCCTCCAGCCTCCAACAGGAGGTCCGTATGTGTCTGACCATCTGCTTTTCCCCCCAGGGCCATCATGGCAAAGTGTCCCGGTGCCCGACCCGCCATCCCCAGGAGCATCGTCACCTCCCCAGTGACGGCAGTGACGGCCTCCGGCAGCCGCCCTGCGCTCCCCACGCGCTGCCCGACGGTGGGAGCGGTGCGCGGCGGAGGCCGCGGAGCCTCCAGCCGCACCGTGGCCAGGGCAACGCGCACTCCCGCGAAAGCACCTGGCCCGGCACATTAATGGCCCGGGATGCTGTGCAGAAAATATTAGTTATTACGTTGGGGCAGCCGGCAGGCTGTGAATTGTCATAAAACCCGCCCGCGCGTTTCCTTCATTACAATAATAGTTGTTTTCTCGTGGCCCCCCGGCTGGCTTGGCGGGACGCGGCAACGGGTGTCTCGGGATGCTCCGGGAGGCTGCGGCACCCCAACCGGAGCAGGGATGTGAGGGGCAGCCCTTTGCTCGGGGAACAGTCGGCTAGAAGGGGGTATCAGCACCGTCTCGCAGGCCACTTCTCGGAGCCACATTCCCGCCTGCCCCAGGGGCCGGCCGGCTGCCAAGGAGGAAGGCTGCGTCCTCCTCCTCCTCCTCCCCTCCGCCTTTGTTGTCTTGCTCCAGGTGGCCTGGGCAGGGGCTGGTGCTGTGACAACACGTCGGGCCACATCAGCGCAGCGGCTCTGATGGCCCGGCGGCAGCGACGGCGGCGGCTCCATCTGTGCACGGGGCAGCCCCCGGGGCTGGGGTTTCCCGTGTGTGTGGGATGAGTTTGGCGGCCTCAGCACCTCCGTAACCTCATCCCGGGGCTGGGCACGGAGCTGCCCCCGCCAGCTGGGGCGGGATAAGGGGATTAAGCGGCTGCGAGCAGGAGGCGAGCGCCTGGTGCGCAGCCAGCGCTGGGCACGGCGAGCCCGGCCGCCGCGGGACGTCCCGCGCCACGGCCAGCTGGCTCGGAGGGGCGCATGGACGTGGCCCTTCCCCTTGTGCCCCCCCAGGTGACACCCCCGGCCGGGCCGCTGGAGCAGCCCAGCTGGAAAGTGTCCTGCCTCTTCCAGGACCAAGACGGGGCCACGCTCTTCTCGGAAGGTGCCGCACTGGCCATCGAGTACTACCCGCACCATGCACGTGAGCGCTCCCTCCGCACCCTCCCTGCTCCCGGCGCCACCGGCTCGATGCCACGCATGTTCCCAGCCTGCATCCCTTGCAGTGTGGGATGCCGGGCGCACGCTCCGGGCCCTGGGCTACTCCGTGCTGCCGCTGCCGGCCGGTACCTACCGGTGCCTGGTGACCGCGTGCCGAGGGCTGCATATGGATGGCCTCGCCATGCGGGTGAGCGGCACCCGCCCCAGCCCCACAGCTCCCGGGCCCTCATCCGCCCTCCTCATCCTCGCCCGCAAGCAGGGCACCGAGCTGAGCACCGCGGCCGGCGCCACCCCCACCGTCCGGCTCTGCCTGCGGCTCCTCACATCCGAGGTGTATGTTTATATACGCATCTATATGTATGTATTGCATATACAAATTATCCCTACGTGGGACAGGGTGGATGCTCTGCCGGTGCTTTCGGTCCCCGGGGAGGCGCCGCGTGGGCCGGGGCGGCTGTGGGGGCTCTTTGCCGTGATTGCCCAGGGGGTCAGTGCAGAGGGGGCCGTGCGCGATGAATTATTCACGTGGGTGTCACTAAGTGCAGAATTAATCCTTTCGCTTCCAGCTGGCTGCTGCACTAAATTATCACTCGCAGTCATGCGGGAAAATGCTGCGGAATTCATTTAGCTGATTATTGTTTTGATCTGGGAGCTGCAGGGTTTGCTTTTTCCCCCTCTTTTTTCCCCCCATTTCCTAGCACGCACCCAGGGAATAAAAACCAGGGTGCCAGAACCAGCCCTGGGCTCAATGTCCCCACCGCATTGCTACTGTTGTTTCTTCCGCCTCTTTTTTAAGTAGGAAACTGAATATTTTTAACCCAGATCAGCTGGGCTTTTTTTACCACGCAGCAGCTAAATAAACCCGGGGCCATCTGCATTCCCGGAGCCCACGGTGCCCGGCGTAAATGAAGGCTTCTCCGGCGCGGCAGGAGGCGAGCGGCTCCCTGGCAGGATCCCGGTGCTCGCAGGAGTGCTCCGAGCCGGCTCCATGCACCCGCTCCCGGCTCACACGGGCTTTCGAGGAAGGAGCACTTCCCAAGAAACTGGGCTCCTCCCCTGCCATTCCCTGGGGATGTCCAAATCGGTGGTCGGGTGGGAAGAGGTTGGGGTGGTGGCCGTTTGAAAGCAGAGCAAAGTGGAGCCGTGCGATGCCGTTCCCATGGGAAGCTCCAAAGCGGCACCCCTGGCTCGGGAGAAGAAGCCAAGATCCCTGCAAAGCCCCGTGTGCTGCTCCGGGTGCTCCGGTGCATTTGATTTCCCGCCTCCCCGGACCCCGCACGTTCTGCGGCGCACGCGGGGCAGAACAAAAGCCTTTGATCGCTCCGCACTGGAAAAGAAAAGACAAAGAAATCAAAGCCTGCAGCAAAACGCTGGCGTTCCAGCAAATTGCTGCCTGTCTGCTGGCGGAAAAGCTCTTCCCGTGGAAAAACCCGCTGCACTCGCAGCATCGCTGTGCCAGCCCTGGCCTCGTCCTCCGCAGGTGCCATCCGTATGCACTCACCCCGGTGCCCGGAGGAGAGGCCCTCCGTGCAGGGGGGTTATTAACACCCCTCTGGCCCCGGTTTTGGCAGGTCCTCAGCTCCACGGGCTGCTGGTGGCACCGAGGACGGTGCCCGTTGCGCTTGGTTTCTCGCCCGGGCAGAGTGAGAGCAACAGGCGGGATCTAATGCCGTTTAAACAGCCTTAATTTATGTAATTGCAGCCATTTAAAAGCAGGAGCAGAGCAGCGGCTGGCGCAAATTGCTGCAGCGTCAAGTTGTCACCGTGCCAACCCAGCCATCAAACCTTTCTTTTTTTTGGTGGGGGGAAACTATACATTTGCAATGGGCAGGGGGGACTGCTCTGGTTTTCCAGTGCCAGCTGCAGCCCCGCTGAAGCCGGAGCAGGGAAGGGAAAGGGCAGCGAGCGGCTTGGCCGGGGAAGCTCCCTGGGGGCTCTAATTGAATTAGGAGCACACGGGCTCCAAGCCGCGACGCTCCGGCTCCCGCGTGGAGCCCTGGCCGGCGCAGCGGGATGCGGCACCGCGACGCGGTCCTGCTGCCCGTGGCCGTGCCGGAGCCGGCGTCTCCGCCCGACGTTTTCCTGAGCAAAGAGCCTGCCGGCTCCACGCGCTATTCCATTAGCTCCGACTTCCCGCGCTAACCGGATTAGCCGGCAGTGTATAAAAGCCAGGTGGCCGGAGGAGACAGGGGCACCCGGAGCCCCATGTGGGAAACCAGGGTGACCAGGGCAGGGGGGCTGCCCGTCCTGCAGCATCCGGGCGCCACGTGCATCCCTTGCCCTCCAACACGTCTCCCATTGCAGAGGCCAGGGCCCTGCCTCAGCGCCCGGACTTGTGCCACCCTGCCCAGCCTGGATGTCACGGAGCCACCACGGGGACCGGTGGCAGCGCGGGTGCCCATCGGGGCTTATAAGGTGCGAGGCAGCGGGGGCAGCACGGGGAGCAAGGGGTGCTGCAAGAGCAAGGGATGCTGCAAGGGGAAGGGATGCTCCGAGGGGAAGGGATGCTCTGAGGGGAAGGGATGCTGCAAGGGAAGGGATGCTCCAAGGGGAGGAGACGCTCCGAGCGCTCCGGAGCCGCACCAGGCAGCCGGCAGCGCCGTAGCCGCAGCTCCGAGTGCCACCTAGTGTCCCTTGCTGCACCACTGCTGTCCCTTGCTGCACTGCTGCTGTAGCTGAACACGTCCCAAGCCAGGGGCTCTTCCAGCCATGCAGGGCTCCCAAAATACCCAGGAGAGATGGAAGGGGCTGCAGAGGGATCGAAACGCAAGGAGGGAGGCGGTGGCGAGGAGGCTGGCGGGCCTCCACGGAGGCTGGTGCTGTGACAAGACATCGGGCCACACTAGTGCAGCAGCTCTGATGGCCCCACGGTGGTGGCAGGGGCTCCTGGTGGTCCCCAAGGAGGGATCCGGGCAGTCCCTTCCCCTTGGATCCCGCTAACTCCAAACCCAAGACTCCAGGAGCATCGCAAGCCGGAGCCGCCTCGCTCAGAGGCCACCGGCCTCCACCTCCAGAGCCACCCCACCACGGCGCCGCCTTCACATCTTCATTACACACGGATCAACATAAAACATCGCGCTAGGAGCGAGCGCGGTGGGGCCGGCCGCTTTCCTGCGCCTTATCTCCGCCGAGCAGGCGCTGGGGCGGCGCGGGGCCGGCGGCACGCGGTGCGCGCGCCTTGCATCCGTGCGCTTTCATGGCCTCGTTCCGGCCCCGCTATCAGCAGCCGGCAGCCGTGCCGGTGGGGTCGCCACGCGGCGGCTGCATTAAACTCCGATCCATTAAACACTTCCCGATAGGATCCAATTAAGCGCCAAATTGAATAGCGACGCCGGGGCGCGCGCACCCTTGTGCGCTCCGCATCACCGTCGGCTCCCAGGGAGTTCAGCGCCGGTTCAATCAGATAACAGGGATTTGCAGCCTTTCCGGAGGTCCAGGAGGTTGGCAGGAGCCGAGCTGCTTGTGCGAGAGTGGGAAAATTCCCCCTTATTCCTTCACCGGACCTGGCAATATCCTGCTCTCAAGGAATTCCCAGGGAGATGTGTGGCGTGGAAAAGTGGGAGAAACCTCCTGCTTCCCAGGCAGCCTAGGTGTGTTCTGTGGGGGTGTTTGCGGTCGAAGCCACAGGGCATCCAGGAGCGTGAATTGGAATCAGGAGCTCCTGGTTTTCCGTTGTAATAGGTGGCAGTTTTCCCTCGGGAGACGATGGTCACCGGCCTGGCCCAGGTCCCCTCCCCTGTCCCCAGGAGCTGCTCCTGCAGACAGCGAAGGCAGGACGAGCAAATGAAGGGCTAATTATGGTCTGATGATTTGCCAAGATTTTGTTAGGGAAAGGGGAAGAGGGAACAAGGGGATTTTTCCTTCTGATCTCCCTAAGCCGCCGCAGCAATTTTGCTCAGATATGCAAAGCGGGGCTTATCCCCTCTTCATAACAGCCCAGAGCCAGGCTTAATATTCACCCGGGGACGTGTTATTTGGCGTGTGTTTCAAGGGGGGGAGGCCGGTGCCTCAATGCCGCCGCAGCCACAAGTGTGATGAGTTGCACCCGTCCTCAGCGCAGCACCTGGAGATGGATTCCCTAGGGGGCTCCATCCTCCGACCATCCGCAGCGGGATCGATGGCAGCGTTTGAAGCTAATCGGCTCCATCAAAGCTTCTCCCAGCAATTTGTTAAGTAAATAATCAGAAAAAAAGAGGAGTGCAGCCTAAGCAAATATGGGAAAAGGAGGGGTGGGATGAAAGGCTCCGGATCCGCACGCTCGAAAGGCCGGGAAAGCTTCAGAGGATTGTAAATGATGGAGGGGGGAGGCTGCAGCGAGCGCCGGGAGTTTCAAAGCTCCGGCGGCTTCAGAGGCGCCTTTCATCGGCGCGCGCCGCGGGGAGCACCGGCCCCGGCAGCAGGTGCTCCGGCTCCAGCCATTCCCGTGTGATCCCGGAGCTCGGCATGCGCCGGCACTGCTGCCGTGACCGCCGGCATTGCGGCTGCGGAGGCCGGCGGGCGCCCGGCGCGGGTTGCCAGGAGCGCGGCCGTGTTGTGGCGACGGCCGCGCGCTCGGAGCCAGCGGCCATGAGCGGCTACTACAGGTCCCGGTCCTCCGGCGTGAGTCCAGGCGTGGGGCTCGGAAAGGCCGGGAATGGCCCCGCCGCGCGTCGGTGCAGCCCCTGGATGCGAGCGGGATGGATGCGAGCGGGATGGATGCGAGCGGGGATGGATGCAAGCAGGGATGGATGCAAGCAGGGATGGATGCAAGCGGGAATGGATGCGAGCGGGGATGGATGCAAACGGGGATGGATGCAAACGGGGATGGATGCAAGCAGGGATGGATGCAAGCGGGGATGGATGCGAGCGGGGATGGATGCGAGCGGGGATGGGCGTGAGCGGGGATGGAAGGGAGCAGGACAAATGTGAGAGGAGATGGATCCAAGTAGGGATGGATACGAGCAGGGAGGGGTGCGAGTGGGAAGGATGCGAGTGGAGATGGATGTGAGAGAGGAGGGGTGTGAGTGGGGACGGAAGCCAGCGGGGATGTATGTAAATGGGAACGGAAGCGAGCGGGATAATGCGAGCAGAGATGGACCCAAGGCAGGATGAATGTGAGTGGGGATGAATGTGAGAGGGACGGATGCGAGCGGGACGGATGCAGGTGGGGATGTGTAGTGAGCTGGGATGGAGCCTGTACAGAGCAACGGCAGGGCCAGACAAATGTCATTCCCACCGCGTCCCTCATTTGTCCCTCATCCCACGTGTCCCCGCAGCTGCACCAAGGGGACGTGTCCCTGCCGCCCGCCGACGCCGTGGCCGGGATCCTGCCCGTCCCGCTGGAGCCGGAGGAGCGGAGGTGCGTGGGGCTGTACCCTGGTGTGGGGCACCGTCCCCTCCCACCGATCCCCTTGGCCTCACAGCACCCTCTGCTCCACAGGGACCAGGACAGGGAGCGGTGGGACCAGGTGAGCACCGAGGGACGCGGGCGCCGGGAACAGCCTGCCCGGCTCTTCCCCCTGCCCCGCTGGAGCAGTGAGGAGCTGCCCAAGGCCGCGGTGCCGGGCGCCCACCCTCTGCCCCCCGGGCCCGGCTCGCCAAGGCCGGCGCCAAGGCCGCCAGCGCC
>VZSG01000290.1:951166-987067 GCA_013398315.1 Nothoprocta pentlandii
GGAGCGGCTGGCAGCCGGCGCGGCCGAGACGCGGAGCCTCCGGGACCGCGTGCAGCAGCTGCAGAACCAGCTCATTCGGGTAGAGGGGCCCCTGGGTGTGGGGAGCAGGGAGAGGAGGAGGATGGGGCAGCACGGAGGCTGGGCTGCGTGGAGGGGACCTGCAGCCTCGGCTCCCTCCCGCCCTGAGTGGAGATGCTGGACCAGCCTGGACAGGCTGGCAGCGTTGGCATCTCCTCCGTGAGATGCTTTGCACCCTAGTTTCTGAGGGCCACAAAAGTCAGGGAGGTGCCCGGGAGCTCAGGGCACAGCACAGGGTCCCCTGGCTGCTCCTTCTCTTCCTTCCTGCTAGAAAAATGACCGGGAGAAAGACCTGGTGATGCTCCAGAGGGCCCAGCAGCAGCAGCGAGCAGCGCTGAGGAGCTACCGGGAAAAGGTGGCCAAGATGAAGGGCCTGGAGGAGACAGTGAGGCAGCAGGAGAAGGTGAGAAGGGGCAGGCAGGGGGCACAAGCCCTGAGGGGGCCATGTGGTCCTGGTAGAAGGTGAGAAGGATAGAGATCCTCGGGTTAGGGATAGAGAGGGAGAAGGGCTCCCTGAGAGGGGCACCACCACCCTCCTTTAGTGCCTGCAAGCCTCATGTCCTGGAGGTTGAGGCCACCGTCCCCCTGGGGCCAGGCCCTGGTACCCAGCACCGGTACCAGGTACCGGTATCAGGTGGGACAGCTCCGCTCCCCCCACAGCTCATCCAGACCATGGAGCAGATGCTGGAGGAGCAGCTCTCCAGAGCGGGCAGGAGCACGGAGAAGCTGGCGGGTGGGTGCGAGCAGGACCTGGCGAGGGTGCTCCTGGTGCCGCCGGGAGCCGCCAGCTCCGTAGGGAGCACAGGCACCCTGTGTCACCCCATCCTGCTGTGGCAGGCGAAGCCCCGGCCGGGGAGCTCTGCAACGCGCTGCTGGCCGAGAACCGCCGGCTGCGGGAGGAGCTGGCAAGAGCCCGGCCCCCCGTGCCCCCCGCCGCCCCTGCTGCGCCAGCAGCCCCAGCGGTGAGCGGGGACAGCGGCCCCAGGGCGCGCGGTGGGACGTGGCCTCGGGGACAACCCGCACGGCTGGTGGGGTGACAGGGCCCAGGACAACAAGGCGGGGGACACCACTCTGCGCTCGTGCTGTGACCCGCAGGAGGCCTTTGGCAGCCGGGAGAAGCTGTCCCTGCTGGCCGAGCTGGAGCGAGCGGGAGCGCGCGGCCGCGTCCTGGAGCGGCAGGTGAGCCGCGCTCGGCAGTGCCGCGCTCCGGCGCCGCGCGCCCGCGGCCGCCCTGAGCGCCCTGCCCCGCAGCTGGCCGACGCTGCCAGGAGGTGGGCACGGGAGAAGCAGCAGCTGAGCACGCGCCTGCTGGAGCAGGACCATGGATTTGGGGGCTCATCCTTGGCCCGCAACGCGGTCGCAGTGAGTGCGGGTGACCAGCCCGTGTTAGCCAAGGAATGGCCAAGCTCCGAAATGAGCAGAATTCTCCTTTCCCATCATAAGGTGCCAGCAGAGCCCGTGCCGCCCTCGAGGAGACCCCAGCAGCGGGACCCTCTGCCCTAGCACACACCAGGACACCTGCTCTGTGCCCTTCGTGTCCCCGTCCTGCACCCAGCTTTGTATGGAGAAAGACTCGGAAACGCGGGACTCGTGCGCATAAAGAGCAGCCGGCGCTTGGGCATGACTAAGTTACAGAGCAAACCGGAGGGCGAGCAGCACGAGGGCCGGTCCCCGAGCCCTGGGAGCCCCGCAGGGGACGGGCCCGGGGCTCCCGGCCCGCTCGGGGGCACCGCAGCCGCCGCGCTGCTTCCTTGGTCTTATCTGCGCAGTGGCGTAAGCGCAGCCTTGATGAGCTGGAGCAGAGGCAGGGCGGACGCGGAGCCAAGGCCGCAGCCGCGGGACCTTCACGGCCTTCTCCCGCGTCCTGGAATCTTGCTGCAATACCATCAGGAGCTTTCCAGGGCATAAAGCGCGTGCCAAGCATCGGAGATGTGTAGGTGCATTCCCGGCTAGGCGGGCAGCTCGGTCCAATGCACACTGGCCCGGTCCAGCCCGCTTTGCCCAGACCGGGTCCTCGGGTCCCCTCAGGCCTGGGTCTCCAGGGGACGCAAGGTGAGCTGGATGGGTTTGTCCGGGATGAGGATGAGGTCAAACTTGGTCCCGACATCCACGGCCCGCTTGGTTTCCACCTTGAAGTTCTCCAGCAGCTGGAAGGGAGGAAAAAAGCAAATGGAAAATGCCTAAATCAGAGGGATTTGTGGGTGCCAGATGGGGGCACGGGCCAACTCACGTGGATGAGGAAGAGCTGCATCTCGAGCTCGGCGATCCTGCGGCCCAGGCACTGGCGTGGCCCGAAGCCGAAGCCCAGGCCCTGGAAGTATTTGGAGCCGGTCGCCAGCCAGCGCTCGGGGTTGAACTGCTCCGGCTTGGGGAAGACCTGGGGGTCGCGGCCCATGGCGTAAAGCCCCACCTGCACCAGGGTCTGTGGAGGGGACAAGGAGGATGAGCCCCGGGGCAGCCGCACGGCCTCCGGATACCCTTGTTCCCCCGCGCCCGGCGGGCTCACCTTGGGCGGGATGCAGTAATCCTGGAGGACGACCTCCTGCGTGGTGTATCTCTGCAGGGTGACGGCCACGGGGTGCAGCCTGGGGCACAGCGAGAGTCAGGGCGGTGCCCAAGAGGCCACGGCCACAACGCGCTCGCCGCTGGAGCGGTGTGAGCAGGGGACCCCTGCACCCCAGGGACTCCCCAGCACCTGAGAGTTTCCTTGATGGTGGCTTTGAGCAGCCGGATGCTCTTGAGCATCTTCACCCTGTCTCCCTGCGCCTCCTGCTTGGCCGCCAAGATCTCCGCCCTCAGCTGCTCCTGGATGCCCGGGGCACGCGCCAGCTCGAACATGGCCCATTGGAGCGTCATGGAGGTCTGCGATGGAGCGGCAGGACTCAGAGCCGCCGGGGACGCGGCCACCGCCGCGGCCCCGCGCGCTCCTCACCGTGTCCACTCCCCCTGCCATCATCTCCGTGACGCTGGCCTTGATGTCATCCAGGGGCAGCTTGTCCTGCATGAGGAGGCTGGAGAGGATGCCCGTGTACTCCTTGGTGCTCTTGCGGTGCAGGCGCAGGTCTCGGTAGACGCTCTGAATGCACTTGTCCGCTACGGAGACACAGGCGGACACGGCGCTGAGGCACCCAGTGAAGGCTCCCGGGCTCTCCGGGACGGATCGGGAATGGTCCAAGGTCGGATCCTGGTGCTCCAAGCGCGGTGGAGGGATGCTCACCCTGCGTGAAGATGGCGTCCCACGCTTGGACGTGGTCCCGCCACGTCTTGGCGTTGAGGCGGCGCAGCAGCGCGGGCGGCACGTAGAGCATGGGCGACGTGGTGTGGAACATGAGGCTCACGGCGTGGATGAAGCGCTGCGCCTCGGGGTCCACGAAGTCCTGCAGGAGGCCCAGCCGCTCCCCGTACAGGACATGGCACACAGCTGGAACCACAGCGCCAGTGAGCGGCCCGGGACCCCCGGCCTGTCCCCTTGTCCCCTCCAGGTCCCTCCTCCCTTGGGGGCCCCCTCCAGCCAAAAGGGCTCCTGGCTGCCCTCCTGCATAGGCCCATGGAGGCATCTCCCATGGGGTAGAAGCAGGACCAGCAGTTGGTGGCCCTTCTGCAGATGACAGAGAGGTGTCCAGATGTGGAAACTGGATCTTGTGTAGCTGAGAAAGGGTAGAGGGGGAGGAGGGTGTCCCAGAGTGGGACACCCCTATTTGGGGACAGCATGTCCCTCTAGACCAGCGTTCTGGGGGGAGAAGTGCCCTCGGCCCTTGTTGGCGGAGGCTGGCGAGATGCGTTACGCTGCCACGCACCGCACCAAGGGCAGTCCCACAGGAACGCCTCTCCCAGGGCTGCTCCTCGCGGGATGCGGCCGCGTGCAGCACTCACACTCGAGGGCGAAGCGGAAGAGCTCGTCGGTGAAGTCGGCCGTCCAGCGCTCCCGGCCGCTCTTGCGCGCCTGCGCCCGGGCGCGCTGCACGAAGTCCTCGCCCACCTGGCTCAGCAGCGGCACGAAGGTGCCCATGACGTGCGGCGACAGCGCCTCCTTGTTCAGCGTGAGGCGGTCGGCGCGCCAGGCCTCCCCGGTCCTGCGAGACAGGGCGCGGGGCCGTGAGCGGGCGCCCGCGCGCCCCGGCCGCAGCACCGGGCATGTCGCCGCGCGCCGGCGCTCACTTGAGGAGCACCCCGTAGGGCTTGTTGCGGAAGTCGCGGTAGGCCAGCCACGGCGGCACGCGGAAGCGCTCGGGCAGCAGGCCCTCGGCCCTGAAGAGCGTGGCCGCGTCCCGTGGGCTGATGATGTTCACGCTCTCGTAGGCGCCCAGCTTCTCCCTGCGACCAAGACGGAGACGGCGGTGGCACCCCCCGGGGCACCCCCGCAGGGGGCCCAGCCGGCTTCCCAAGGCTCCACCAGGAGAGCAGCAAGTGCCACCGTGGCCAGGTGTCCCTTTCCAGCCCATCTGCATGAGGGAGATGGAACCGAGACCCGTGGAGGGGCAGGAGCGGGGACCAAGAGCCTTCTACAGCCCTCCATCCTCTTCCTCCTCACTGAATATCCCACCTGGGCATCCTGGCTCCTCGGCAGCCCCTGCGGCACCTCTCCTGGTGCTGGGTGCCAGCCGAGGCAGAGAGGGGCTGCGTCCTCAGCAAGGTCCCCAGTGTCCCCAAGCCACCGCGTCCTGCCCCTGCTCAGCACCTACCTGTAGATGGGCCCGAACTGCTGGAAGTTGCGGGCCATGATGTTGTGGATGTTGTGGAAGCCGCCCTCCCGCCAGAAGCGGTAGAGGTTGAGCCAGCCCGTGCGCCAGTTGCCCGGCAGCTGGTTGAAGGGCCGCGGCGCCGAGGCGGGCAGCGCGTGCGAGCCACCGGCACCGGCGGCCACCTGCGCCGCGTAGCCGCGCCAGCCGCGCGCCGCGGCAGCAGCCCTGGCCAGCATGACGGAGCGCGGCGGGAGCGTCCGAGTGCGGGCGCCTGCCGCGGCCTCGCTCTTATCCCGCCGGCGCCGTGCCAAGGAGAGGGGAGCGTGCCGGGCTCCGTGCCCGCCCCTCCTCGCGAGTCACGGCTGGCCATGCCGGGTGGGGGGATGGCGGCCCCCTTGGGAAGTCACCGGCCGCTCTCCGTGGGGCAGAGGAGGCTCCATGCGGGACTGTGTCTGGCACATGTCCACGTGGGACTGTGGGGCACGGAAACACAATGCGGGCGAGCTGTGTGTGGGGGGAGGCCTGGGGGGCACGAGGGGGTTATTGGGCACCCGTGACAGGCCCTGTGGTTTCGGGGGGTGTCCCCGGAGCCTTGGAGGTGTCACTGAGGGGGTCCCCTGGGCTTTGCTGAGCGCTCTGGGATGTCCCCCGGGTGGCCCTGGCGTATCCCTAGGGGATATCGGGAGGTCCCTAGGGGTACCGGGGAGCCCTGGAGGTTGCTGGGGTGCTCCTGGGATTCCGGGGGAAGCTGGGGTGTCCCGCGGGTCACGGCGGGGGGGCAGCCCCGGCTCTGGCCGGGTTTTCCTCTCCTGCCTTTTGCGGCTCGGCAGCGACCCCAGCGCCGGCCTGCAGCACTGCCGGGGCGGGGGGGGGCAGGTCCCTTTTGCCCGTTTCTCGGGTTTTTCAGCCCAGTGTCCGCCGCGCGGGGGCGCTCCCGCCCCGGCGGTGCCGCGGCGGCGACACGGCGGCTGTGGCCGCACGGTGGCCCCTTGCCCGTGAGGATGTCCTGGTGTCCTGCCCTTCTTCGCCCCGCGGTGTCCCCACACCTGAGCCACGAGGTTGCCCGGTGGCCATGGCACAGCACGGGTGGAAGTGGCACAGGGTGGTGGCCCTGGCATAGGATGGTGGCCCTGGCAGAGGATGGTGGCCCTGGCACAGGATGATGGCCCTGGCAGAGGATGATGGCCGTGGCACAGGTTGATGTCCCTGGCACAGGTTGGTGGCCGTGGCACAGGATGGTGGCCCTGGCAGAGGATGGTGGCCCTGGCACAGGTTGATGGCCATGGCACAGGTTGGTGGCCCTGGCACAGGTTGGTGGCCATGGCACAGGTTGGTGGCCCTGGCAGAGGATGGTGGCCCTGGCACAGGTTGGTGGCCCTGGCACAGGGTGTTGTCCGTGGCCTGCTGCTCCAGGCCATGCCTGGGCTGCTGCGTTGGCCCGCGCAGGGCTCCAGGGCTGCAGCAAAGAGCACCTGGGCGAGCATCGCGGCCAGCTCCTCTTTCCGCCTCTCCCGACTTCGTCACCTCTGGGGTTCCGTGACCACAGGAGTTTCCTCTGCTCCGCGGGGGTTTTAGCACTTCACAAGTCAAACGTCCCCCTGCCACCTCCTCTGCGCAGCTCCCACGCGCCGCCTCCGCCGCCCCGAGCGGGTGTCTATTTTGGGGCCCCTTCCTCCGTCAAGACCTCGCAAGATCAGAGGGGCACCGGGGCCTCGGGCGGAAGCGGCGGTCGCAGCTGGCGCGGGCGGCTGGAAGGTGCCCGCGGGGGCTCTGCAGCAGGAAACGCCCTGCGGAGCTGCGCGGAAAGACGGCGGCGTCACAGAAACCGGTCCCACCGCGGCGCCTTCGCCCCGGCCTGGCCTTTCCTTGCTCTCCACGAGGCCGTCGGGCTTTCCTGGGCTGCTTTGTGGGTGTCCTGCTCTCGCTTTCCACCTCCATGGGCTTTTCCATGACCCCCAGCAAACACCCCGGCGCCCCTGGGATCTGAGAACCGGGTGCATCCGGGTGCCACCCGCACATGCCGACCCTGCTGAGGGGGAACCAGTCCCGGGAGGAAGAGCGACGCGGACGCAGCCCCGTTATTTTTAGCTCCCACCAGCACCTCGTGGCTTCTGGGAAGCAGCCCGGACGCGAGTGCAGGATGAGCTGAAATGAAGCTGAAAGCAAAAGCCGGGGGGCACGGGGACATTTCACAGATCTGCCCGCGCCACGGCCCCTCGGCTCGCTCGTCCTCGCCGGCCGGAACCGTCGGTGCCGGTGGATTCAGGGCCGAGCTCCGCACAGAGCCCTCGGGAAGCCTGGGAAAAGGCGGCCGGCGGTTCCTGCCGCCGGGCTCCGCATTGTGTCGACCTCCATTGAGTGCTGCCGACCGGCGCTCCGTGGCTCCGCGTGACGTGGGGCCGCATTGTTCGCCCGCCCGGCTTCCTCCCGCTTTTCCTGGCCCTTTCTCAAAGCCTCCGTGGCCTTTCCCTGCCCCCTGCCCATCCCGAGCTCCGTCCCCTTTTCCCACCTGCCGACTACAGGCTCATTGTTCCCACCGAAAAAGGGATGGGAATGGAGCCGTAAGGCCGGCGCTCATTGGATCTAAGGAGCTTTCTGGAGCAGGGACGGGGCGTTTGCAAAGTGTTTGTGACGCCATGCTGAGCACACGGATCCCGCTCTCCATCTGGGAACACCAAAGCCCGGAAAAGGCTACAGCCGAAATATCAACAGGAAATGCAGAGGGGGCCTCCCAAAGGCTGCTCCGTGAACGGGTCCCAGCCGGACACGGCGCAGGGGACGGGTTTCCAGAGGGGGGATGCGGCCGGTGGGGACCCCGTCCCCCAACACAAGGCGCCGTGAGCTCTTTCCACGCTTTTATTTCCACAATCGCATCTGCTCGTGCTTTGGTCACAGCTCTGAAAGGTTTTTTTTTTTGTTTTTTTGGTAGCTGCTTGGCGTTTTCTCCCCCCCCTCCCTTTCCATAATATTATAAAATTATAGGATACAGGCTAATAAATAGGTATCTGTTAGTTCACAAAGTTAAAGTGCTCGGAGAAGAGATGTAACAGGCTCTACTCTAGGCTCCAAAGTCAGGGTGGGAATGTAGTGCAGTAGGAAGCCCTGGCCCCTCGGCCGCAGCCTGGGGTTGCAAAATCCTGCCGCGAGCATCCAGTGAATCCGGAGCCTCGGGACACGTATGCCAGTCGGCTCCGGTGCTCCCGAGCCTCCGGAGCCGCGCTGACCTTGCAGCAAATGGAAGCACGAGATAGGAGGTCCCGGCGAGACCCGGGCCGGGCTCGGCCTTTCGGGGAGCCAAGAGGGCTGGAAAAGGCCTGGACAAGCTGTGGGATTCCAGTTCCACAAGGCGGAATCCCGGTTTTCACAGTTTCGTCGCGCTGGGCTGAGGGAGGCGAGCGCGGCACTCGCCCTGCCACATCCCACGGCTCCGGGGCGCTGGGAAGGGCGGCAGCCGTGCGGCTCGGCCCGTCTGCAGCACCCCGGTCTGCAGCCCCCTCCCCGCCCCCTCAGGACGCCTGGGCCCCCCGCGAGGGCCACAGGCGCGCGGGGAGCAGCGGGGCCGCAGACACCCGCCCTTAGCTGCCTGCAGGGGACTTGTGCGTCTGAGCTGCTCCGGGCCCCGCTCCCGGCTCCCCCGGCCCTGGGAACGCCCCAGTGCTCTGTCCTTTCCCACCCTCCGAATCCAGGCAAGCTCCAAGGCTTTTCCATGCAAAATGCGAGCTCCGCGCCTGCCCTCTCCTGCGTAACCAGTGCTCGTTCTTCCCATATTTACAAACTCCAAAGTGCTCCCAAGGTCCAGTTCTTCCGACCCCTGCGAGCAGGCCGGGAAGGGCCTCGCAGGTGACACGGGGAGCGCTCCAGGTGCTTGTCCCCTCAACCAGACGTTAGCAGCAAAAGCCCTGAAAGGGCCAGTCCTTGCTTGGAGAGGAGCACGGATGAACCAGCAGAGGTAAGGCCAAGGGCTGGCTCCTCCTCTTCATCACATGCACGTTCCCGAAGAGAAGAGGCACCAAGTCCTGCGGATCGGCGCATGCACGTCCGCGCAGTCCCCCGAGCAGGAGCGGCGCTCGCCGTGCGCTCCCGACGATTCCCAGCGCGAAGCTGCCCGCAGGTGCTGGCGGCGAGGCCAAAGCCACCCCGCCAGCATCGCAGCGACGTCCCCTGGGCGCCCCTTCCCTCCCCGTCCCCAAACCCGGCTCCACGTGGCCTTGCAGTTGCGCCTTCCTCACAGTGCCCAGAGTCGGCTTCTCCGCCAGGAGCAGAGATGGAAGCTGCACGGGGAGGCAGGACCCCTTCGCGTGGCTACGAGAAACGGGGATCTCGCCCCAAGGGGGGCCAGCAAGGCGAGGAAGAGCAGCGGCAGGCGAGGACAGCGCGCGGCCACGTTCAGTGGAAGAGCTCCGCCAAGCCCAGCACCAGGAGCAGGTGCACCCAGGAGGCCAGCGCCGCGGCGGCCCGGCCCTTCTGCGACATGAAGCGGAGCTGGCCCACGAGGCGCTCCTTCACCAGGGCCTGTCGGAAGCCGTCCTCCTCGGAGACGCACACGTAGCGGCCGTAGTGCGCGCGGCTCACGTTCTGGATGAAGTGGAAGCAGTCCTGCTGCGGGTGGCTGGTGTTGCACGTCTTGATGAGGAAGTCGTCGTGGTACCAGTTGTAGGTGGCGTAGTGGGACTCCACGGGGCAGTTGAGGTAGTAGCGGGAGAAAGGGACCACTGTGATGTTCTGGTAGTTGTCTGTGGGAAGAGAGGGACAGGCTGGGATGAGATGAGGGTCCCCAGGAACCACGGAAGCACTGTCGGGCTGATGGCAACGTCTTCCAAGGGCATTTAGCAACACCAGCAGGGCCTGGCCCACAGCTGTTGGAGCCTGTAGGACTCTTCTGCCTGGACATCAGTGACAAAGCGAGTCGGAGCCCTCTCACCCACTTCAGGAGACCACAAGCCACAAGAGCACTGGCTCAGCCTCACCACAGAAGGCAAGTGAGGCCAAACCAGAGGGCTAACTGCAGTGACCGGGTGTGCTGACACCACCCTGGACATAAAGACGTGTGAGGGGGCCGGTTCTCTTTGCCTCACGCCCAGATTGCTTGATTTAGGGGAGGAGGTGAAATATTGTGCAGTGTCTGCTCACAGGGCATTGCTGCAGACTGCGTGGGTCAGTGAGGATCATGCCTGACCATGTCAGCCAAGAGTCATCAAAGTCTGTGGCTGCCAGAGGCAGCAACTTGGCATCCAGCTTTGTGCTGCTTCATACCAAAGGCTTGACTGATACTCAACTAAAGCTCTTTTTTTTTTTCTTTTTTCCATTAACAATGATATTCCTACTTTTTATGCTACAAACTGAGACTTGCCCAGAGTCTCCATCTCTCACAATAGCCCTGGCGATCCCCACTTCCCCAGCAGTGCTTCCCTCAAGCCATCCAAACACCTGAGAAACAGCCCCCCTGCTCCAGCTCCCTGTGGGCGCAGGGCCTGCAGCTCAAGCCTTTTACTCACCTTCCTTAGCTTTACCCCCTTGGCACTTTTCTTTCCACGAGCCCAGGTTTAGGTTCTGACGCACCTCCCTAAAAGGTGGGGACAAGAATTGGCAACACTTTCAGGCTAGGAAAGGATTTACCCATAAAGGACGAGATGGATCCAATGGGGCAAAAAGTTAACCCAAGGTTTAAACACCTGCTATTACCCGGGTAGGGAAATACAGTCCCTTGCTTAAGGGGTTGACAATTGCAAGAATGTCACAGCTCACCACAACCAACCAGTGTAAATAGCATCGTAGCCAAATTGCAAGGGTGCAGGGCTTAATTTTCCCCCATAAAGGCAGGCACAACAAACCAGAACCTGTGCTCTGTGCATGTTCCTACCAGCAAAAAGGAGCAGGATGCTCAGCCCAGTACGAAACCCACCCCCTTCTCCCCAGGCAGGGCAGGGGTGGGATCCTGCAGAGCTGCAGTTCCAGGGACAGCACACGGATGTCCGTGCTGCCACTGCCAGCGCATACGTGGAGGGGCTGGAAACTTCTCAGGCTGCAGCAGCCAGCTGAGAAGTGCTGGAGCGAGAGCATGCAGAGCGCGGTGCCACGTACCGGCGCCGGTACACGGAGCGGCAGCGCCCGTCGGACCAGCCGCAGTAGGGGTCCCTGGCCAGCAAGCAGCTCTCGCAGTTGTTGCGATACACCCCGCACGTGTCCATGGGGATCTCCACGACTTTATCTGTGGAGCCCACGTAGAGCATCGCCTGCGGAGGGAAGCAGAGAGGCCCCTTGTAGCACCGTGCCCCAGCGCCACCTCACGAGGACGCCAGGAGAAACGTTCCCAGAGGTTTGGTCTCTGCGAAACTGGGGCGGATTTCACCAGAGGAGCTGCCAGGCTGTGCAGACACACGCCGCTCGCCCTAGATCACGGGCCAGGCAGCAGCCGTCCTTTCCCAACCACCCTGCTTAGGAGTTTGCTCCATCCCAGCAATGTTGTCACCGCTGGGGTGGAGAACCGGCACAGCCCAACAGCGCGTCGGCCAAGACATGGAGAGGGAGCGAATCCCAGCGCTGCGGGGTGTAGGCAATGGTCTCACCCACCGCTTTCCTTTCCGCTGCGTTGCAGACAGAGACCTACCCTTTGATGGTCCAGGATCATGGAGTGGATCGGGTCCTTCTTTGGGAAGACCTGGAGCTCCATGATGTTCTGCACCCCGTCCGGCAGCTCCACGATCTTGTGGATGGATCCCTTGTCTGGAAGAAAGGAGCAGAGCGCCCTGAGGAGCCGCGCAGGGCCGGGAGAGGCAGGCAGGAGCAGCGCGGGGGTTTCAGCACGCGCGGCGGCACGTGCCACCCGCTCCGCCGAGCCTCGCGCTCCGCCGCGCTCCCAGCGCAGCCACCTGAAAAACGACTCAACCAGTGGCAAGAAAAGAGGCCCTTTCTCAGAAAGTGCTCGCTTCTCTTGCTAGGAAATAACCTTCCGAACAATAGTGCTTCCCACAGCAGAGCCCCGTGACCCTCCCGGCGCGGGGCCACGCGGAGTCCACTTCCCCCATGACGTCCCAGGGCCGGGCTGGCCCTGCTTTGATCCGCTGCACTGGAATGGCCTCGTGGAGGAAAAACAACCACCCTCTAACTCAGCTCTGCTTTGATCGTGAGCCTCATCTCCCTGCTCGCCTCAGGCACAAACTGGGATTTTTGCCTTTCTTTCTTCTGAGTAAACTGTCTCCCCTGCCCAGTTAAATGACTCCAGAGACTGGTGATTTAGGCAAACACGTCACTTTGGTCAGGAGGGGTGACAAGATTGATCTGAGGGAAGAGGACTTGGGGATCTTGGCTGTTTAATCTTCCCCAGCTACTTGCACAGCCTCCCTTCCCCAAACAGCAGCTCCCCTCTCTACTGTCAACCACAAGGAGGTCAATGTGGTGACCTGAGGAAGCCCAGGACAGGTAGACTAGGATTGGGACCTGCCTTTCTCATCCTCACTGCTCATTTTGTCTCTCCTCTCCCTGCAGGGAGGTGGGAAGCTGCCCTGCCAGCCCTGCAGCTTGCAGCCAGCTCCCCAAAGGGAATCGAAAAGACATTACCTATATTTAGCTTAAGCTTTCTGCAAGATAAGATAAATCTGAGCACAGGTGGGCCCTGATCCAACCCAGGCCACCTACTGAGGCTCGTCTCTAATTTTATATCACAGATTGGGGGAAGGAAAAAAAAAAAAAAAAGGCCCGGAAGTCTCTCCAAAAGTGCCAGCTCTGTTGGAATGAGCAAATCCCAGCGCGGTGCAGAAGAGGAATGGCAACTGCTGAAGGGAGAAGCACTGGGTGCCAGCAGGGCAGCAGGGAGGAGCACTGGCTTAGGAGGCTTCACAGCAAGCAGCTGAACGGCCTGGGAGCCCAGACCGCCCATCTGAGCCTGCCCTCCCGCTCCACACCGAGGACAGGCACCCTGCTCTGCCTTCCTGCTCTCCCTTGGCCCAGCACCAAGGGCCGGGATCAGCTGGAGGTGCAGCAAGAAGCTGCCACTGCTGCCGCGGAGCGGGCAAGGCCAGGAGGTGCCGGAGCGGGTCCCTTCTCAAAGATCCCTGCTCGGCAGCGTGAAGCTGCAAGCGGGGAGGGCCCTGTGACCCCTCACTTGCCCTAAGAACTGACCGCCTGTGACCTGCCAGAGGCTAAAGCAGCCCAACAGGGCGCAATCCGTGCCCAATACTTCCAGCCTGCCTTTGCCAACAGCACCCTAGACTGGCCGTACCGAGCTGTACTGGAACTTGGCAGCTCTTCCCTGCTTGATAAACCGGTGCCAGGCCGGGGCAAACACAGCTCTGTGCTCTGCTCTGCACCGCGGAGGCCTCCCGTGTCCCTCCACTGCCTGCCCCGCGTTCCCTGCCCTCGAGGGTGGTCCCAGGAGGAGCAGTCCCCGGTACCTGTTGCCAGATAGAGCACGTTGTAGCGGCGCCCGTCCGCCGCGGAGACCGAGTGCACCCCGATCTTCTGGTAGCGGTGCTTGTTGTGGAACAGGGGGCTCTTGCTGGGGGCGAGAGGCTCCACGCGGTCCTCCACCTCGGGGTGGCTGTCGGCGATCTTGAAGGTCTCGCTCGGCGTGTGCTGCCCCGAGGCAACGCACTGTGCCAGGAGGGGAACAAAGGCCAGCGGGAGGGTCAGACAGATCCCTGGGGATGAGGGGCAGGGGAGCAGGAGTCCCACCACCCAACGTGGGCATCTGTCACGGCCCGCTCACCTGCCCAGGCTTGACCTCCGGGTTGGGGCCGTTGTAGCCCTTGAGTTTGGACGTTCGAAATACGTTGTCGATGTCCCCAAAGGAATAGACGCAAACAGCTGAGCTTCCCCTGTGGACAAGGGGACAAAGAGAGGGTCAGTGAGACGCTGGCCGTCATCCCTGGGGACGGGGCATGGCTCTGTGTGTCACGCCTTGGTTGACAGTGTCCGTTTTGGCTGTTTTCCACCCATTAGTCTGCCAGAGAGAACAAAGAGCTGCACAGAAAGCCGTGGCCCATGGGACAGGGCCTCCTCCATTTTGCAACAAGGCTCACCATGTGTTTGTGAAGAGCCCGTAGACTTTGGAATCCCTCCAGTTACTTGAGGGGACAAAGAAGGCATCTTGCAACCAGTTGAAGTTGCCCTTGGTGACTGGGTCCACACAAATCAAGCTGGCCTTCAGGAAGGTGGTCCACTTGGAAGCAGAGAGTGAGCTGGTTCCTCCTTTATCTTCCTGTGGGAGGAGGAAAGCAGGGGGCGAGGGGTTCGCAGGGAGGAACACAAAGTGCTCCCCTTGCCCAGCATTTTGGATGGCGAGTGCAGGATGTCCCAGGAACACATCTGACTGTGGTCATTACAACAGATGTGCACCGCACTAGCATCCCAATGGGATAGGACAGGGCCCTCACCTTACACAGCTGAGCCACGCGGGAGATGTTCCTGGGTGCCTCAGGACTCTTGTCTGGATTGTCTTCTCGAAAGAAGTAGTAGATCTTGTCCTCGTAAGGCTCTTCGTGCCTTAAAGTGGTGGCTTTGACAAACTGGGGATCTGAAATGGGACAAGAGCCCTCAGAAAGCCCTGGCCTGAACACGCACATTTCAAGAAGGAAGCTCACCTGAAAGCAGCCATTGGCTTGGGAACAAACCAGCGACCTCTGCAATGAAGCGGTCACTCTCAGACAAGAGGAGCAAAGACCATCTGTGCTCCAGGCAAAGGACACGTCCAAGCCCAACCCCTAGGCCTGACCAGTCACAGATCCCCAGGTGCAGCCAACAAGAGCTTGCTTTGTATGTGTCACCTCCGTGGTGAGGTTCTCCTTCCTCTTCCTCCTCCTCCCCTTGCGTCCTTGAAGGCCAAGGCCTCTGAGCCCTGTGAAGCCTTTGTTGCTTAGCAGAAAAGGAAACTCACTCTGCTGTCTCGTGTAGAGGATCTATAACTGCATATAAGGTTCCCTCTATGGTTGTTTGTGCTTGGCGTGGAAAACCCAGCGATGCTTTTCCTGTTAAGACACCAGTGCCACAAAGGGCATCCCCGGCAGCAGGGGAACGCCCAGGTCCCTCCGGGCATCGTTAGCCGGTGTTTCCACAGCAGGGCGCCCTGCCTAATTGCGTGTTTGGCCGCTCGGCCCTGCGCCCATCGGCTTTGTTTGCCGCTGCCTTGGTCCCCCTGCTCCGGTGTCCCCACAAGTGTAAGTCCTGTCTCGCCACGGTGTTGTTTTGATTTTCGTCTTTGGGCTTGGCAGAAGGTGAAGTAATGAGGCAATGGCCTTGATGGAAACAGGGGGGTCCTATCCCTCTCTTCCCCCTGTCCCATGCACAGCCCACCCAACCTCTTCCTGCCTCCCAGTCTCCCCCTGGCTGGGGATTTGGAAAGTCATTTTTCCCAGAGCAGTCTGCCCGCAGTGGAAGTTCTTCCCGTTTCCACCACCGCGTAGCAGGCGCTGCTGGCACCTTTGCACAACTATTTTTCCTCGCAGCAGCTGACACGGGACTTGCTGTCCACTTCTCTCCGTTTCCCAATCCCCGCACCAAGCAAGAGGAACTGACTTGTCAGCTGTTTTGGCTTAGAAGCAGAGCTCAAATTCCCCAAGCAACTGAAGCTAAAAGGGGCCACAAGGTCCCTCCTTGTCAGCACTGCAGACGGGGACTGAATCAGCCCTCTGTGCAGCTCCGTCCTAGGAGGAGCAAACCAGGGAGGAGGCCCTGGAGCCAACCCCAGCACAGGGCATGCACCTCTCCAGGGCACATAGCACAGCCCACAGCCGCGGACTCACAAGGAGGCCAATTTATGTGCCTAGAGGGGCAAAACAGCAGCTCCCGCTCCCTCGGGATCAGCCTCATACTCACTCTGCATCACCGTGTCGCTGGTGTAGAGCTCTCCTCCTCCTTTCACTCGCCGGAA
The DNA here is from genome assembly GCA_013398315.1 of Nothoprocta pentlandii. Classification (NCBI taxonomy): domain Eukaryota; kingdom Metazoa; phylum Chordata; class Aves; order Tinamiformes; family Tinamidae; genus Nothoprocta; species Nothoprocta pentlandii. The sequence goes on from VZSG01000290.1 coordinate 966,791, forward strand.
ACGGGGTATCTTGCCATTCTGTTGGCTTTTCTTGATGGTTGAATAGATGTCATTACCTGCGGGACAGGAAAGCTCCTTTGCAACAGGCTCTTTCCAGAAGGGGCAGGAGAGAGGGGGTTGTGAAAAGCAGTAGAAGAACCAAGAACAGCCTGGACACGTGCTCGGCCAAGAAAACTCCTGCAGTTGGTGAATACAGACCACCAAGCCCAGAACACCCTGCCTAAGACTGAGCAGGCCTGGGAGGCCTCACAGACAAGGATAAGTCCTTGTTCTGCCTCTGGAAGGGAGCCCCATCTCTTCCTCTACCAGGTCCCCAGCCCCTCCTGCAGTGGAGTTACTGCGGGACCTCGTCCTCCCTCTCCATTGCCACCGCACTCTAGTTTCCCGCACAAAGACGCAGCCCCCTTGCCCAGGACGGGAACGAAGAACCTTGTGCCCTGCTCTGTCCTAGAAGTGAATTTGTTAAAAGGGGCAAAGCAAGAAGCACCGGCGCTGATCCCCAGCTAAAGCAGAAGGATGCAGTTTCTGGAGCAGCCTGGAGGTTTCCAGGTGCTCCTTCACGTAGCAGAGAGCTCAGCGTCCCTGCACAGCGCTACCGTAGAAGACGTGCAAGCGTTTGGACTAACCATCAACGACAACGAGGGAATTGGAGTCGGGGCTGAACGGGGCGATACCTCTCCCGTCCCACGGCGAGCTCTTCTTCTTCTCCTCATTCTGGGGAAGGACAGAAATTGCTCCTAAGACGTGTCATCTGCCCGGCAGGGCAGGCAGGGCAGAGCAGCCAGCACAAACGTACATCCTGCCTCCTCATTCCATGCTCGACAGCCTTACATGGGCATTAAGGACTCCCGAGCTCTACTTTGGCTGTGGGCCCACTAAACTACATTCCCCACGTCCCTCAGCCATCCGGTGCAGAAGACACCGGACCGAGCCCCGCGCTAGGGCTTTGCCAGCGTACCCAGTGCCAGCAGGTAGGAGAGCAGGCGCCGGTTCCACACACTAACATGCCGTCCCCGTGCTCCCCCAGCAACGTGAGGTAATTTTTATTGTCTTCCTGCAAGAGAGAAAGAGAGAACGTGAAAGGTTGGGAATGGCAGAACACGGCCCAGCTGCTCTAAGCGGAGCGTGGTCTTGCCTCACAAGCTGGGTGGCTTCCTAGCTTTCCCTGGGTGCTTAAATGCCAAAAAATCGACCTTTTCTCATCCGACCTTCTGCTCCACAAGTCCTGGAGGACTTCGGCCACAGATAGCATGCGAGGAGCGGGCACAGTTCCTTCCCAAATGGTCCTTCAGCCCATGTCCCTCAGCCCTTATGCACCCGTCCCCCTCCGGCTGTCCCTCCCACGCTGCTTCATCGCAGATAGGATGTGGTGTCTTCCCCAGAGCAGCACATGAGTCCACAGCCACGAAAGGACTTCCCAGCATTTCTCGGGGAGCTCTGGGGGACCTACCGGGCCTCCAGAGTTCATACACTGCCCTTCTTTTATCACAGGGAAGTCTTCCTGCAAGAGAAGAGAGACAGAGGTGCTCTTATCCCTTCCTCCTCAAAGCCAACAACTAGCAGGAACAGAGTCCCATACAAAGTCCCCCACATTCTCACTCTCTCAGCAAGCAGTGACTCCAGCACGCCTGCGAGAGGGCCATCAAACCCTAGAACCCAGCCCTCCTCCCCATCCCAGCTCTTGCAAACTCTTGGGGAGGCTGGATTGGCAGCTCTCTGCTGCTGTGGGAAGACGTGGGGCCAAAGTGGCAGGCACGACTGGCAGGCAGCCTGGGCTGCTCTCCAGAAGGATTTGGGAGAGGATCTGTCAGCGCAGGGAGTGGGTGTTCGACTGTAGGTGGTGGCTGTCTGAGGCCTGGGACAAATTAACCACTATGCTCCTGGGAACAAGACGAGAAGTTTCTGGGCACAAACTTCAGGAACTGACTTGCTTGAGGACCACAAATTGGTTATGGGAAAACCAACCAACCCGGGGATTTTCTTGCTGGGCCAAGTCAGTGCCCAGCTGGCCCAGAATGTGTTGCTTTCCAGGAAAAGCAGCCAGAGCTGGGCCGGTGGAAAGGGATGAGAAAAAAACTTCTTCCCAAACACACGACTGAGCATCCCTTGCCATGCTAAAGAAAGACTCCCCCCTCCAAAGACTGTAAGAGCTTCCAGATGCTCCATGAAGGCCCCACAATTAGTGTAGGGAGCCTCTCCTTTGCTGCAGCCATCGAGGACGTTGACTGGACACTTCCAGCTTTTGCTGTTGGCAAAGACACCGAGCAAGACATCTAGAATCCGGAGGTTTCACATGGGGCCAAACTTGCTTGCCCAGCATCCTTACCGTGTACGTCTCGTAGGTGGCAAAGTCGTGGTAGTAAAGCCTCCCCTCTCCCCCGACGAAGATGCCCGAGCTGTTTTCTTTATGGTAGAAGACGGGGTACTTCTCCCTCGTGGGAAACACGAACTCCCTGGCACCTGGGGACACACAGAGAGTCACCGTGGAAAGCGCCTGGGCAGCGTCACCGCTCTCCTCTCTGCCCCAGGTACTGGCGAGGAGCGAGCTGCAAGACCGGGCCCTGGCTCACAACCGCAGTGGGGAGGAAGGACTGCATGTCCTCACCTCCTCCTTCCTTCCTCTTTCACCTTCTGCCCCGCTCCCCTCGGCGCTGGCAGCCGCAGGAGGGCACGGCCGCAGGAGGTGACACCGCAAGCCCCTTGGCACCACGGCTCGCTCCGTGCAGCCCTGCCTTCCCGGCGGGACGATGCAGCCAGGGAGCCTCGGGCGGCTGCGCCGGGATGCAGCACCCGGGCGCTTCGCTGCTGTCCCGGCCAGGCCAGCGGTAACTCCTGCTTCTCTCGCAGCTGCCCAAATTCCGGAGGGTTTCTTCTTTGCCTGGCATTTGGGGCCGGCCCTGGCGCGGGCACCCGAATCAATGGTGCGATTGTCACTGGAGCCGCTAACCCGCGGCCCCGGCCATGAATGGCAGAAAGAGGAGCTTTGTGCGGCGGGCAGCACGCGGGAAAGGCTGCCAAAGGGAGCGAGAAAACTAATATTGACGAGGGAGAAGGAGGCAGGGCGGGAAGGGCCCCCGGCTCCCTCTGGGTGCTGCTGGGAGCCGTGAGGAAGCGCCTGGGCAAAGGCTCATTCCCGGCCTCCCGCCCCCGGAGCAGATGTCCCCAGCGCTGCAAAGGGCCCGCGTGGGCGCCGGGCTGGTCACCCTGTGAGCAGCAACACCCGAGCGTGACCCCGGCCGGCTCGGCCAGGCGGCTCCCTGTCCCCTCTGCCCTTCGCCGCTCTCCGGGCGGGACGAGCCCCCCCCAGTCCATGGGGATCTGGGAGGCTCCGAGCCCGGCTCGCTGCCCGGCTCGCGGAGCCCAGCTCACCATCCCGGTGACGCATCCACGACACCGATGGCCCCGGCACCTGCTCGGCCGCCTCCGGAGCGGGTTCCTGCCTGAGTCACAGCACTGCAAGCGCGCACAGCTCGCGTGCTTCCCGGCTCCTCCAAAGGCAGCTCGTCCTTCCCCGGACATCCAGCCTTTATCCTTTCCTTCCTTCGGGATTACCCGCAGATTGCGGCACGACTCTGCCGCAATCCGACTGGGAGCGGCTTGGCGAGCGTGCGGAAAAGCCGTGGGAAGGAGGCTGCGGGCGCGCGGCAGGGAGCGTGACCGAGCGCGCCGAGGCACCCGCCATTCGTCACCCCGCTCGTCACCTGGCTAGTCACCTGTCTCGTCTCGGTGACATCCGCTTCCCGCTGCCCCTGCATTCCCGTTTCCGGACGGAGCCTGCTGCCTTAGTCACCCGTGCCAGGGTTCACGGGCGGCGCTGCTCCTGGGCCTGATGTCACCTTGCGGCGTCACTCGTTTTACGGCTCCATCAAGACCAGAGGCCGATCCAGGGATTTCCCTTGGCCCGGCGGCTCCCTTGGAGCGCGGCCAAGGGCAACGCGGGGCCTCTCCGCAGCGCTGCGAGGGACGGAGCCGCGCGGGCTGGGGGCACCGGGCTGCCACCGGCCCCGGGAGCTGCCACCTTCCCTCCCGGCTGCACGGCGAGGCTGGCGGGAGGCCAGGCTGCAGTTTTAGATGATCTATAAATTCCCAGGCGGAGACGCTGCTGCCGGAGCGAGTGTGGCCGTGGGTGGCTGCCGCGAGCACCCAGATCAGCTTCTCCTTCCTCTCCATGAAACCGCCCGGGGGAACAGCCAGGGGGACAAGAGGAAGGCAGTGCCATGGGAAGGGCCCAAGGAGGTGCCTCCTGACAAACCACCCCATTCCTGAGGGCTTTGCTGCCGGGATGAGCTGCCTGTGCCTGGGGGCTTTGGCCCCAAGGAGGGTTTTCAGGGAAAGCTGAAAGCAGAAGGGAGCTGCAGGGTGGCTCTGCTCCGACCTGCCACGCGAGCTCCCTGGGCGCCAGCCAGCACCACTCACCAAAAGTGACACCGCGGCACGAGGAGAGGCTGCCGAAACCGGGAGCAGGAGAGGCCGCCGAAACCTCTTCCCATCGCTCACCAGCCTCTCACTGCTCCCCGGCTGCTCTGGGATCCCCATGTGACGCCGCAAGCACCCCTAGCTCCGGGAGCACCAGATAGGGACCCCATGGAGCAGCCACGCCGCCGGCACCGCTCCTTCCCTAGGGATTTGCTCGCTGGCACGAGGAGGGGCGGGAGCAGGACGCGGCAGGACACGCGGTTCCCGTTTCACTCCACGCACGAGGCGCTTCGCGGCGCAGCGGAGCCACGTGCAGTTCCCATTTCGCCCCCGGCCGCGCGCTCGCCGCCCCTCGGGCTCCGCGGTGACAGCGCGCAGCTGCTCCGCACTTCTCGTCCCGTCTCCCCCCGCAGACACGTCGCAGGGAGGCAGAACTCGATCGGCTGCCAAGAGACCTCGCGCCGGCTCTTCTCGCGCTCCTCCCCAGCTGCTTCCCACTCCTTTCCTGGTGCTCCTGCCCCTCCGGGCCCCGAAGCAGGGCAGGACGGTGGGATAACGCAGGGGCCGGGCTGTCCAAAGCCCCTCCGTGCGCCCGCCTTCCTGTCCAGCGCACACTGAGTGCACAGAGCAGGGCACGAGCAGCCCAACGCGCCGCGCTCGGGAGCTGCTGCCGCCAGGAAGGGTTCGGGGAGCCGGGACTCGGCTCCCTTGTGCAAACAAAGGTGAGCGGGGATGGGTACTGCAGCGCCCAGGGCAATGCAGCCCCAGCAGCATTCCCGAGCCCAGCGGTTGACTGCGCCCTTGCCAGGCTAAATAGAGGCAGGTGCCGCTGCGGGCCCTTTTTCCCTAGGATCACTCCCGCGGGAAGCCGGGGGCTGCGCCCGGCCTTTCTTTACGCGGCCGCTGCAAGGAGAGCGGCAACAAAAGGAGCTCCTAGCGGCACCGCGCTCCGCGCCCGCAGGAGGAGCCGCTTCCAGCGCCGCTTCATCCCCCTGAGGTGGAAGAACCGCCCCGAGCGCCTCTCGGCACCGGCACCGCGGCTGCTCCCCGGGGCCGCCCGGGCTCTGCCGGGGATAACGGGGCGGCTCCGGGAGACGCGGGTGCCCAAACCTTGGGCACGCGCTGCCGGCCCAGCGCCCACGTGCGCGAGGGGCCGTTGGGGGTCTCCAGGCGCCCGCCAGGGCCAGGAGGGCGGGTGGAGCCCACGCACCGCAGGAACAGGCGGAATGGGCCCTATTCCTGGGGCAGCCAGGAACAGGCGGAATGGGCCCTATTCTTGGGGCAGCCAGGAACAGGCGGAATGGGCCCTATTCTTGGCGCAGCCAGGAATAGCCGCACACGGGACAGCGCTGCCGCCACAACAAGCCATTTCCTGCTTCCCGAGCCCTTTTCCTGCACACAAACTTCTCTAAAAAGCATCCCCTGCTCCTTCATCCCGCCTCACGGCGGGACAACGCCTCCTCCCTCACAGCTTCCCAAGCTCCCTTCCTGAGCTCCAGGAAAAGAGCAGAAATCCAGCAGAAACCCGGCGCAGCAGCCGCAGCTCCTGCTCCTACTCCTGTGGCAGGAGGGGGGTGTGATTCATTCGCCGGGTTCATTTGGTTTATTTTGCTTTTTCAATCTGTGCTCAGGAAAAAAAAATAGTTTGAGGCAACATTTTACAGCGCCCACAGCTCCCAGCCTGGGAAAAGGAGCCGTCTGCGGGAAGCGGTGCTGGGAAAGGCAGCTGCTGGCTCCGGCGAACAGCGAGAGCTCCGTGTGAATCCCTGTCCGAGGAGCCAGGAGGGCTGCGGGGGGACAGGGCCTCTGCTCTGGCTCTCCAGCTGAGTGCCGGGAGCTGCTCCAGAGCCCTGCTGGGGCCGAGCGGCTCGGCAAAGCCCCGGAGCTGCTGCGGGCACCTCCCGGGAATCACCGTTTCTCACCTCACTTCCCAAAGCCAACGTGCCTGGACAAGGCGGCCAGGGCTGGAGCGGCTCCACTTTCCTTTCCCTGCAGGACCGGGCAGCATCTCCCCCGTGCAGCTCGGAGCCGGGCTGCTCCCGGGAAAGAAGGAAGCAGTGGGATTCCACGCGCGCCAAGGTGCGGATGCAGCATCCGTGTGGATGGGATGCCAGCGCTCCTGCTGGGCGCGCAGAGGCTGCTCCGGCGCCCGCGCTGCTCCAAGGACGCGGCGTTCCCGCGGGACGCGCTTGCCGAAAGCCACAGCGGGGAGGGAAGCTGCCACCTACGCAGGCCGCGGGGACGGGGGCAGTGACCCCAAGAGCCCCCGCGGCGGCGGGGAAGCCGGTGACGACCGTGTTGGGAAAAGGCACCTTGAGCCCGTCGCCCGGGGGCAACCTCCACAGGGCGGCCGGGACAAGGAGAGCAGATGGTGCCCAATAAACCCCGGCAAATTCCCGGCCTCAGGAGCTCCCAGCTCTGCCCGCAGACGCACACCGGGATCCCCAGGAGCCGCCACGGGCTCTGCTGCTAAATCCTTCCTGGGGCGTTAATCCCCGAGCCCCCGCTAGCAGCAGGATGCTCCTGTGCCCCGCGCGCCTACCGCGGACGCCGGCAAAACCCGGCTCTTTTGTTTCTTTTTCTCGGCGAGCCCGAGCCCTTGCAGCCTCCCTCCCGGAGGTCACTGCAAGCTCCTGATAACGCGGCTCGTTTGCAGCCGGCAGGGGAAGCGCAGCAGAGCAAGAAGGAAATCTACCGTTTCATGCAAATACTCATCTGCAGCTCGTCCCCCGGGCGAGGGGAAACGGTTGCCAGGCCAGGACGCAGCTTGGCTTTGATAGCCCCAACCTGCGGGAAGGGCTTGCCAGGATCCACCCGGGGAAAGGGCTCGCCAAGGTAAAAGAGCTATAAACGCAACCGGAGAAGAAAAAGCAGAACCGAGGAGGTTGAAAAGGCTTCCCGAGAGCCTGGGGGGGTTAAGCTGGGGCCAGAGCAGTGCCCAAAGGCACAAAAGGGGAACAAGCGGGGCCGAGTCCGCGGGCAAGGAGGGGAGAAGCGGCGAGCGGCAGCGGGGAAGCGCCGCGGGCCGCGCTGCGCCCGCCGCGACCTACCTGGCGGCGCGGCGATGATGCGGGGGTTCACCTTGGAGCGCCCGGCCGCCCCCGCGCCCAGCTGGCTGGCCCACAGGGCCACCAGGAGGGCGAGCGGGGACCTCGTGCCCATTTCTAGGGGCTCGGCGAGCGCAGACGGCGGCGAGCTCCAGAGCCTGACAGCTGCATTTCTCTTCTCCTGCGCGGGGCGGATCCAGCGCAGCCAAAGATGGCAATAAGGGAGGGACCAGTTCCGCAGGACTCGGGCAACTCAGCCTTGTTCCGAAAAGCCGCAGCTTTGCAGGGTATTTCTGTCCTCTTTCTTCCTTTCTTTTGCTCTTTTCCTGCAAGTGAGAGCTGGCAGCCTGGCACCTTCATTTGCTTTCACTAGCCAAGAGGCTCATAATAGAAATGTTAGGGTTGATGTTAATTATGTGAAAATGAAAACGCGTGTCGTGTATGCGGGTGTATAGAGATATATGTATTTCTGTAAGATACAGGAATAAGCGTCAGAAAGAGCAGCTGGTTGAGTGAAGGACGCTGCTCACGCCCTTCTCTGCGGCAGCGACAGGAGGACAAGAGCCCTGGGGTACTCCTGCCACCGCACACCATCCTCCCCGAGCTGCGCTCGTCCTCACGGGGCAACGAGGACGTGGGAGCCGCCGCTCGCAGCGGGTCCACAGACCCCCCCGTCCCGCTGCACGGACATCCCTCGTGAGCACAGGGGCAGCATCCGAGGGTGCGAACGCACAAAATCCCTTCAGCAGGGAGCAAGGAGCCCTGGCGCTGGCTTTCGCCGGGCACACGAGGCCGAGCGGGACGGAGCCGGCCGCTCCGCGGGGCCGCATTCGGCCAGCCCCTCCGCACGGGCAGCACGGCCGGGCTCTGTGCGGCACCACGAGCGGCACCACGAGCAGAGCCGGGCGCTACGTGCGGGGAAAGCGAGGTTGGACGTGAGCAGAATGGGAGAGCCCCACGGCGTGCTCGCGAGGGCGGCAGGCGCAGCTGCTCCCTCTTTTAAGCCACCGGAGCCGGGACCGCTGCGCTCCTGAAGGAGATGAACGGTGGCAGTTCAAGGGGACATTCTGGAGGAAGCAGCAAATTAATGAGCCGCCTAATTGCCAGGCTGAAGGACCCAGGGGAATTCTCTGCTAACTCCAAGTGCGGGGCTTCATCTCTTTCGTTAACCAAATAGCCATTTGGGTAATTACAGTGTGACAACACACAGATCAGCTCCGGTTTTCTGCTTTCGGACTCGGTGATTCCCAGATTAGCTCTGAACTGTTCTGCGCTGCTGCTCACCTTCAAGCAACTGCCCAGCAAGCCGCAGAAGCTACTGAATTTGCCCCACCGCCTGCCCCACTTGCCCCACTGATCCCAGAGGTGCCGAGACCCATGGCTGCTCGCTTTCCTGCAGCTCCGGAAACGCTGGAACTTGCTGGAAAATTTCTAGCTGGAAATACCTGTGTAACTCATTGTGGTTTTTTTTCAGAGAGTCGGGAGTGAAGCAGGAAAAGCATGGCACCGTTTGCAAATCAGCAGCCTAAGCCAAACAACCCGCGCTGGCTCCTTAATGAAGGCAGCGACCCAACAATTTGCATCCACCAGAATTCGGGCTATGCAGACGGCCACCGCATGAACTGTTACCTGCTTTGTCTCTCGGGACCTGATGAGTCACGTTCTCCAGCTGCTTTCCCCTCACAGGTCCCAGATGATGCATTTGGACCTGGACACAGAGAAGGGCCGGTGAACCCACGGGAGAAAGATAAAGGTCTCGGGGAAACCAGAGCCTGGGGTCACAGCTGCTGGCTGCTCTTGCCCCAGGTCCTCGGCTGCAGGAGCTCATGCTAATGACACAAGGTTGCTCCGAGCTCTCTGCACACCAGTGACCAGCACAGCAGATGGCAAAAGCACGGACAGTGCGGAGCATCCCCCCACCAGCAAGCAGATCACAACTCTCCAGCAAAGGGTCTTCATTAAAACAGAGCCCTCGCCCCCAAAACCTTCCGCTCCCCCTACAAGCGGCCGTGGCATCCGGAGCCCCTCAGAGCAGCGGCGAGCGTGACTGATGGAGAGAGCCCAAGGAGGAGACGACATCCAGCCCCGCTCAGCAACCCAGCCTCACGCCGTGCGCTTCCAGACACCAGCGGCTGGGGCACAACCAGGGACTGTCCCCACGCGCTGCACGAGGAACGAGGAGAGCCCTGCGTGTGGAGCCGCACGCGGGGCAGCACGGGGCGTGGGGGACACGAGCAGGGGCACACTCAGCACGGAGCCCAGCCCACTTCCCAGCGGTTTTGCGAGAGGAGCAGCTTTGCACGCTTGGCGCACAAGGAGCACAAGCTTTCCTTTCCGGGCTGATTGAAGGGCGGTGTGCTGGGACGCCACCCACGCCAGGAGCACAGCGGGCGTTCTCGCTCGCCTCCCGCGAGGCCGGGGACGCGTCCTCCCGCGGCACTGCCCGCGTGTTGCAGGTTTGGACACGGGCACGCTTCCCCCCAAAAACTCATCAACAGAAAGCATGGGCACTGCTAAAACCCAAACATTCTTATCCCTGGGAAAGCCAGGCAAGACCTTTCCCTGTTGTGCCAGCTTTTCCAGAAACCTGCCAGGCACAGCTTGTGCTCGGGCTGCTACCAGCTGTGACCGTGCCAGAAAAGTACCAAAAAGCGGCCTTTTTGGTCACGGCATAAAGGACAGATATAGAGGCCGCAAGGAGCAGACCTTTTCCTACAGCATTTCTCCTGCCTCAGCACAAGACTTGTGCCATTTTTCCTCTTCATTTTGCCTTTTAGACTTACTAGCATGGCCTTTGACAGGAGGAAAGTGAAATTCCACTCGCTCTTTCTCTTGGCACCAGCTGCCTGGTCTTTCGGTTCTTGAGCACCGGAGCGAGGCGCTGACGGAGGGGAGGAAGCAAAGCAGATTGGTTATCAGCAGCTACCGCATCGGGATGCGCTCCTCGCTCCCACTCACATTCCCGCAGCAAGCCAGGCCCATCTCAGCCACCCCCTTCCTGATGCTGCAGCCCTGCACCGGCTCCAGCACTACAGCCTCTCCAGACATGCTGTTTTCATGGCAGTTCATCTGCAGAGGCTGTTGAATCCAGACTAAATCTGCAGGGCTGATCAGGTCATAGACCTCCCTCTCCATCCTGCCTTGATGCCGAAGTGCAGTGAATTGCCCCCAGAAAAACCACCAGAGTTTAGGGCGAGACCCGAGCACCCTGTGTGCTAAATGCCACTCAGGGAGGGCAGAAAGAACCATCTTTGCTCAAACAATCCACCCTTTTGACTTGCCAAAAGCCCAAGTCTACGATGGAGCGGTCTCAAATTGGCCTCAGCTCCACGCAGTGCTCCTGGTAACGCGCCGGTTAAGGTCCATTTCCACAGGTCACTCTTTCCTGCACGGTTTCCTGACATAAATATGGGGTGGAATCCAACTCCACATTTTCCTCCGGGGACTCATCGCAAATCCCCTGCTTCCCAGGGAGCCACTTCAAACCGCTGTTGGGAGAAGGGCCAGGAGACACCCCCGTGAGCCGGTCAGGCATGCAGCATAAGTGGAGGCTGCTTAGAAAAGTAAACTCATTTAAAGATATTAGGTTGACCTCGTCACGCTAGAACACTTGCAACACCGATAGCTGTCCCGCCAGGAAGGGAGAGACATCTAAGTGTCATATCTCTTGAAATGCCTTCCTATCTTGGCCCGTGGCGGGCGACGCTCAGCCAAATGACGCAGGAGGTGTCTGCAGCTCTGCGCCGTCCTTGGCTCCAGCTGGTGCCGGGGGCTCCTCCGCTCGCAGAGCCCTCTCCAAGCGCCGCCGGGAGGCCCCTCCAGCAGGTGAGTGGGAGCAGCTCCGCATCCCGCCATGTGCTCGAGGCCCTGGGCTTGTTTTTCCCCCCGGCGACCTGTCAAAGCGCTCGGAGGGGACGTTGGCCCACGCAGGGAAGAGCTGCCCTTTCTTCTCGCCTCCCATCTGCCCTTCCTTGCGCGGGAAGCAGATGAGGGCCGCGAATCCCGCTTATTCTGTGGCCAGGGAGCTCCCACGTAGCTCGCCACGGAAAGCAACCGGAGGAAGCCACAAGCCACCAGATCACAGGCTGTCGGAGGGAAGGAAAAAGGGGCGCAAGAGCTGGAGTGGAGGAAGAATCATCCGGCATGAAAACTGCTGGGCCAGCCCCAGCTGGCAGGATGCACGGGATGATTAAATTCTGCGTAACGGAGCAGCCTTCGGGATTGCAGCACTTAATCAGAGGCAGCTACACCTTGGACCAAGCCCTCCAGAGCCACAAGCGCTCCCCTCCTCTTCCCCGGAATGACGCCCTGTGCAAACAATCCAATTATAAGGAGGCAAACAGTGCGGCGGGTGCCCCGCGGGAGGCCGGGCCACGTGCCGGGCATTACTAGGGGATTACGGCACTCGGCTGTCACCGGCGACAGGCTCCTTTTCTAGGGAGGTTAAGCGACAGTTTTCTTCCCTGCTGCCCAGCTCTCCCAGCAACGCGGCTCCTCTCGCCACCGCTGCTAAACTGGGGGACTCCTTGGGGATTCCTCTGTGCCACCGTGCTGTAGGGAGGCACAGAGGCTACAAGTCTCCCTGTGGTAAAATAAAAGTACCAGTGGGGTCTGTTCGTTACTAAGACCCCGGTTCTGGCTCCAAAGGTCGCTGAATCTCAGACCCCCAGATGCCGGAAAGTTCATCAGCGCTGCACATCCACTCACCCTGCTCTTAAATTCTCTTTGCAATATGTGTTTATGGGGCAGAGGACTTTTTGCTCTCACACCTTGCAACCCATTTTTTGCCTTTATTACCGGCGTGGAAACGCCGGGCTCCCCTGAGTCACCAACACGCTCAACGGCGGCAGGAACGCGTCACGCTCTCCACTCACCAAGCTGCTCATTTCAGCGGCTACCAAAAAGCCTCAGCCGAGGGGACAGCAGCCTGCAAGATTCACACGTGGGCTGGGCAGGCTCGAAAACTTTCCCCAAAGTCACACTTCTCATCCCCGAAGTGAAGGGTGTTTTTTGTTTAAGTTTCCAGACCCAATAAGCTTCAAAGAGAAGAGCTCAGTCACTTTTCAGCTTTGGGGGTTACATCACGAGGACCTTAACCTTCCTCTCACTGTACTTTTTGGGTGTTTTTTTTTTTGTTTGTTTGTTTTTACCATATTCTCATTAAACTCACCAAGCATCCCTATAAAATAAGCAGGACTAGGGCTACGTACACCATCAAAAGTCAGAGGGAAATTCATACGCAGCGTTAATTTATACATAACATTCTAAATATAGAAGAAAAAATATTGTAATTGGGAAGTGAACACACTTTGACAGCATGACATTCTCAGTACGTTTCTGCTATCGCTATGTTAAAGCAGTCAGCTGCCCGGAAACCAGCCTGGTTTTATTAAATAGTTCCCCAGTCGGTATCACATGGAGCCTCGTTGCCTCAAGGAGGCTTTGCCCACAAAAGCCACCAAAGTCCCTTTTCCCCCTGTTCTTTAAACTGTTCTAGGAAGCGACCGAGCCCCACGGTTTTAGGGGGTATGCGATGCGGGGACAGCTGTGCTTTGTCACTTGCCTCGACTTCTGGATTCTCCTCTAGGGATTCTTGCCCCCCAACGGGGATTTGGTTCCTCGTAGGCTGCAGCAGCCCCTGCCCTGCAAGCAGGAGTCATTCAACAACCTGCGGCTGCTTGGAGAAGCGGGGGAAAAAAAAAACCCTCTAATTCAGAAATGAGAGGGCTACGTGGGAGGAGGGAGGGAAATCTCACGCCAGTCATTTAACACAAGAAACTGTGGCTGAAGAGCCCGAAACAGTGGTATGCAAACCGAAACCACGAGGGCCAAGCGGAGACGTTCCAAGCTCCGGCACGGACGGCCCCGCGCCGGGACGAGGACCGTCGCGAGCGCCACGGAAGCGCTGCAGGAGAGCCCAGCTGCTGCCGCCACCGTGAGCGCTTCCCCCGCGCGCACCGCTAGCGGCGGCGAGGGAACCGAACCGAGAAGTCGCTTTTGATACCAGGAATGGAAAGTCCCCGGCGAGAGCGGCGCGCGCCCACGGGGGAACCGCGGCTTGGCCCCATGCCTCCTGAAAGGCCTCGGGCAAACCCTTTCCTCCGGGCTGCTCCAAGAGCACCAGGGGGAGGCTGCTGGGATGCAGACACCGGGAAACGGCGCAGGGGAAAAGGGGAAGGTCGGATGCACGGGCAGGATACAGACGAGCCAAGAGCCGACGGGCACGGATGCACCTCTCACCCGGGCGAGGAAGCAGCCAGCAAACCTGGCCTGGGAAGAGGCCGGACAGGGGTGGAACAAGGGAGAGGGCATAAAGGCCACGCAGGTGCGAGGCAACTCATCAAAATTTGCTCCAAAAAGCAGTTCTCACGCCCAGCCCTTGTCACACAGCCCCTTCCTCCTCTGTCAGCAGCTCGCGGGGCCTCTTCCTCCCCTCCAGCGCTCTCGGTGTTCCCGCGTGCCGCGCGGGTCTGCTCCAGGCAGGCAGGGAGGCGACACGGGGAAGTGGAGCGCGTGCAATCGCGTTACGAGCGAAGCCGGTGCCCAGCTCTTCCCTGCTACGGCCGGTGTCTGGCGGGGCCCTCCAAGCCAAGCCACGTGTGCTACAGCAGGAATTCTTTCCACGCAAAACATCCCGTCACTCCTCAGGGATCTACTGCCAAAGGGAGAAGTGGAAAGAGCCGATATATGGAAGGAAAAAAAAAAAGCTTAATACAGAAGTATGCGCAGGGCTGATGCACGGAAACACACTCTGTCTGTTCCCCCACGATGCAAGAGGGCAGGGCGCAGGGGACGGAAACGAACACGTCGGCTTCCGTGCTGCACGGATCGCTGCGTGGGCTGCACCCGGCTCCCGAAGCAGGTGCCGAGGGCAGGGAGCACGAGGGGCCTCTGGAGCCCGGAATTCCGCCTCTCTCCCTCTCTGCATCTCCTGGACTACGTCCGCAAGAGGGGAGAGGGGGTGACACTGTGCAACAGCCCCCGGAGGCTCCTAATCCTCTCGACAGGATTAACACCTAACAGGCGCGAGGCTGCCCGGGATACGGCGCTTGCTACGCGGCAGCCGAGATCACGGCAACAAATGACTCGCGTGCTCCGAAGGGAGCGGGGAGACGAGGCAGCTGGAACGCGGGAAACCACGTCCTGCTTCCAGCTTCCCTGGCGCTGCACGGGCCCCATCGGCCAAACCGCCTCCCGGCTTCGTGCCGGTATCTTGATGGCACAAGCGGTGCGGAGCCAGCCCCGCTGCGTATCCAGCTCCTCACGCGCCCATGCCTGCATCCGATACAAACGGAATTCCAATTTGGAATCCATGGTGATGGCTCCCACGCATGGAAGACACATTGGGACCCCCACTGCAGCCCACCCTGGGCAGGACACACCACACTCCTGCGTGCTCTTCGCTGACAGCCTCCAGCCTCCTGTGTTTGTTGTGCTTCTACTGTCACCCTGTGGTGACCAGAGCGCGGCCCCCGGTTCCTGTCAGCTTGCAGGGCTCTCCCTGCATGCCCAAGAACCGAGGGCAGGGAAGGAGACCACACGATGCCTCTTTGAGGCTCCCCCCTGGAGAGCGGCTCTCCACAGAACCACCAGTTCCTTCAGACAGGGTAACTCGAGCCCGTGCAGGACACTCCGCTCCCAACGCCCGTCTTTGCCCCGTACCCGACACCGCAGCGCTTTGCTAGTGCCCTCTGCTGAAAGAGCCACAGTCCTGCAAGAGGCAAAGCAACTCCTGGCCTTGCAGATGCAGGAACACCCGGCCGCTGGGATCCGCTGAGCCGGACGGATCACAACCCAAACACCAGGCGAGGGAAGACAGGCCGTTTAATACAGTCAGACAGAGGAACCACGACAGCAAAACAGAACAGCCTGAGGCGTGTCAGGTGGGCAGGAGCAAACCAGCGAGCAGGGGAATGTGCTGAAGCAGCTAAGATTGCAGAAATGCAAACGCCACAGCTCTCGGAGCAATAGAAGTCACCGATCTTGCTCTGCACACTGCAAAGCTCCCAGGTTGCCTATCCGCAGGGAGATGGGGAAGACGGAGGGAGCACCCGGATGCCCTTGGTCAGGGTTCCCAAAGAGGAGCCCGTGGCCAATTGCAAGGACAGGAGCAGCCGCCCCGGGGTGCCCGACGCTACGGAGCCCCCCCGGCGAAGATGAGCTCCAGGGCGGCCTGGATGTCCCCGCCAGTGGCCTGCAGGGCCCGGAGGCTGAGCTCGTCATCGTGAATGCCCATGTCTCGCAGCTGCTGAAGCTGTGGCTGCCACTGGCTCTACAGACAGGAGACAAAAGCAGCCCTAAGTCTTGCTGAAACCCCCGCCACGCTTCACGTCGCTCTCTGATATCCCTCTTCCAGCCGGTCACCCTGCCCTAGGAGGCGGAGGGAAGACCCGCATCCACCCCGCAACACCCAACACTGCGCTTCCCAAGGCTCCCGGGGAAGAGGCCGAGACACCGACCTGCAGGCTGGGCTGCCCAGAGGCCTGCAGGGCGTGTTGCAAGGCCTGGCTGAAGAGGTCGTTGGTGATGGGCGTTCCCGACTGGACGCTGGATGACATTGGGGAGGTGCCAGAGGAGTGACCCTGGGAGGAAACAGCTTGTGTGAGGATCAGGAGGCCGCGGTTGCCACCAGAACTGGAGCCGATTACTCCAATTACTGCTCCCCAAAAGGGCCCGAGACCCCAGTTGTCAGAGAATCACCCGGCCGGGGCCCACAGGCCTGCGCGGGGTCCCCTGCCCAGCGGGTGGTTTCCCGAGGCCGGGCTGCTGCGCTGCCCTCCTACCTGCGTGCCAGGAGTCGGGGTGTGGGAGCTGCTCTCCGGGGTGCTGGCCAGGGCCAGCGCGGTGGCCAGCTCGCTCTGTGTGATGGGCCGCGGCCCCGCAGCCCCCGAGTAGCCCAGGGAGGCGGGCCGGGAGCCGGACGCGCTGCTGGACGGCGTCGATCGCGTGCTCTGCACGGAGGGGACACAAACCCACGCCCGTGACTGCAGGCTCCGGGGCCCACCAGCCTTCGGCTCACACGCGTGTTCCCAGGGATCCCTTCCCCACAGCACGTGAAAGCCAAGCGTGGAGCTCTCGGTGCGCACACCCACCCCATCAGAGGCGCCTATTCCCAGGCTCCGTTGTTACAAGGCTGCAGACGGTGACAGAAAACCTTTCAATCTACCACTCACCAGCTTATAAACAAAGCGTCAACAGCCAGCAACAAAACAGCTGGCAGTGCTGCCAAATCCACATGGCAAGCTTCCAAACACTGCCGGCCCCCGAGCTGCCCAATCACCTGGTGAAAGTCGTCTTCTTCATCCGAGAGACCTTCAAACAGAAAGCCGCCTGAAACGGAACGGAAAAACCAGATGTGGAAAAGCAGGCATTGGCAGGAAACAAGGACCCCAGGGAGACCCAGGGCCCTGGCCCAGCTCCAGCTGAAGTGCTGGGTAGGAGGGAGGCCTCAGCACCAGCAAGAGCTCAAGCCCATCGTTTGTAGGCAAGCGAAGCCAAGCGCTTTGTAGAGACTCAGTTGGGAGAGACCCCGACACCGACGTGGACCAGATAAGTCTCACACTCGGGGCAAAACATCTACAGGACGACCACGAACTCAAGAACTCCAAACTCTTCTTCTTCCAGACGAGGTAGCAGAGGTGAGCACGGCACGGGCTGTACCCACCTGGCATTTCCCGGTAGGAGCCGGCCGAGAGGCTCCGGGAGGAGGGCTCCGGGGCTGGCAGCGGGGTGCTGCCCGCCACCGAGTGCAGCACCAGCACGATGGCGTTGACCAGCGCCGGGTGCGCGGGAATGAGCCTGGAGGGACGAGCGGAAGGATGCGCCATGGGCACGGAGAGCAGCACCTCAGCGGCCGCAGCACGGGCAGAAACACTCGCAACAGCCACGCAGAAACCTCCCAGGAGAGCCCCACACGAGAGTCATTCTCCCCTCTCTGTTCCTATCGACACCTTCAGTGAAACTGGCACCGGTGAGGGCCTGGATCGGAAAGCTGGAAGCTCCTTCCTAACCCCGTGGTGGCTCCCCCATTTCACACATCTCCCGAGTAAATTTCTGCTGTGAGAAACAGAACCTGGATTTGATCCCGTGATTTGGACGCACGGATAGCCGTGTCTCCCACAAAATATCCTTTGGTCTGTGCAGTATTGGAGGCAAAGCCCTAGGCAAAGCCTCAGCTCCCCCTTTTCTGTCGCTGGATAAGGGCCCTACCCTGAATCCCTGCGTGGGGGTAGCAGCACTGGCAGACGGGAGCAGAACCTCCAGCACACGGAGAAGAGCCTTGCTTGGCCACTGCACCAAGGGTGAACTTACGTGTCCAGCATGTTGGGGTCTGCAAACACGGAGAAGAGATCCTTGTCCTGCAGGACTCCTGGGAAGACCAGGAAACACAAGTAAGAGGCAGGATACAGAAAACCCACAGCTGCCAGGCAAGCAAGAGCCGTGGGAAAACCAAAAATAATTTATTGTTTTTCAGGAACTGAGTCACTAGCCGGCACCGTGAGTACCCCCTTATTGTTCCCTTCACAACCCTCCAGGTCTCCGCAGAGAGACTCTGCGGCACAAGCACATTCCCACGGGCAGAGCTCAGGCACCGAGGGCAGCTCCTGCTCCCGGGCGCAGCGCGGCCGCCCCTGCTCAGCCCCGGCGCCTGCTCCCACCTTCCACCTCTCTCGAGGCTACGAACTCGCTGGTCCAATGCTGACCCTTGGAAAGGGAGGAAAGAGCCATGCTGACCCTTGGAAAGGGAGGAAAGAGCCATGCTGACCCTTGGAAAGGGAGGAAAGGGAGGAAAGAGCACTCCCAACTCCCCTCCAGCTCGTGTCCATCCCCAAATGCTATAGTGGAGTTCAACCGACTCTCTAGCAGACGCTTGGGCACCCTTACGTGTCATAAAGGGGCACCTTCTCCACAGAAAAGTGCTCTCTCCCTCCTCCACGTCACGAATCAAACACTAACCACGTTTCCCCGTCTCTCTTTGCACCCTCCGGCTCGCGTTGAGCCTCACCCAAAGCGACGGGGTCGCTGCTGAGGCCAGGAGTAGCTACGATGATCTGGTCCAAGGACTCCTTGTTCCCCAGCATTTTGAAGACCTGCCCGAGGAGGCAGAGGGCCCAGCGGCGTCGCCGAAGGGCCCCTCTCCGGGACGTTGCCGTTTGCCGGGAAGCGCCGCCGCACTCACCGCGTCCCTGTAGGCCGGGCTGCTGTGCAGGGCTGTGTGCAGGACCCGGAATTCCCGCACGGCTGCCACCTTATCCACTGGCTCTGCGGGAAGAGCAAGAGCAGAGCGTCAGTCCCTCCTTGCTGGCAGGGCTGTGAGCGTTTCCAGCCTCTTTCAGGGCTTCTTTGCTGCAGGGGCAATGGTGATTCTGTAATCCCTTGGATTCATCTCATCCCGGGAGGAAGGGTACAGAAAATCACCTGCAGGTGCCTCACGGGTTACCACAGCTTATCAAGCCAATGCCCAGAGATGGTAAAAAGACTCCCAGCTTCTAGGCATGCAAAAATACGTACACACACCCTCCCACACGGATGAGAAGGTGTTGAAATAGGAACGTTAAATTAACCGGTCTCATCGCACGGTGTGGCAGAGCAGGACACACACAGAGGCCCACGCACCCCTGCACCTGCAGCGACCTGCCGCCGTGTTTGTGATTCACGGGCAACACCCTGAAGCGGTTCACTTAAGGAGGGGGAGTTTGCTCTCTGCATCACGCGGCTCCTTCCTCGGGCAGCAAGGAAACACAGTGCCCATTTGCTGCTTGGGAAGCAGCGAGTTCCGACAAAAGGGCACAGGCGTCGGCCAGGGCCTTGTCCAAATCCCACACCCGCTTTTCTGAAGCGGATCCCAGGAAAAGCTGCTCCCACGGGACCCCACACCAAGCTCATCCCACGGACCGCTGAATTATCCCAAGCCTCACCCGGCTTCTGGTCCGGCTCAGGCCAGGACTTGCGCAGGACGTGAACAGTGGAGCCAGACTGGATGCCATAGAAATCCAGCGTCTGGTCATCCCGCAGCTTCCGACCACAGTAGATCAGGTCTGGGAGAGAGCACAGTTTTCCAAAGCTTCCCTCAGTGAGGGACGCTGGTACCACTAAAACACTTGCGAGTGAAACGCACATAAAATTAACATCTAATTAACCCAGCACTCCCCAGCTGCTGGGAAACGGAGCAGAGCCCTACCGATGAGCTCCGGGTCCGGCACGGACTCCTGCAGCTTCCCGGTGATGAGCTGCTTCAGGTAGGAGATGCTGCAGCCGCCCAGGGGGCACTCGCCGAGCTCCGTCTCCGGGAGCCGCAGGATGGATTTGGGGGCGAGCGGCTGGTCCGCCAGCTTCACGGCGATGTGCCACTCGCACAGGGCCATGGCGCCCGGGCTCCGCGCGGCCCTGCGCGCAGGGAAGGAGGCAAAGGGAGGCCCCGAGGCACGGCGGTGGGCGCACGGGGCCCCTCGGGTGCCAGCTCAAGTCTCCCCCGCCTCGCCCGGGACCACGGCGCCGGCAGGAGCGACCTCCGCCGGCTGCAGCACCGGGAGCGGAGGCGCCGAGAGCGGAGAAACGAGCCCGCCCAGAGCACCGGGCCCCGCAGCCCAGGCCCCGCATCGGCCCCTGCCCCGGCCGCCCGCACCAGGCCCCGCCAGAGCCAAGACCAGACTGGAACCAGCCCCCGGCCCCGCCCGCCCAGACTAGGCCCCGACAAGCACCAAGACCAGGCCTAGAATCAGCCCCAGCACCCCAGACCAGACCCCGGTGCCGCACTAGGACTGGTCTCAACCCCCAGACCGGCACCAACTGCCAAGACCAGGACCAAAAATAG
>VZSG01000291.1:0-61553 GCA_013398315.1 Nothoprocta pentlandii
ATATCAAATATAGGCATAGATATCAAATAGGTTGATTCAGGCATAGATATCAAATAGGTTGTGACTTAGGTTCAAGTCAAGAGTTCCTTGGGCAGCCTCCTTTCTTTCAAAGACAGCCTTTAAAAGTCAGAAAATATTTGTGTTGCTGCACGTCATCCATGAGAATTTCAGATACAAGCCGTATCTGCATTCTCTGACAATGCGCCTGTATTCCTCCCACGTGGCCTGTCCCTTCTTCCACAAGCTGTACACTCTTTTTTTCTCACTCACTTTGCCCAGCAACTCCTTACCCATCCATACAGGTCTCTTGCCCTGCTTACTCGACTTCTTTTTTGTGGGGATACACCGATCCTGAGCTTGGAGGAAGTGGCGCTTGAATATCAGCCAGCTCTCCTGGACCCCCTTTCCTTCTAGCACCCTGACCCAGGGGACTGCTCCAAGGAGCTCCCTGAAGAGGTCAAAGTTGGCTCTCTTGAAGTTCAGGGTAGCTATCCTACTTCTCACCCCACCTCCTCCACGCCGGATCGTGAATTCCAACATCTCGTGGTCGCTGCAGCCCAGACTGCCCCCAACCCTCACATTTTCCACTAGACCTTCTCTGTTTGTTAGTATCAGGTCTAGCAGCGCCCCTCCCCTTGTTGGCTCCAATTGCAAACATGTATTTATAGGTTTAAAAATATATTTAGAGTCACTGCCTGTCACATAATTTGTCACTACTTATTGCCCAAATGAAGATGGACATAATTGAACGTATCAGTCTCACTTTATCAGCCTGGTAAATATTAAAACCTATGCTCTGGATCAACCTCTTGGTTGCTGGAAATGTGGTGCCCAAGTTTTGCGTTCCAGGAGCTGTGCCAGTTTATCCCAAATGAACAGCTGCCTCATTATTTTCCATCTCTTAGTTTTGAAGTGACACTTTGGATGACGTGGAGGAGCAGGGAATACGGCATAATCAGCGCATCTCATAGCTCTGTGCTCAACAGGCAAAACTTCTCAGAAGTGAAGAGCCCCAGACCCACAGAAGTCTGGCAGTCGACCATACATTCTACCAAGCTTTGGCCATGGTTTCTCTTACTGGACACCCCAGCAGTGCCCTCTCCTACAGAAAAGCCAACGCTGGCAATGCTGAGGGCTGCTTCAGTTCAGCTTGCCCCCAGGAGAGGCCTACATGGACAAGGAAGCCATGGGATTCACCAAATAAATACACTGTTGATATATCCCGTCTCTTCTGTCCTTGAAAGGACATATAGCTGGTCTCCTCATGCAGAACTCTGCATGGAGAGCTACAACAAAGACCTGCCCATAACCCACCTCATCTGAGGCAGACAGGGGCAACGTGCAATATGGAGCAAGAATGTAAATATTTTATCATCCAGCTGGGAGATTTTTCCCCAGGAAGAAATCGCTCACCAGGAAAGTCAGTGACTGCGTCTTGAGCCCTGACCAGGAACACTGGATTTGCAAGCAACTTACCTTCAGCTGGGTCTGGGAGCCCTCGAGAAGAGTCTTTTGTATATTACTCAGGTACCTTCTAACTCAGTAGGTAAATGAGATATGGTACTCAAACCACGCAAAGATTTACATGAAAAACTGACCTCATGCTGAATATTGGACATATTTTGTGGGAGAGAGCTGTGATTCTTTGGGATAAACCTGCAAGTTTTCTGTTAACTGACAAGGCACACAGCATGCGCAACTGCTCTTGTTCACTAATAAACCAAAAAGTTATTAACTTTTAATATTAAAAATAAGAAAAAATAGGTTTGAGATATCTTTTTTCTTTGCTTATACCTCTTGAGCTTTTCTGATATACTGAGGTCATGTTTTCAAGGCCTCTCTTTTCAACCATGAAGGAGAGAAACCTGCATTTAAAAAAAAATTGAAAGCTGAAATTCCCATCTTATCACATGCCTCAGGATCTAGGGGCTTAAGAAACAAATACTGTGAACTTTGCAATAAACTTCTGAGGGCTGGCAATACCAAGGGCAACATCTTCATCAAATATTAGTGAACATCCACAGCTAGGGAAAAAACAGCACTTGGCAGCTGCTTGTTTCAGGTCCCAGGACACAACCTTGCAAAGCAAAAAAATAAACTAAATAATAGCAACGAACAAATACATCTTGCTTTCTTTTCCTTGCTTGATAAAAAGAGCTGGATTTAAAGGGTTATAAAAGCCCCAGTGCTGACACCGCTCACTTTACTGCTATCATACACATAAATGGCAAATTTAACCTATGCAGATAAATTGTATTTCAGGCAGCTGAAATATAATCTGCCAAATGTGCTGGGTTTAAAAATTAATAACACAAAATTTACTACGAACACCTGTAGTGGCAAGCAAATTGCTTTTTGCACAGCCTATCACAAGCAATGCCAAAGCCCAGAAACAGTGTAGAAGGGACATATGGTCAATATTCATGAAGTCAAAGAAACATCCTACTAGAAACAGACCTATAGCCTGCAAATCTTTATAAATGTGAGCAACTACTCTGTACAGTGCACCCTGCACACAAGGCAACAACTCGTAAGCGGAGCACGTGCAGTATTAGCCCGAGTATTTACTCACTCCTGAAGCATTGTATTCAGCAGCTGCACTT
The DNA here is from genome assembly GCA_013398315.1 of Nothoprocta pentlandii. Classification (NCBI taxonomy): domain Eukaryota; kingdom Metazoa; phylum Chordata; class Aves; order Tinamiformes; family Tinamidae; genus Nothoprocta; species Nothoprocta pentlandii. Next base: position 2,604 of record VZSG01000291.1, read on the forward strand.
ATACCCTTTTCTCCCATCTACTCAGGACTCAGAAACTGGAGTTTTCTCCCCTTTCCCTTTCTGCTGTTCAAGAAAGGAAGTTCTCAAAAGGCCAACATCTTGAGCAAGAGGCTACAGGAAAATAAAAAGGTCCACAACAGCCATTCATTTCCCAGCCGCCTCTGCCCTTCGCTTTCTTTGGGTTTCCTCCAGAGCCCACTGAGATCAGAAAGACCTACGGACTTCCCCTCTTCTGCACTTGCTGAAAGCCATTAAAGATCCCTCTCCATGCACCATTCCATTTTGTAAGACCATTTCCTAAGTTCAAACTTCGGTTTCTTTTTGATTCTCTCATTCTCAGGACAAAAGCCCCTTTGTTTCGGCTCCCATGTTTATGGGAATGTTATCTTATCTCTGGTTTAGCCTTTAATACCAAGCATAGTCAGAAAAGAATCATCCTCTTGTGGGAGATTTAAATCTTTGTGCACGCTTACATTGTTAAGACACATACATACATGCAAACATACTTATAAAATCCAAGTAAAGTTAATCTTACTAAAGATGTTCTAGTGATGATACTGAAAAACAGTTCTAACTTATCTCCTTTCTGAAATAGTTTTTCAAAATCCGTTATGAGACTAAAATGACTGCATCCTAAGCAAGACAATTCTCCTTCAGCTTGTCTGCAAAGGGAGAGCAAGGTTTATGCAGCAGACTCTTAGCATAGGACTTAACAGCCACCCAAAGCTGAGAGACATGCTCAATGTCATGGCCAAACACCGTGATTTGGAGCAGAAACAAACCTGCAAGAGTGGGGAAAGGCAGAAGAAACCAACCCTGGCCCAAATGCTCATGGGGACACAGCGAAGGACGCAGGTCTACGGCACCATCACACCTGGGCTGCAGGAGAGCACGGGGCGACCTCGCTGGTGTCCACCTAGCTCAGGTATCACCAGGCTGCTCTAAAGCCCAGAAGCCTCTGCAAATAAATATTCCTCGCGGAGGGGAAAAGCACAGCAGTGTCCATGATTTGATCAGTTCTGCATGCTAGTGCTCCATGTAAAAGTAGAGTTTTAAAAATGAATCGTCTTGCAAATGCCATTTGCCTGAAGCCTAGGCAGTCTTGTCCCTACAACTCCCATGCCAGAGCTTCCCCAGTAGGGCATTCTTTCCCTTTTCCCTAAAAGCAACATGTTCCAGATCTGACCAGTTTGGCCAGTTAAGAAAAAAAAAAAAAAATCCACCTTGCACAGAGAGCCTTTTGATTTATTCGTCATTTTGGAAGCCTTTGTATTTTTGATCCTTGCTCTGCCGATGCTGCCTCGCCTCCCTCCTCCCCTCCATGGAAATGTGGTGCTCTCTACAAGCCCAGCTCTCTGCAGAAATTGATTTCCCCCAGGACACAGCCATCCTCCTGTTCTATGCACAGCAGAGACCGTGCTGAGCACCGTGGCACCCTGCCCAAGCTCCGCAGCGCAGAGAGCACCTAGAGGGAGAACAGCAACAACCTACAAGCTTAGCTAGAGGCGCCCATCTCCAGCAACTCCCTCAGACCCGTTGTCCAAATGAGCTTTTACGAGAGGAAAGTAATTCTCATCGCTTTCTCTCATTCTTTACTTCCACTGCTCCAGATTAAAATGCCTAAGTCTCTTTGGAGTGATGCCCACCAGCAATTCCTTCCAGTGTGGAAGAGCAAGAGAATGAACTCTAAACTCAAAGGCCATCAACCCTGCGGTGAACAGTGCACCTGGAGCCCGCATTGGGGACGCTGCATGAGCTTTAGCTGCTTTCACCTGGGCACCACTATCGGGATATTCAAGGGCAAGGAGCATTTCAGCACAGCCTGCAAAACCTGCCTGGGAATGCGGGAAAAGATCTGGGTGCTGCCATCCTTGCTGTTTCAGCTGCTTCACAGGCAGTTTCCCTGCTGGCTTCACCAGCTCCGTGAACTCTGTGAGCTCACCTTCGATTGCAGTCAAGCCCCAGCGCCTGCGTGACAGACAGCTCTTCCCTTGGCTCTTACTTGGCTTGGGTGCCAATGGGTAAAATTTAATGTTTCCACTCATGAAATTGCTTATTCCTTCCCTATGAACATCCCATAGGTGAACGTTTACTCCTTGATGGGCCCCTTGACCCATGGGGTGCTGTCAGGAACTTGCCCTTGTCGAGGGCTTGCCCTGGCACAGAAATGAGAAGTGGAAAGAGAGGTGCAAGGCAGGGTACATGACACCTTATCTCCTTCCATTTTCAGCTGGGGATTTTTCTAGGTGATGGAGCTAACCCTTCTCATAGAGTTGTTTCGGCAGGATTAAATAAGGACAAGAACAAACAGGGGCCGAGGACGGGAATAAGGCTAAAATTTTGGGAGGTATAGTTCAACGTATTTTTTTGGGGTAAAGTCTGTGGAACTAAGACCAATGTCTTGATACCAAAAGGTAAATTAAAACAACAAAGCTTTCTAAACGAGCGCTGAACAAAGGAAATTCACAGAGATGAAAACAACAGCTAAAATAACTTTAAAGGTTAGTTTTGAAGTCAGGAGAGGGGCTTAGCTCCTGAATTTCAACTTGGTTTTACAGAAGTCAATGAGGCTAAACCCTAATGTGGCAAGTCAGAAAAGCTGGAGTGAATAAAGTGCCTAAGCCAAGAAAGGCATATTTAAAGCTCACACTGTCCAGCAGAGCTCTGCAAATTGCGCCAGGATTTCTTTGTATAATTCTCACTAATGCAAACTGATGCTAGACAAGGAAATCCTTCACAGACGAGCGGGGCAATCCACTCCAGAGCTGGTCCCGTAAAATAACACACCGCGTGGAAACTTCCAAACACCTCAGCACAATGTGGGTGAGTCGAGGATAAAGTTTCAAGCTCAAACTCCGTAATTTCCTGTCTTTTGCTGGGCCACTCTTTAATGTTATGTTAATACCATTTCTGCGGGCGTGATTGAATTACCCCGCCGCTCTGGACGCCAGCACCAGTGGATCTGGGTGTAGCAGGAGAGCGGGGCTCACGGCACACACTGCTGCTCAGCACCATGGAGCAGCCCGGCTTCAGGGCACAGCGGAGCACACAGGGATGAGCAGCACTCGCCGGCCCACAGGGAGCTCTGTCCCGACAGCCCCACGGGCCTAAAAAGTGGCAACCGATCCCAGGACACAGGTTGTCTCCTGCCCGGGGACACAATCTGGCATCGGATGTTTCAGTGGCTGCTCAGTCCCGTGCGGGTGACAGCTCCTAGGCGGCCTGCAAGGCCTGCGGAGCCGGCGCGGAGGGACCGGCACATCCCGGCACGTGAGCGCCAGGGCGGCCGCCGCGAGGCCTTCGGCGCAGTATCCTCAGCAGGACCCGCGAGGCCTTCGGCGCAGTATCCTCAGCAGGACCCGCGAGGCCTTCGGCGCAGTATCCTCAGCAGGACCCGCGAGGCCTTCGGCGCAGTATCCTCAGCAGGACCCCCGTCCTGCCAAGCGGCGGCTGCCAGACAAGGGATTCGCTCTGCAGAAACGTTCCTCTTCGGGAGGAGATTACATTAGGGAAAGAAAACGGGGGGGAAAAAAGAAAAAAAAAAAAAAAAGGAATGGAAATAAGAAAGGGGGAGGACGAGGAATGTAAATCTGTTCCACATAGTTGGCTCGGTGCACGCTAAACTGCTCTGACAAACAACAACCTCCAAGGATCTGCAACGCATCCTTGTGGCACTTCCTCCTGTTCCGACCCGCGTCCTCCTCGCCACGAAAGGCCCCTCATACCTGCCGGTGCCACCAGGGTTACCCCTTGCCGCAGCACCCCGGGACCCCGCGCACAACCTCTGGGCTTGTGACTAAGGGGAGTTTGGTCTTGGTATCAAATAGAGCAAGAGGGACAGCAAAATAAATGCAGGATCCTCACAAGAATGAGCACTTCAGATCCATGTTACAGAAAGCCAGGTTTTCCATCCTGCTCACTGAAGACAGTTGATGAAATGCCTAAAAGTTAAATACAATAAGATGTGTGTTTCAGTGCTGCTAGTATTTTATAGCTGTATCATTACAGTCTGCCTTCCCCTGCTGTAAGACCTGCAATCACATCCTCAGCCCAAATCTTACATTAGGTACTAGGGAAAATCGTGCCATGAGTATATTACCCTTTTTCATTTAAACCCCACTAATGCCTTGCTCATATTCCACTCTGTTCTGTTGCAGCAACCTGTTTTGTTTTCCATTTAGAAGCAATTGCTACGAGTTTATTTCATTCTGAGACTCAACAGGCTGCCCTGTTTGTATCCTTCGGCGCCCTGAACTGCTGTGTGATTCTGGGTGAATTCATTTGTTATGCAGTTCAGAAGGCACTTAATAAACAGTATATTGAAATATTTGAGCTGAGTTACAGTAATTAAAAAAACTTTATAACCATACTCCCTTTAATTGACAATCCTAAATTCAGTGTTGATTTAAATAAAGCAGAGGGGACAAGAAGCATTAAAGATGACTAGAGAAATTAAGTTCTACAAAATTAAGATAAGGTACGGCTTAGATCCAAATGCTGTATTATTTTTAAATAAAGCTTCTAGGCTGTTGTAGTTCTCTTGTCAAATGGGCTTTTGTTACCAAAAGCCAAGGGTGGATTGACAAAACAATTCACAACCAAAGGTAGTCCAAACCTCCAAGGCAGACATGAGCTTCTGGTTGGGACACGCTCTGAGGACAAGCAAACTGTGGTTTCTACCACATAAATAGTGCAGCTTGTTCCATTTCTGCTAAGGCACCAAGGCACCTTTTCTCCTGTTCAGGAACATCATCCCGCTCAGGATGCTCCAGTTATACCTTTCGTCCACTTAAGGCCACATATAAACAGACACAGTTTTATAAACCACACGTAGCAGCAAGTTATCATGAAAAGGAAATGATTTTCTTAGTTTTAAAAACATTCAAATAACCCCTGACATCATCTGTAGTCCTTGATGAAATTATCCAAAAACCTCAGCCTTATAATCAGCGACTTGAAGAGCTCCATCTACTTTGATTATGATAAAAAAAGTCTGAAAGGTGACTTGATTATAGCACATAAGTACATCTGGGAGGAGGACCAGGTGGGGAGGGAGAGGAGCAAAAAGGTCCTTAATCCGATTACACCAAGAATCATCAAGGAAAACTTCAACACCAGAAGGCTGATCCAGAAGCAAGTCAGAAGTTCTGACAGAGCTCATGGTTAACCAAAACCAACACACTGTTAAGAACAGTGGTGAACTTGCTGCTGCTTCCTATCCTCAAATTCAGAGCGGGTGCTTTCCTCAAAGATATTAAATAGACCCAAAGATATTAAAGACCCATATAAATTGCTATATTCAGTCCAAGAGCAAATGAAGGAAATTTAAGGACTTCAAACCAGCAGGAGATAATACTAGATCATCCCTTGGACTCTTCTGGATCTTAAATTCTATGAATCTGTGAGGCATTTTATCCCTTTTAGGGATTAGGTTCCTACTATAAAGAAGCTAAAAAAATTAATGTTCTTCTCGAATCAATGAATTACAGAAAATAATTGAGGTTTCATAATTGGATTATAATCTCAGGGGTATATGGAAAGCTGAACTGGGAAGCTGAAGTGAGGAAAGCATGGCTTTTTTTTTTTTTTTTCCTTTTTATTAAATGTGATCACCAGCCAGTAACCACCATAAATGCTGCACTTATCCCCCATACTGCCCTGAAACATCAATGTGGCCCTGATTCTGCAATGAATGCTGTGTGAACAGACTTCTGGCCTTCCACGAAGTTCTCATGCAAGACCAGGCACCCACTGGCAAAGAGCTTATTTCAGAACAGGACTTCACTAGCCACATTGCTGTTATCTTATTTATTAGCCTTATTTATTTATTGCGGGGGGGGGTGGTTGTCCCAGAACTGTGGCTACACAGTTCTGCAGAACCCCGGAGAACAGTCTGTGCTCTCCCTAGCACTCATGAAGGGGACGCAGAAAATATGAGGAGAAAGAAAAGAACCTCTTCGGATTCCAGTCAGATCAACATCTTTTAAAAATTAAGCTGAAAACATTCCATCTTTTCCTGTCTGCTTTATAATGAGGCAGACAGAAAAACTTCTGACGTGGTTGCAAAAATTCTGAGAAATGCTTTCTCTACTCATCTTTAAAAAAAAAATACATTTTTTAATATAAATCTAGCAGCAGCACTTGTCACACACATAATTCTGGGAAGTTACCAAATACTTGGAATGAAGAACATTGCATGCTACATAGCACAGGGCTCTTGTCGATGCTTGTTTGGAACAGCATGGGAAAGTCTAGCAGTCGAACACAATGACATTTTTGTTTCAGGGCTGATAATATTCAGCAGCTTTGCCATCAAAGCTGGCCTGCCACTTCCCCTCGTATAGAAATCACAGCCATGCTCCGAGATCCTTGCCTGTAGCTGGAAGCAGGGCCCAGGTCATGCCCGTTTCTGGGGTAGGGGGGAGGTGTTTATGTATTTAGTTATTAATTTTAAGCGCGACTAGCACTGTTTGGGCACAGGACAGCCCTCGCACAACGGTATATGTATTTGTATATTAATTTTAAGCGTGACTAGCACTGTTTGGGCACAGGACAGCCCTCACACGGCGGTATTTCTGGGACAGAGCAGCAGACTCCGTTGCTCACTCTCCAGGGAGTGGGATGGAAGCGTTTCTGCCACCAGGACAGGCACCGTGAACCCCTCGTCTGCTCAAGCTCCGCGGGCTCCCGAATTGCACCCGGCTCGAGAGCACCCTGTTCCCCGCTCCTCTCTTCCTGCACGTACCCAGCGGCCCTTCTGCCTTCCCCCAAAGTCATCCTCAAAGGAGAGAAGGAAAAGCCTCACTGCCCCTTCCAGTGGCGATGCCAAGGGCACCTGGCCGCACACACAAAACACGCGGGAGACCTGGAGAACGGAAGAGGCCAAGGAAGCAGTGGAAACATGCACAGCTCCAAGGAGGCCGGCGGCAACTCATGGAGTGCGTCTGCCCTTTCCTCCTCCAACACCTTCCTGCACGCTCAGCAGAGGAAGCGGCTCATGCAGCCGTGTCCTTCACATGGCTACACAGAAGACTCAATATTTCTGCCATGAGCTCCCCACCCAAGCCAAGGACTTTAATTAAAATTCATCAGAAGAAATGTTTGCAGCAGCAGCAGCGGCTGAGAACGCTGCCTCCTCCCCTATCTTCCATTAAATCAGGTTCATCCAGCTTGAAAGGAGATGAGAAACTCTCGCTGACACTCTGTCACACTCCAGCGAGGAGACGGGCACATTCAAGCCAGGGAAGAGGGCAGGTGCTCCTTTATTACTTTACGTCGATTATTTTCCTGCCTTTCTGGCCGACAGGGAGAGCGTTCGCAGCCCAGATGGAGCTCTCTGCAGTGCTGGGGGCAACTGCTGACCTAGAGTTTTGTTTTCCCCGATGAAAGAGGAGAGGTAGGGAAAAGATCAGTTCATTGCCTAGCAGGACAGCTTTAATGTTTGTTTTTTAACTGCGTGAGGCATTTGGAGACTATAGGAATGGGAAATGAATACACAAGCGATTTTTTAAGAATAAAAGGTAAAGGAGAGGGAGAGAGAGATTTAAAAGAAAACGACGGCTGTGCACATCCATGCCCGTATTGACACAGCACAAGATGCAATGTTTATATAACTGAGTCTAAAACCGCAAATCAACAGATTTCAGGAGCCAAGATTTAGGCAGCAGCAATCCAAATGCACTGAATGGCACCATTTTGGACCCTGGGGAGCAAAGGCAAAACGCACCGAGCAGCACTACCGAGCGCCCACACTATGAAGATGTCTCCAATGATAGTTTTACTAAATCGTGTCCAAGCCACTACAGCCTTCTGCTTTTGTGTCTGCTTTGGACATCCTTAGAATTTACCATTTGGTTCCTGAACAAAGCCATTTTGACTTCAGTATGTTAACCTGGAATTCATTCTTCTCCTCCTCTGTATCTCTTTCAGGAAAGTCCCTGATTCAAGGCACCTGAGATAGAAAAAGATAAGAACAACACAGATTTCCCCCAACTAACCCATCAGTGCTTTACTCTGCTCTCAACAGACTAACAATGAGAGCAGATGTGTGTGAGGTCCTGGCTCCTCGGAACCAGCACCTTGAGTCCAACAGACCCCTTTGCTCTATTAGGTCAACTCTTTCCTGAGACTTTCCTATCCTGATTTTACTTGAAATAACAAAGCAAATCCATCTTCTCTCTCCAGCATGGCCATTCCTCCGCTTCCCATGAAGACTGAGCACTTCAGCACCCTTCAGAGCCATTCACAATCCTCCTATTGCCAGCATACACCAAACTAAACCATCTACTAAGACTTCAGCAGGAACTACTTTATATAGTGCCCCAGGGTTCCTATACAGGCTAACCCCAGTGAACGAGCACTCTTACAACCCGGCCCCTGCAGCCTCTGCTATAGCGGGGAGAAACGCTGTCAAGTGGTATTAATTATAGGAGACATTATATGGTTCCTTTCAAATCAATACTGAATCCAATAGTACACCTTGCCTTAACAAAAGCAGTGTTACAGAAATCAGTGCAGTCCTTAAATCTTCAAAGTCTATTCCTTAATTTTTGCTACTTCTAATTCAGGATTTGCTTTACAAAACAAAACCATCCTTTTTTTCTTTTTTTTTTTTTTTGACTCATTATAGGGATTTCATTTTGTTTTTAATTATCATGAACAACAATTGTCTTTTAATGAAAACTTAATACAGGAAAAAAGGAGGAAACTTTTCCCCTATTCTTTCCATTCATCAGTTCCTACATAATATATATGTGTTATTTTCATGAAAAGTAAGACAAATAAAAGTCTTGCTGTCTTAAAACATGGCAGAAATGGCTGTACCATCATCAAGAGCTTGCTGTACAGTTGACTCTAATTGATGGCTTTTATATTTGTTGTATCTATGAGCAAAAGCTCCTGTCCTCAAAGGCACCTTGGACCCATTCAAAACCTCAATGAATTCAGCAGGTTTCTGCTGGGGCAAAAGGAATACACAGAGTTCATTTCAGAAATAGTCCTCATTTTAAGTAATGTGTGCATTTTCAACTAATAACCTCGGTTACATTATCCTTGGGGCTAGCCCTTTAGTAGAATCCAAACAGGAACAGGCTGAATATTTATTCAGAGGTTCCACAGGGACACAAACAAGGACGTTCAGAGTCGAACGACAGGCTAAAATCTGAAACCTGATGACTTGTCAAGGAGAGAAATTCACGATACCTTCAGCAAGGGGGGAAAAAAGACAGACTTGGATGATTCACACAAAATATGGATCGAAAAACTACTGAGAGAAAGCAGCACTCATGACAATGACAATTCAGCAGGGATTGCCCATGCGTGGAAAAACACTGAGCTGTAAGATTGTGGTTCATCTGCTACAAGAGTCAGCCTAACTAACAAACAGACTTGCACTCTTTAGGTTTAACTATTTCTGCTACAGATATTTTGATTAAGTCCTTTAATCTTACCCTGGACCATACATAGACGTAACCTGTGTAAGGGTGATAAGATACTGAATCCAAACTTTCTTTACAAAATTATTTATAGTGACAGAACTTAATTTCTTTTCCACAAATTATTTGTTGCTGCAGGGAAAGAAAACTAAGAACTGTACTTCTTTTTCCCAAACACCCTTCTCTCTCATATTTTTCAGAAGTTAGGGGTTAGAACCTTGTTCAGTGCAAACACGTAAGAAAAGACAGAAAGATCAAATTATTCCGAAAGCAGTTGTAAATTTTCTTTTAATTAAAATATTTTGAAGTAATGGAGCTCAAAATTTTAATATGTATCTGAGATTTCTTTCAATCAATCTCCATGGGGATCTAGCTAGCAAGAATGTGCAAACAGAAATACGTGATGTCCAGTGCATCAACAGGGGACTAAGAGACCTGTGTATGTTTTTGAGAGAAGCTTGGAATTCTTCTGAATGAAATACAATACTGCGCATGAAAATAAGAATGATGGATTGCATTTTTTTCAGAGATAATCCTTTGTATTTTGCTTGCACAGCAAAGTCTTTACACATGTTTGTGCCTATAATCTATGAATTTTACATCTTAATGTTGAATATCTTTTTCTTTTGATAACAGGCATATTTTAACCAAGAATACACATGTATAACAGTTTGTATCAATGGATGGTACACAGACTATGTATCTCAAAATTAAATCCTAATGGTATAATACTAATATTTTAATGGAGTGCTTGAATTCAGATTTTTAGAATATCATGTTTGGTTGATCAATATGATACGGGATGGATACACCACAGGTGCCATACGAATCCACCTGTGCCTCTTCTCCTTCCTTCAGTTTTTTGAAAGCATTTTTACTCGAATTTCATTGAAAATACAGCAGAAGATACACGCCTAAAAGAACAGCCTGTCCTTGCTTGCTACACATTCCTACTCACTCTTTTTCAGCGTAACCTTTGACAGTGCCTTGTATGAAGTCCCAAAAGATCCAGTGCAACCTAATAGCTCTCAGCTGCAAGAGAGTCTGATGCAACTTTTCTGGACACATGTTAAAACAGATATTGCAGATCACAACCATACAAGAAGAAAATCTTCCAGGGACACTTTATTTTATTATTTATTTACTTGGTTACAGTGCAGCCTATGATGACTTGTTTTCCTTTAGTTATATGAACAGTTTGACAGATTACTGTGACAAGGTTACTCTTAAATTGATAAAAGGTTTGATAGTGCTGGAACATTTGTCAGAAACGTCTGACATGGTGCGTAATGGACTCTGCACTTCAGGCATCAATGGCACTCCAGGCTGCTGCTTTGCTTCATGTGCAATCCACACCACGTAAAGCCTCACAGCAGAAACAGGGAAAAGCAGCCAGGATTCACCGAGACAGCCCCTTCCCTCACTTAACACTTCTGATAAAAAGAGTGACCTATTCTGCAGCCACACAACAAAAATACGATTAAAAAACGTTACATGTCACTTAGATAGGAGTCTTCTTGCTGGAATAAACCTGGAACTGGGAAGGGCTGTAATAAATGTACATAGTCACAAGCATTTCCAGCACTCCCTATACTTCTAAGGGAGAAGGACTGAGTGTTTATAACGTTATTCTTCAACCTGCCAAGCGACAGAAATAGCAGGTGACAGTTGCACTGCTGGCAGCCTCGTCACACGTTTGGGCCAAGGAGATGGGTTCAGAAGGGCTCCCTTGAGGTGCTGGCAGCCAGCCTGGGCGGGCTGGTGTCCTGGGCACACGCGGGACTTTGTGAGTATCCCTCCCAAATGCAGCCCTTCCTACCACTGGCACTGCAAAGAGAAGTAGTATGGTTTATGGAGGCATGTTATCACTTCATATCTCACTGCAAATTATGCTGATATTTCCATGCAGGAACCCTAGGAGCCAAGAGCTTCTACTGTTTTGTGCACATCTGCTTCCCCTAACAACGAAGGCTTTAGCCATGTTTGCTATCCTTCGAGTGAAGAAAAACCCCACTGAGGTAGGTCAGAATTGAGCTAAGAAGGAGCTGTATAGAAGGCATCCATTTCTAAAGGCACAAATGGATGATTTTCGCAGAATAATTTCCACTGTTCAGCAGTCTTTTTTAAAAAAAAAAACACAAATCCTGTAGACTGCTGCTCTATGCACTGCATTTATTTGAACGCAGAGTCAATAAAGTAAGGATCTGGACCTTTATCCATCTCTACCACATAGCCATCTGTAAAGGTCTTACTGCATACTACTTTAAAAAAACTACATGCTGCCATGTCAAATTCCTGTATTTTTTACACTTTTACACGCTTTGTTTTCCCTGTATCTGTCCCTTTTGTTTTGATACTTGTAATCTTCTGAAGAAAACCACACACACACAGCTGGCTTCTCACTTCCATTGAGCCAAGGACACAAAAATCAGCAACCTAAGGGTCCCCATGTCTCTTAAAGAGCATCTGTGCACCAGGAACTCCATGAGAGCCAGACAAGACCCTGTACTCCAATAGCAGGTTAAGGTTGGTGGAATGTCCGCAGGATTTCATGGCTGAGAGAGGCAGCTCTGAGTGTCTGCTGGGCATTTCCCATAAGCAGAGAGGGAGCAGGAGACGCTCGCCACATTTCATGACTCGGTGTTCATGCCACAGCTGACTTGGGCCCCACACCACTGAGGACAGCACTAAACAGCAAAGCCGTGAGGCTCCTGGAGACTCCGCATCCCTGATCAGCTGCTCAGATGAGACCATTTATCTGAACCTAGAAAGGATCAGACTATAAGCAGATATCAGAACAGCTTTGTGAATATCAACAGGGCTACAGCCAATTTATACCCGCTAAAGATCTGGCCCTTGAACCGGGATTATCCAGCAGAAAGCATCAGTGACTACGGACTGTGCAAATGTCGGGCCGGCACCCTGGCACTCCAACTTTTACATGGAATATGAAAAACCACCAGGATCCTATAATCCTGGAAACATTAAACACATTCTACTTGTTGAGATTTTAGTAGAGATAACTGTGAAATACCATCACAGAGAAGAGTCCCATGCTCGCATGACTATTCACAAATTCAGGAATTATTCCAGTGAAGGCTTTCCTTCTACTGTCAGGTAGATAGCAGAAGGAAGCCTTTTCTGGATAAAACACACTTAGAATAGTTCTTTAGCACTTACGGGCAAAATCAGGAAGTGCAAAATGATATAAAATGGAACATCACTTTAATTTTTTACCCCTATTGAAAACTTTAAAGCAGCTGCAATTCGAGTTCAGGTCACTGGATCAGCCTCGGACTGTTTCTTATTTTACCAACATCCATTTATTGATCCCAAGTTGAAATGCCGGTATGCAATGAAAAGCCTCAGAGATGCTGTTCTCTTTTGAGAAGAAAAAAGAAATCCCCTCCAAAAAAGATCAAAACAAAATCTATTCTATGAGAAAAGCACTGCAGAGTCTGGCCTGTAACACAGAATTTTTGTTAATCTCTCTGTGTTCTTACTTTACTACAAAAAAAGTCATTTTCCTAAATTCTAGCCAGGCAGTCTCTACCTGGAATCTCAAACTGGATTATTCCCTTCTCACATATTATCAGTAATACTCAAGACTTTGGAAATCAAAGCAAGGTCTCATTTCTGTCCACACTACTCCTTACATTCAATCCACTGAACAGGGTAACTGCATCATTCAATCGACTGAACAGGGGTAACTGAGTGCACTGGCTTAGGTAACAGCTCGCTTGAGGATGCACGAGGAATCAAGAGCTCCCTTCTGCTGCCACTCCAGTGTTAACGGGAATTAAACACAATAAACCTGGGATTTAGCAAGAAAGTTTGCAAATATGATTTTAGAGTCATATTTGCGAGAGCTAGAAGGTGATACTTGCAACACCTTTTCAAAGGAACAACAGTTAATTAGATGTTTGCAACAAGGCCACCTCTACTTGGTTTCATACTCTACTATCTCCAAGCCCAGCAATGTGTGACACAGCAATCAAAAGAGGTGATAAACGATGTAGATGGGAACGCCCATATTTTGTTGTGCTCCATTTATGGTTCACAGATTATTCCAACTATAAAATCTGCCATTAGGAGAGTTTTCCTTGATGCGTTTTTTCACTTAAGATAAAAATAAAGTCAACATGAAGACCCTCTTCACCTCTGTAAACCCCCAAAATGCATTTTCAGAACTCATTTCAGAAACTCATTTTCACTATCTGCTCTCACCACAGCCATCAACAGGTTGACACAGCAGTCAGCCTACAATCTTGTAGGTGACCTCAGGAGGATGCCATCCTCATGAGGACATTCGCATGCATTTTGGTGACAGGCACACCCCAGCCAAAGCAGAAGACACGCAATATTTTGAGGGCACTTACGGCTGACACAGCTTGATAAGGTCCTGGTCGGTGGTGCCGGGTGGAAGGCCTCGAATGTACAGGTTGGTTTTACTCAACTGCTCACCGCTGCTGTTGTTGCTGCTGTTGTTGCTGCTGTTTGTGCTGGGGCTGGGAGGAGCCATGGGGTGAGGAGCTGGTGCATAGGACTGCTGAAAGAAAACACACAAAACAGAGGTCTTGGTTGGAAGTCAAAAGCATCCCAGACTCCAGGACTTTACTGAGGGAATTCAGGATTAAGTGCATTTTCACCTGCGGTGCCCATCCCAACCCTTCACCTAGGGCTGCCCTTCCCAACGCGAAGGAGAGCAGATTCAGGCAATAAGTGTGGTTTTGACTCCTTAACCTAAAATTAAAGCACCTAGATTCCCACCGTACTTCATCTAGATGACAAAATGAGGCTCTGAAATGACAGCTGCACTGGAGCAGTTTGTGTGAAACACAGAAGTTAAACCTAAGATGCTTCAAGAAGGTTTTAAGACAATTTTAAGCAATTTCAAAGTTGAATAAGGAGTTTCTAACCATGTGGGGCATCCAGTACAGGTGGCAAAGGGGTAGTAACCCTGAGGGAAGCAGCAAGAACCCTATGGACACCCTGGCATCATGGATGCCTTCCACCAAGGAAAACAGGGCTTGGGAAAGACAAGTAGTTTAGCCTTTGCTAGAGAGCAGGCCCTTTCCACAGTCCTACTTTGGTGCCTGTGATTATGCACCTACAATAAAAATCTTGAGAAATGGATACACTTAAAGCAGTAGCTTGAAACTGTTTCAAACAAGTCCCTTGATCTAGGAGAATTAAGAAAGGACAGAGCACTTATGGGGAGCATAAATGATAGGTAAAGCTGGACTTCACCACAGGAGAAGCTCGAAGGCTTTGAGGAAAGACATAAAGCACAGTGCTTGCAAAGATCCCATGCTTCCTTTCCTGCCCTTCTTCCCCATTTCCCTCACTTGAACCAGCACCAGGAACGCCCCATTAAGCGCCAGAACATACAAACTGCTCTGCAATCTGGCCTGGTGATAACAGGACCGAAGTAGGACGCACTAAAAAGGGGAAAAAACAGCCTGATTTAAAAAAAAAACTGCCACCAAAACCCCAAAACCGCAGCATGCTCCTCATGCGGGCAGGCGACGGCTCCCTTGCCCGCATCCCGAGGCAGACGCGTGCGCTGCAGAGCCCGGGCCCTGGGCACGCGCGGATGCCGCTGCCCGGCGCTCCGCTCCAGGGCCCTTCCCAGAAATAGAAGCGGGAAGCAGCAGGGCCACCTTGGTAGCCGGGAGCACAACCTCCGGCTGCGACCTGGAAGCGCCGCTCCCAGAATAGCCGCGCTGGGCTATATTTAACCCTCCGGACACGCCAGGGCCACTGAGAGGCAAAGGTAACTGCGGCGAGCGCCTGGCTTTAGCCTGGGAAGAGCTCAGGACACAATCCGGGGTTATTTCACACGTTGCAATGTTCCGAGAGCTGGCAATATGAAAAAATATAAAGCCAAGGCAGCATTTGTGCTGCCCTGTCTCTGTCCCCATTTGTACGTCTTACATACGCACTGACGGCGTGTAAGTGGCGCAAGACAGAGAGAGAATTTCCTGCAAGCCGGGACGGTGCTATATTCTTTAATTATTAATTACTAGTATTATATATGTCATAGCAGGGGATAATGAGTAAATGGCCTATTCTCACACCAAGTTAATAAGCTAGGGATGGCAGGGGGAAAAAGTGGAAATACACCTCTAGAATATAAAGAGCAATTTTCACTCTATTAAAAGATCTTTATCCTCACACAGAAGGAAGCACTAGGGGCCTAATTCTAATTTAAGCTTAGGCCATTTTATCCCCCTTGGCCAGCTGTAAGGGGACCTAGAAGCAAATCAGAATTACACTTGCACTGACTTTAAGGCCACAGCTCTCAAGAAACCCTTCATATTCATCGAGAAGGAGGCCGCAGGATGGGTTTCTCAAGCAAGACCAGCTCAGACAGCAGGTGAACATGCACATCCCTGCTCTCCACAACACCCAGAGAGGAGCTCTGAGATGGGCAGAGGGGCAGCCACTGCTTCGGAGGCACTACCAGCCCGAACCCTCCTCACTAACACCGCGACCGCCGCAGCCCGTAGTAATTTCCATGCGTATCCAAGCCCCAGAACACGGCCCGCGGAAGGCTGTAAAACTGCCTGCTCCAAGGCTGATGACATCTTCTGGCCAGCTGCCAGGCTAAGAGCTTCAGCGCAGAAGCCAGCTCTGAAGTCGGGTTCCTTGCAGCAACGATTACGTGACCGAGGGCAGGAGGATGCCTATCACCTCCAGATGAGGAAAGAAGGTCTGCTCGTTAACCTTCCATGTAATAATGGCAGCGAAAGAAATGAACGGAGACCCAAGGAGGATGCCAGGTATAGCCCCCTCGCTGCCAGGGTCTGAGGGATGCCCAGGAGGGCACCCAGCTGCCTAGGTGCTATGCACGGGCGTCACTTGACATCTCAAGAATCATCTTGACTTGAGAGAGATGTCCAGAGACATCTCTTTCAACTTCTCTTTCAACTTCTCCACCATATTAGTCACAAAGAGCCTATGATCCAGGCTGGATCCAAGCCCTGTGACACCAGTTACAGAAAGCCAGGAGGGAGAGACTTTCGCAGCACAGCCAAGTGCAGGAGCTGGAAAAAAAACTTTGGCTAGAAAAATGCTATGCAAAATCTACCCACTTTCACTTCAAAAGGGAGCTGCAGGTCAGAGCTGACTTCACTGCTAATTTTTCAAATAACCAGTGCGCCCGACTCGCTTTTCAGCTCCTACGCTTCATTACTCATGTGGGGGGATCCAACTGGTCTGTAGATCATTCTAAGCAAGCAATTAGTTTAGCACGGCTGGCTAATAGGATTTGCTTCCATCTTTGAAAAATGAATGAAACTTCTCCTTTCCTTTATTACTTAAAAGCAAGAAGTTACAGAGCCTACAGCCTGGCTAGCCCTCGGGAATGCACCCTTGCGCTTAAGCCCTTCCACAGAGCCCCCCGAAACGCAGCAGCCCACGCGAGCCCACAGAGCTGAGCGCACACGAGCAGACACCTCGGTCTTTCTTACTCAATAACCCAGAAATGCTGAACCAGAAGGCTGCTTGCTCACAAAAGGAACAACACTCCTCCTTCCAGAATCCAACCCCCTTACGCAAGAATGGGATTTTTCCTCCCGTGGCAACCGCCGCATTCTTAGGGAGGTTTTTTGCCTGTTGTAAGTTTAGTCTAAAGGTTTTTTTTTTTTTTTTCCCCTCTCCTCGCAGAGCAAAACAGTATTTAAAAGAGATAAAATTTAGATATATCTAGATCTTTTTACATACAATTCCTTCTGGAGGCGACTCGCAGGCCCCAGATGCCAAGTTGTAGAGTCGGCTTTATTAGGAGCAGCTGGCTCCCTGGCGGGCCTGCGAGGCGGTCAGGCCTGTGGGTTTGGAGGGGCCTCAGAGCCTTGCACGCAGCTGGAAAGCCCTGCTGATGGCCCAGCCAGTTTGTCTGCGTCCACCTTCGGCTACGCCGAGTTGCTGCTCTTTCATCCACTTGAAAGTACAGCCTTGGAAGGATTCACCAGTAACAGTGATATGTTGACTCTTCCCAAAGTGCGTATTTCCTATAAAAAAATAGGAGTACAGCACGCAGCCCTGCATTAAAACACGTGTTTTTTAACCAATTGTGATCATGCACAGACCATTTCACTCTGAACAGTGGGGCTTCCAGCTGCTGCTCTGAGTCCAAGAGCCATGCAATTCTCTTAGCTCCGGATGGAGAGGACAAAATAAGGCAGGGTAAATACAACATAAATTGTATACCAGTTTACAGCTCACACCAGCTAAATACTAGTCTATTTACACCCTACTGTATGAGGAAGTAATTTTTGAGAGCTTGAGGGTTTCTTCTACAGTAAAAATGAGAGGATACCACCAACTTGCAGGGCTGCTCATGAGACTTTGTAGCGGAGTGAATGGCCAATCTCATCCTAAACAAGAGACAATCAGAGTTGCAGAGAAAAGAGAGACGCAGGGCAAATGTAATATAAAGAGAGATGATAAACACAACAATTCTTGTGCCGTAGGTTAAAACCTAACTCTGATTCAGACGCTATGCTCAGTGAGGAGCCACAGCAGCAGATAAGATACTTTTCTGCTCTTCAGCCAGATGGAATAGAAAAGGGAATAAAGGAGAAACAAATGGAACTGGCAACACAGCAAATTTGAGTATTTCAGAAAGGCTGCACTCAACTTCTGCTTTTCTTCCCGAGTTTGCACAGCAGTCACTGATCTCACGGCATCCTGACAGGACTCCTTCAACTTCCATCCAGCCAATGAAGGCCTGGAGGACGGAGCTGCACTTGGATGCTGCCCCGCAGAGCCGAATCCTTCCCCGGACACCTACCGCAATCCCAACCCATGTGTTGGTGTGCAAGACTCTCCTCCAGCCTCTCTGCACAGGGACGAACCTTCCCGGGCTGTTTATGCAAAGCAATGACCCCTCCGTTTGTCAACTCTTCCCATTTGTAAAGAGCAGCAAGGAAAACCCAAGGCAAACTCAGAAGATGAAGACCGACACTAAGGCGCAGAGCCTGCTCAGTGACATTTGCTGGACACATGGAGAGTGGTGGCTCAGGCCTCCTGCTCCCTCTACTCCCATTTTACCACAGCGTTACCCAAGCCAGTTGCTTCAGCTCCTTAGGTTTACCACCCTGTTTACCACCCTGAAGTGAATCTTTTTTATCTTGTCACCCCCTACATAATGTTCTGTGATTTCTGCATGAAAGGTATCATTAAAGACCTCACCATTACTTTAAAATGGAGAAAATATTATCAAAATGAACAGAAAAAGTTAGCCTTAACTTTTGCAAGTGAAAATTATTTCTCTTTACAATGATTTTGCTAGCAAAGAAAATCATTTCCAGTAAAACGTGAGAATGAAAAGGCCCAGTCCTCTAACAGCTACAGTAGCCATGCAACAGTCAGACTAAATTTGGGATTTGATGGACCAGCAAAGTGCTTTCTGAGACCCTTCAACATCACAGATAAAGCTGTTGAAAGTAGTAGGCTAAGTACTCCTGTGGCTTATGATTCCCCCAGCCCCAGCAAGCAGCACTACAGCTCCGTAAAGCAGAAATTCAGGCAGAATTTGGCTCCCTTTTCACTCCAAACAACAAAAAAGCAACCTTGTTTTTCAATCACGACTGCCTAGTTTCCAGCACTTGCAAAGCACCAGCAAGCAGCTGATACCCAGGGAGAACAGCATCCGAGGGCAGAGGAGAAACCCCCCATGGAGAAAGATTTGCCAGCTATTTATCGTTTTATGGAATCCTCTGCTTTAAATCAACAAGGGCACCGAGGGTTTAGCAATCACTAGACAGGCTGATGGACCAGCTCGTCTTGTATTTGCACCAAGGCCGACGCCAGGGCCCAATAAAGCACCTCGGTCTGTGCGCGAGGTCGCGTCTCCCTCTTACCCAACGGGGTACATTCAAAGCCAGCTGGTCAGGTAGGAAGCACCAAGTTCAGCCTCGGTACTCAAGAGCACCAGGTAAATATTGCCCACTCTGGAAAGTAACCTCCCTGCCTTGTCTCCTCCCAGTTATTTCACGGCAGGAGGTTCCCATGACAGGCCCTTCCTGGGGCACTGTTTATTTCTCAGCAGGGGATAAGGCGATTTTTTTTTCCTTTAGATAAAATATTTCGGCAGTTTGGCAAACTCATAAACAATAACCCATATTCTGCGACGTAAATTAGTGTTATTGCTTCATTATCCAATCCATTCATATTTTATTGATGTACTGAGACTAAATGTGAACAGAATCTAGATCTTTAAAGTACTAAATCCGGACAATCTGGACTATAAAACATTGCAAGTCCCGTAAGAAGAATATTTTAGAGAACAAGATCAAAATATGACAGCAATTACTGCCTGTGATACAACAATTTTGCAGCAAAAAAAGGCAAGAAGGGAGAGGAAAAGAAATTTAAGTCTGCAGAGGAGATTTCTCATGCTTACATTTCTGAACATTTGGGCGCTATGTGTGTACCGAGATGCCACGAGGATCAGTTCTGAGCCCATTTGAAGGCTAAGGATGAAAATGCAGAATTGAAGTTTGATATTTAACTTGCCAAGTGTGTAAAACCAGAATGCCTTTTGCTTCCCAAGAGTCTAAATTTATTCTCCGGCCATTTGTTTACTCGTGGCAGACCATAAGTTTCAAGTTTTTCTCTTTTAATGTTCTGGTTTAATTGAAACTTCATTTAGCCTGAAACATTCCACCATTTCTGTGCTGTAGCACTTTGTATAGCAGGAAAGAAAAAAAAAAGACACGAGTTTATTACAGCGAAAGTCCCCAGTCTTTTCCCATTTCTGCAATAAGAGACTTCTGCCAAAATGTTCAAAGTTTCAAATGTCATTTGACCCATCCACTCAGATGTCTTGACTTAAAACATCCGCACAAAACTAACTTGAAGCTTGATAGATTTTTTTTTAACCACAGAATGGCTCATAATTAACGCAGAATTCAATTTCATCATTGATCCCTCTTTTCTCAGTTCTCTAAAGCCATAACTGCATTCTGCTCTATGTTGTGGAGTGACGGGCCAAGTGCCTCTCTAGCATACGCAGATCTGGCATTTGACCCAATACATTTGGGGTTTTGTGGCATTTATTTTCTCCAAACCATGCAGAACTACAACAGGAATCTGAACTTCTGGGCACCAAGCTCAGAGGGGTAGAGCCTTTCTGTGGGGGCCCAGCTTCTCCGTTACTCATCCGTGTAAAACCTAGAGCAGCACCAAGTGCAGCAATAAGGCACTACTACTGCAACACGTAGTATGTGCTCAGAAGAAAAGCCTCGTATGTTCAGATTCCTGACACATCTAGAGAGCAAACATTTGCAACACATTCATCTGTTTTTTTAACCACATTTTTCATCGTCATCATATATTTCTGGATTAACAATAGCATGAAGATGTTTATTTTTTTTTTCCTACACTGCAACAGTGCCTCCAATCAGTTTTGTTTGCATTCTGGCTTTTTGAACTTTTAATATTCTTCACTCACACATGATTTATTTTCTTCTCTAGAAAGAATATGTGCTTGAAGTCATTTCAAATGTTAAATTGGGATAATAAAAATGAGAAAGTCTTCCTAATAAATTTCCATGATAAATTTCGTAGCAAGCTTCACACCGCAGTGTTGAAGAATGTTAGCATGTGACAATGTTTATATTTTAAATCAAATAGATATAAATAGTCTGAAACTCTTCATATCAGCGTAGCAGAGGCATACACAAAAATGTTGAGCTAAATAAGTAAAAAATGATAAGTCTCCATGCAGCTGGTGCTGGAGGTTGACTAGGTAACACCTAGAGGTCCTCTCCAGTCTACACTGCTGTAGGATTCAGTGATTATCAGCAGGAAAAGTCTCCAAATATGGATATTGACACTTCTAATGCTATAAGACAGAATCACTTAGCACAAAATTCTCTCACCTCATGAAAAAAAAATTAAGTTTACTTACAGAACCAATCTCTAAGTTCTCTCTGCATCTGCAGATATGAGCTATAACAAATTCCACCGCAGGCAAAGATTTTACTAAAATGGATAAATCCAAATTTTACCCCACACTACATTTTGACCTCTAGTTTAGTTCATTTACTAAAGTCAATATTAAACACCTTAGCACTTTTCAGCAATAGCAGTATCTGCAGGTTAAAGGAACTGAGAATGCGGAAAAATCTCATTCTTCAACTTCTATCAATATAGGAAGTACCAAAACACTAAAAAATAACAATCCTATTGCAAAGACAGTTTGGTTCTGAATCACAAGAAATTAAAGAAACTGGCAAGTCTTTAAAGGTCTATGACATGAAAACTTAAAAAACACAACACTAAAGGCATTGACAGCTGCCATAAGATATCCAAAGTTCAATTTTGGTAAGATTTTGAATTAAAGGAGATCGGAACTACACAAACGTACTTTTAATCTGTCTCCTCCCCTGCCTCCCTCTTTTCCCCTCCCTTTCTTAAATTGGAGAAAACAATCTTCTCCAAGCTCTACTGTGCCTTATCCTGCATTATATGGGAATAATGGTTCGAGAACAGGTCCAAAATTTCTATCATTTGCTTTTCGCATGGAAACAGGAAATCTGGTTGACACCTCTGTGATTCATATGCCGAAGCACAGTGTCAGAGAAGCCTATTAGAACTGCTGGGCACTTTCAATACATCTTGAAAAAGAAAAAAACACACCCAAGAACTCCAAAAAATTAACCAACACTTTTCCCTAGTCTCATTCCTGGGAACAGCTGAACAATTTGTTGCGAGAGAAATTTTAACTCCTAAGCTTGTAATTCAGTAATGAATGTCTTTTTGAGACATCTTTAAGGGATTTCACTTAAAACAGGAAAAAAATGACTAAAAAGCAACAAAAAACGTATTGCTGTTAATAAAACAACATATTAATATCTGCTTCATCCTTCTATGCCTAATATTCTGTTCTTATTCCCACAGGAAACAATGGCTTGCCATTAGATTTCCCATTCCAAACCCTGCGCTAAAGCAATGTTTGCAGGGTGAAGAGTCCCCCCACGAAGGCCATCGTCCTTTACGAGGCTGCCGCGCACTCACTGAGCCCCGCTTAACAGTAGAAGTGGAGCCTCACCCCACCATGCCCAGCAGCTGCTGAAGGAGAGGGCGCCCAGGCCTCAACACCGCGGCCCAGCAGCAGGCCCCACTGCAGCTTTGTGGTGCTCCACGAGCAGGACTTTCACCTCCTCGTGCTGGGGCCCATCACTGAGGGCCTCACCCTGTGCCCAACACATCTGCAGGAGCCTCTGTAGCCCCTAGACCCTTGACCACACACTAATCTAGTGAGAATATGATCACAATTTGGAGGTTCCTCCGTGGGCTAAATAGAAAAGGCTTCTGAGCCACAAGCAGCATCGCGCTGGGAACCTCCTCCTGCCCTTTCCTTCTTCCTCCCTTTCATCAGCAGCAGCTGCCTGAAAACACCTTGGAGCACCTGGAAGGCAAGGAGTTGTGTCGGGGCTGATGGCAGAGGGGCAAGTGCAGGTGAGGGTCAAACGCAGAGGGATCCAATAGCTCTGTGCAGAGCTGTGTGCATAGAGCAGCTCACACAACATGCAGTGTGTACAGAACAGCTCTAAAACATGGCAGTTAAATATACATATGCATTGGATACATTTTTCTCTCTCCATACACATTTCCTCAGCAACGAATCAATTTTTCTTTTCTGATTGTTTCTTTTTATGACCTTTACTTGCTTTGCTGGGGAATGTTAACCCAACTCAGAGAAGCAAGACTTAAGAATATTTTTCCCTTTCCATCAAATGAAACACCAAGCTGCACAGCCTGCTTGTCCTTAAAGCCTTCTCCTCCAGAAGCCCTAAGCAGCAGCTTTCTGCAGCAAGCCTGCAGAGCTAAAATTAGCAAGCAACACCTTGCCTTGCACCTAACCACGGGGTAGGAAACAAACATAAATAGGGAAATACAGTATGTTCCTCGAGGTAGAGTCTGAATACTTTCATCTCCACAAGAGCCAGAATTAGAGGGCACTTGCACAAGCAGCTGCTCGTGACACAGTGCCTGTTACTGGCATTGCTATTTGCCTCCTGCACGGTTGAAAAGGGGCCTGCTTCAGAACACGCTCCTCGGCATCTCCGTCTGGCCTCAATCAAATTACTTCTGCCTACGCTACAGACAAATTATTTTATTAGAAGCCACTATGTTACCAGACATTTATTTACTCTGCTGTGTTTCTGCACGGCGAATAGAAACCTCCAAGTGGGTCCATCTCACTGGTGGCTATTACTTAATGTTTAAGCCAAGAGGACCTCAGGCCACCTCCCTCCCTGCTGCACTGGCGCAATGGATGGCAGGACTTGGAAGGGGAAACACCAGGTTGTATTGCACTCTCCTCTACAGAGCACCCTGCAGCACTTACCAGCCACGCAACGCAGCCACAACCCTTTTTTTTCCAACACCTTATCCAAAGGACATGCACAAAGTCAGGTGCATTTAAGCCAGTTTGCCAGTTCAAACCCAGTGAAGGGCTGAGGGCCGCCAAAACAGCAGAGCTCGCGCCCAAAGACAGAGTACAGCCAAATTATTAACATGCAGCTGATTTGGGATCTTTATTTTTCCTAAGTAATAAGACTCATCCTCTAAAATACACACAAAATTGGAAATAAGGGGTATGCGCTGCACAATGCTGTCTAGCTGAAAACACAGGTACATACAGCTATGATGATTGAGCTTGCACAGGGAGCTCACAGCCTTCTTCCCAGATAGGTACCCTGATAGTTAATTTCCAGCTCAGCTGTCTCCTCTCTGTGTCGTGCTCTAGCTTGGCCACAAAAGCCCAAGGCAGTGCCCTGTGCCTTCTGAAACCACTGTGATCTAAGGAGGCCTGAAGAAGGGAGAGTCAGAGCCTCTCCGTAAATCCTCAAGGATCTGGCTGCTTTTATTTTAGTAGTCGGAATTATAAACACAGCTATTTCGGATCCTAAAAATGTTCTGATCTTTTTTTTTTTTTTCCCTCTCCCCCCTTTCTTTTTTTTTTTTTTTTTTTGGTCTTTCAAAGCTAGCCACAGAATTTCACTTGAAGATGTTCTGGCAGCAGGCAATTCCGCACACAAGGGGCCGGCTTTCAAAGATGGTGCTTAGCTGCTATCCGTTTGATCAGGCAGTAACATTCCTGACCATCTAAACATGAGTCACAATTTAAAGATGCCTTTAAAAGAACTCAAGTAGGAAAAAAAGAGGGGGAGGAGAAGGGAAGAGGCCCTGGATGCTCAGCTTTTGCCCAGCATCCCAAGTCTATGACCTAAACATGTTACCAACAAAAGGGAATTAAAAATAAACAAAATACCCCTCCCCTGACACAAGGGCTAAGGAGCAAAGGAGGTCATCGCCAGCGCCTCCTTTTAGGCCATTCATCCAACGATTGGCAGCAGAAATAAGGCAGAACACTTCAGCAGAACTCAATTGCAATTGGAACAATTTAAAAAATAAAGAAATAAAAAGTTCAGAATTAAGAAATGCTCATAGACAATAGATGTCTTTATATTTTTAATTTTTTTTTTTTTTTATCAGCCATTCAGGCACCAGGATTTTTTTTATTTTTTAAGCTGTACTGAAAAAGTACTAACCAAGTCACGTGTCCCTCTCTGACAAACTTCATGACTTTGGTCTGAAACATTTTGTAATCTATCAAGACCTTTAAAAGTTTCTACAATGTTCACTTATGAAATCAGAAGAGCTCTGTATGAGCAGCAGTCAACCTTACCAAAGCAAACACCCAAATTATCCTGCCATGATTCACCATGCTCCTAATCCGCTGTTCCTATTTTTAAACCATCAGATCACTTAGAACACAAAACCAAGAGAAACCTATACTAGGAAAAAAAAATACAATTAAAAAAAAACCCCACTGCTGATAAAACCTCTAAACCTTCCCCCAAGCTAAGCCCAGAGTGTTTGCCGCCCCCACCAAGGCCTTGGAAGCGCCGCAGCCGCAGGAGCGCATCCCAGGCCGGCTGCGATGGGAAGGAGCCTCAGGGTGGGAGCCACTCTCCAGGAGCGGCCCAGCATTCCATAGCTACGGCCCCGCTCTGCAGCGACACCCAGAGCCTCTTGCACACCCTGCCCTCCTGATGGGCACAGATGAGCATAGAAACGGGCGTCCGATGGTGCTATTGACCCATCATATCCATTGAAGAAAACTTGCAGTGCATAATTCAAGTCCCACAACAGAGCTGCTAAGCCACTGCCTAGATGCCTCATAACACAGCAGCAACTTTCCCCCCATCTATTTTTAATTTAGGAGAACAACTGTGAAAGGAGGCCCTGTCTTCCTGCCTCAGGGAAGGAAACCCTGGCAGGGCAGAAGGAATCGTGACGGGCAGGACCAGCGTCAAGGCTTTCACCCGAGCCCAGGTAACAGGATAGCTATCCTTGCTGAAGGCCCAGCAATGTGCTTTATGCCAGCCAGGTCATTTTCTCTATTTTCTAGGCTTTCTTACAGTGATCCACTGACCACTGATCTCCTCCTTTAAGCTGCCAGTTCACCTGAATAACTGACACAATTGCTATCCGTAAAACAGTTTCCACTCAGCAGCCCCTGTTTAACAGCCACAGTCTGTGGAAATAAAAGGGAAAACCCTTTAAAACTCATTTTGAAGACGTCTGTTAGCCCACAAAGTATTTACCAGGAGCTATCCAGCGAGAATGTTAAGCTAGTTAGTGTTTGTGACAATCGCAGTTAGCTATTCAGTCCAATGGCGAGAACATCTTGCCATTTATCAAGGGAACAGATTTAGTAAGAAACAGTACACAGCAAGAAATAAATGAGAGACTCAGAGAAAACCTGCATTATTGTGGCATCTGCTAGAGCTATTTTTGACCGGTGTCCCCCTGTGCTGCTCCACCGACGGGCTTGGAGTATTCACTAAAATTAAATTCCACTTCTCAGGCATTCGTAAATAGGCCACAAAAACTTAGCAAGTCTCATTTATAAATGACTCATTTATAAGCGAGTCTCATTTATAAGATGTTGCAGCCTGTGCTTTGCAGTGGCCCTGGTGGCCTGGGCTCCCTGTGTGAGAAGGACTTTGCCCATCCATCCTCAGCTGCCAGATACGAGATCGCTGGTGACAGCTCCTCAGCTCTCTTGGATAGAGGGTCAGACTCAACTAGCCCTAGCAGGCATTTGCCCTGAGGATCACGCATTCCTCAAACACAACTTCTAATATTAAAAACAAAATTTTCATTCTCATTAATTCCCAATGGCCTTGGGCACCTCATTTCCTTAAACTCATTAGAAAAATCTCTGTCCCTCTTCTGCTTCAGTTATCTGCAGGTACTACACGCAGCAGCGATGCCAAATATTTAGATCCTATCATTTTTAAGTTTTGAGAAGGACTGATTCACTATCATGTGGGGCCTGCATCCTTTCAAAGCAGACTATTCAACTCATATTTAATTATGTTTTGTCTCCCATTAGGAAGTGGCAGTCTGACCAGACAGCCAGAAACCATAAGCACAGAAATGGCTTCAGGCAGGATTGCAAGCCCTCTACTCCCCTTGGCAAATCCGAGGTACTCACACATGCAAGGGCACTGGAATAATTGGGACAGTGAGAAAATATCTTAAGTGCAAGAGCAAAGGTTGTGCAATCCAGCCCTAACCAACTTCCACCTACCCTGATTTTTAATTTCTTTCAGATGGAGTTACATGCTATTGCAAAGTCTCCGTTACCTTCAGAGGCCAAGAGAGAAAAAGGAAGTATTAGCAGCATGAGACAGAGAAATAGAGTGGGACGTCTGAATTTTAAGTTAATAGGTTAATGGAAAAACCTCCCTATATGACTGTGTTTAGAACACAAAATGATTTGAACACCTGATGATTTGAACAAGCTGCTCTCAGCAATATGGAGGGTTAAAGCTTTGGAACACCTGTTTCTACCAGTTCTGGAATGAAAGAGTTCATTCTGATCCTGGCTATGACCAACACATTTGCTCTCAACATTACCAAGCCTGATCCAAAGAAAGGTTCCTCTTCCTCAGCAGGATTATAAAGAGAAATCCCTTTTTTTATTTATGTATATAAGGTTTCTTGCTAAAAAAGGAGAGGGGGAAGTGATGATCTTCTTGTGGATAAGAACATCATCAGAACTGCACCATGGAAGCAGGCACAGGCTTAGGCAGAGGACACTATCTGCATGCTGAACAGGGAGAGCACCAAGTTGGAGACTGGGGTGTCTGCTGTGGAGAAGGCAGCAGCCACCTGCCACCCCGGAACACCACCAGGCATTACGGATGCACCAAGTGCCACTGGAGCGTGCACTACAGCAACCGAGAGCCCACACAACGTTGCCACCACCACATCGTGTTGCAAGTTGCCACCCTGCTGCTCCCTGTGGCACTGACCACACAACAGCAGCCTCCACACCCAGGCACATTCCCTGCTAGTGCCCCAGCCAGAGGGGAGGAGGGGAGGGAAAGGGCAGAGCCGCCATTAGGCCACCTTACCTCCCCTCAGCAGGCCAAGGCGGCGCCATGTCCCTCAGGCCATTGCTCAGTGACCAGCACCATTGCCATCACAGTAACTTCCCCAACAAGGGGACGTTTGCCACTCTCCTGAGGCACATCTCCATCCTCCTCCCACACCTCCACACAAGTGCTGCCAACCCCACCTCCACACGGAGTTCTCCCCCACAACCAGCCCCAGCTTCCTTCATTGGTGCTTTCCCGGGTATCACACACACCTGGTCCCATCACTGGACATATCACCCACACCTGATGTGCATTAACCCCCTCCAAACAACCCCACCTTGCTCCTACCATCAGCAGAGCAGGTAGAAGAGGAAGATTTGGGGACTGCTCCTCTCTTAAGGCAAAAAAGGGGGCTTATGTCCCTATGTGCATTCCCAAAATCTGAAATTGTTTACTCCTTAAAAAGTGATTTAAAAAAGGATTTTTTTGTTGTTGTTAATTGAAGGTCTATCTCAGCTCTTATCTGAGGAGGGATATGGGAGAAGAGGAGAGATAAAAACACAAAATGTATCAAGAAAATGAAAAAAAAGAACAATTTCCTTTGATGCTGGCAACACTATGGGCGAGGTGAATCTCATCTGCCTGGGTATCTCAAGGACAGATTCCCATGTGAGACTGCCAGCTTGGATACGTCACAGAAATGGACAGTCCCCTAACCTTGAACAACCCAATGGAGCTTTGCAACCACCTGCATGCTGGTTGGTGCTGAGTGAAATGGGAGCGTGTCAAGGACATTAGCCAGGCCAAGACAAAAGTCTGAGAGTCTTCTATACATTACCATTTCTTACTGCTTGCTATTTAAAAAAAAAAAAAAAAAAAAAAAAAAAAAAAAAAAAAAAAAAAAAAAAAAAAAAAAAAAAAAAAAAAAAAAAAAAAAAAAGGATAAATAAATAAATAAAGCAAAACCTCTTCAAGCCTCAAGTGAAGCTGTTCTGAGGCAATAAGTTTCTACTCATGGGAATGATCTGAAGCAACAAGGCCTTCCTCTTGCAAAATGAAAGAACAAAACCACTGTCCAGATAATTAAGACTTATTTTCTCTTCTTTTCCAAAGCAAAACATTGTTGGAGCCTCCCAGAGCCTTCCTCTGTTAAAGAACTATGCTGGTTCCAACGTGTGTGAGCAGATCCCTGGTCATGAGGCAACTCCAAAGGGGCATCATTAGAGCCCAGTGCAGGTAGGAGAGCCCAGATGCCCACGCATGAGCTACACCTAAGGCTTCAGCTTTCTCTGGCCTGGGTCCAGCTTTTCCTTCTTATCTCCCAGCTCCTCACACATCACTGTGTCTTAATGAATTAACAGAAAAAAAAATCAGGTTGGATTCGCAACAAAAAATTTACAGCCTGGTTTGGAATATATGGGCAAGCCCTGAGGGCGGCTGAGATCCCACCGAGTTCTGGCAGCTCGTGCTTGCTTTGGGGAGGAATTACAGGCACTTCATATCTGTCCAGCAACCACCACTAGTTCCCAGCTCAGTTCTGTGCTCGGTTGTGTTAGGCCAAGGCAGGTAGCAGGAAGTAAGGTGTGATGGAAAAGTAGGGCCATAGTGTGCTTTCTATCTAGAAATTCCCCTGAAAATTGCTTGTACATTATTTCCGTGCCTCTGTTCTGTGCACTGGCTGCCCTCAGCTTACCTCTAACGCACATTGGTGGGCCTGACATTGTAAAAAACAACTCTTTTCTTTTAATATTTACTAGAGAGCAGATTAAAAAATAAGCATGCAGAGGAATCCCCGAGGAAACCTTCAGCTCTAGCAGCCCAGCTCTGCTCACAGCAGTATAAAGCGTACGCAGGGAAGAGTCAAACTCTCTTTGACAACAACAAAAAACATACCCAAAAGGCCCAGAACTTAACCAGTTGAGCCACAGCATTTCACATCGACTGAGTTCAGTTGTACGTGATACTGTCACACAGTGGAGATACTTGGCAAACAAGTGTGCACAGAGCTGTGATCTCTGGGCCTCCTGCCCCTGCTCAGCAATCACTTATCCCACAAGCAGCGGAGGACCAGGGAGGTTCACCCCAGTGTGAGGCACAGCTACCTCTGTGCTATTTCCATCAATGCCATTAGTTCTCTGAGTCCTTCTGACTTATCTATGACTAGGGGCTCCCATTTTACTCTTTGCAAAATGAGAACAATAACTTACTGTTCTGCAGACACTTGGAGATCTTTGGCCAGGAAGTGCTATACATGAATATTACTGCCATTAGTGATTGCGTTCCACCACTCTCAGGGCTATTCAAAATCAGGCCCAGAAGCAGTGCACAAGGGCTATCTAACAGCTATCCGCAATCTAGGCCAAAGATAGAGGTCAAAATTTTAACTGTTATCATGCCGTGGGATTTCCAGACAAGTATCTTTACTTGTCACACCATTTCAGGCTCATTTCTGAAGCCCATTTACTTAGAGAAGGAAGAAGCACATGGCCCCAAAAATCTTTTTTTTTTTTTTTTTCCTCAGGTCATATGTACAACCATATTCATTTAATGTTTTAAAAAATAAAAACGTATGAGCTTAAGTGAAAATTATTTCAGTCTTTGGCACTACTCAATTAAACATGCAAATTTTAGACTGAGTTGATTGTACTTGAAATAACTGGATTACATGCGAGCAAAGCATTCTAGGGCTAAATCCTGGTAATACTCAGTCAGACCTTGTTGCTGAGAGCCACCCTTTCTCCATGCTGATTATAATCTGCCAGACTTTTATCATAGAAAGATTCACATTCAGTGCAAAGAAAATGAAATTCAATGCAAAGCTTCTCATTCAGTCCAATTATATAGATGTGTGCGCATATCTGCTCAATAACTAATGACAGATTTTTAAAGTACTTTTTCACAAGGCTTAGTTTTAAGGTTTGCAAGGATATCAGAAATATATAGTCCGCATCTCTAAAGTAAGGTGAAAATCTTTTGGATATCTTCTAATAAATGCGCAATATATGTTAAGCAATTAAAAAGAAAAGCATTTTAACCACTGGAATAGAGCATTTCAGTCCTTTCTCATTTCATTTTTTTCTAGATGCAACTAGCAAAAGGGCTAGGATAGCTGAGGTGGTTGGCCAGAAGCAATAAAGGCAAAGGCTTGGTCATGATGAGCGGAATTGCAGCACTGTTAGGACCTGTGTTGGTTGCTCTGCAGCAAGTGGCACAAACCCAGTAGCTTATTTACAGTGAGTTGAAGTAATTTTAGGATAAGGTCACATTATGTCACGTAGACAGGCCTTGAGACAATTAAACTGAATACACAGAGTGAAAAAATATATCTTGGATATGTATTTTATATGTGGCAAGAATATGTAACCCAACAGTTTCAAATGTCTGAAAGTCTGGAGCCTGTACAAAAACCTGTCTTCCTTTTAGAAACATCAGCATAACCTTCAAGAGTGCTAATATTATCTTACAAGTGACATTTAAGCAAGGGAGATTTCTTGTTTCTCATACACCTGTCCTGAAACTACAAGGAATTAAAGTCAAATCAGAATGGAATCATTCAGGGCTTAATTTTTTAAAATTTAATTGCAATTTAATTGATAATATAAATGACAAGTAGATCATTTTGGAGTAGCAATGGGACTGTAAAAGTGGAAAAGTTATTTTATTCATAACCACGGTGCTTCCTTCACTAAAGAAGGTTAAAGAGTTTTATAGACCCAGCAGCATTGGAAAACACTGACCTCCTTTAAATCTCAGGCTCGCACCTCAGCGCAGCAAGGCAGGCCCAAGATTTACAGCTTAGTGACAAGGCTGCCAATTCATCACCGCTAAACCATCTCGAGTCCTTTGGAAGCCGCACAGGTCACAAGAGGAAGCCACCAGCTGCTGACAAGATCCCTTCCCAAATAAATCCATTCCACAAGTAGCCGGGCTGGCACTTGTGCACAGACACGTGCACACATGCATGCTCACACACGCATGCAGACTCGTCATATCCCCCTCAAATTCCTGCATTCTGGTAGAGACGGATGGATCTTGACGTATCCACTGTTATCTTCTCAAGTGAAGCACAATTGGGAAAAAAAAACAAAAGTAAAAAAAAAAAGTTACTGAACTGTAGGACAAGCCTACAAAAAGGGTGAGAGAAGGGGGAAGAAATGCCACAAAGCTCCATCCCTTAGGACAGGTCATTCTTCTCTAAAGAGCGAAGCGTCCACCTTGCCCATTTCTAACAGCGTGTCTAATCCCAATGGATAGATATTTTAGCTCAAATTGTTAATGAAAGACAAAATACAGTCCCACGAATCTGCAAAGGAGACTGTGAAAGAAATGAAGCACTTGGTGGAAACATCTAAAACCAGCGTTTTTTATGGGACATGGACTCCACTGCATCAGTGCAGCTACATGGGTTTCAGATCACACCATTACTGGGACTAGTCTAAGCCAGTGCAAGCCCAGCGCGTGGCACACGGGGCACCCCAGAGCCCACGGAAACGCAGCCACAGCCCCGTGCTCAGGCAACCCGGCCCGAGGGGGCAGCGGGAAGCGCTGGAGCTCGAGGCTGCGTCCGCCCCGAGCGCCGCGTGACTCCAAGGATGTTTGGGGATGAGCAGGGCGGCCTTGCTCGCTGTTTGCAGACCGCATGCTCGTCGGCGACGTCCACGGCCCCAGCGCTCGGCCTGTAGTGCTCTGTTTACCCGGCTTTCCATGGAAAACTGGCGTGTTTCCATGCGCTTCCCAACGGTTATTCAGGCTTTACGAAGTCCCACAGCTATCCTGAGGCAGGGAATATTTTTCGTAGAAATACAGAAAAAAATTAAAAAGGTTTAAAAAAGAAAGCCCAATCTGAACTAAAAACATTACTTCACGTCTCCATCTAGAATAGACACTAGCAATGGGATTGGAAAGAAGAGCTGTGTAACTGGCAGCTCTCCATCAGCCTTGACAATTAACAAGCCAGCTCATTGTCTGGGCTGTTATCTAAATTACAGGCTAGGCATTTTCTGCTAACATATTTTCTGACTTTTTACACACTATACTGTACAGTACCTAGGACAAAGGGGGCTTTCTCTAATTTGATTTAATTCCTTATTTTCCTGTTTTAAAAAAATTAATTACTGTAACTATAGCCTTAAGCAGAGAAAGCTTGGGGGAAGATGCTCTTTTAGCAAAGAGGGTCAGAGAACTGAAACTCAGGTGTTGGGCAAGGAGGGCGCTGAGGCAGAGGCAATAAACAATCCTGTCTTTAAAAATATTTGAAACCAAATTAAAGACATCCAAACCATTAAATTCCATTAAAATTGAAGATTTCTATGTTTCCATTTGGGACTCTGTCACGTTGTTTTATCAGCACCACCAGGAGCAGGTCATCTGACAGTATGAGCAGTAGTCCCGTCCATAAGAAGTTTCTGGGCCACAGAATACAACTGCACATTTTTCTTTGCTGTTTTTTACATCTAACCTCATTAGAAAAATAGTATTTAAATACTAGTAACGTTCATACAGTAGAGGATCCAAAATAACAAATCCTAGTGTCATTACAAAAAACATACTCTGTTACATACCCTTTAAATACAGCAACAAATAGTTTAAAAGACACACACACACAAAAAGAAACACAAAATAGCACAGTATACATCTGAGTAAAGCAGGGAATTTAGCATCTTTCTTTTTTAAATCAGTCCTCAATAACAACCACTTTTACTATTTTCATTTAACTGTTTTTATTTCTTGAGATTCTCCTCCCAAATCACCCTTTTGTGTTTGTGTATGCGTGTGAAATCTTATATGTATAAGCCTCTATAATTTTCAGCAGTTACTTTTTCATTTCATACTGTTTGTTAGGTATATTAAATACCATTATGCACATTTCATTGAAGCTTTCTTTTGGCTAAAAGAAAAAGTAAATAGGGAGAAATGGCACCTGCTAGTACAGCCGCCTATTCATTTTGCCTGAGGAGTCACCAGTGTTTCATTACTTTTTTTTTTTTAAAAAAAAAAAAAAGCTTTTTTCCATTGGTGAAACCAATATGGGAAAAGTAGCCAATTTTTTTTCAACATGTATGTCATCAACAGAAATATTAATGACTAAATGACCAAAGACTGAAGAATGATCAAAGAATGACTAAGCTAAAAAAAAAGAATAATTTTCCTTAAGTCCTGTCATGAATTTACCATCTACCAAAAAAATCAGCAAAAATTAAAAACTATTGGAAAACCATAAAGAAGATCCTCAGGACATCTTTTGTACTTGGTTTTCAGCATAGAGTTTTACCAGCGCCATTTGTCAAATTAGGTTGTCATTTTTTAAACTGGAGAGAAACAAAAGTACAGCTTTCCTTGACCCAGAAAGCTTACAGGTATGGAAAAAATCACAAAATTTACTCCATCCTTTTACCAAATGGCGGTCCTGACACACTGAATCATTACACCATGGGAAAATATGTTGACTTCTGAAAATCTCCTTTAGAAGACTCCTACGAGCAAGCCGGTGCTTGCTGAGAAATGGATTTTCTTTTAAAATGTACACCTCAACAACAGGTTAATCTCTAAGTACTTTATAGTTTGTAAGTAAAGAATATGGATTCATTTCTGTTGGGCTCTTCGAATTTCTTTTGGGATGTGGTGCTGTACTGTGACGAGGGTCTAACCTGCAAAGGCCCAGACATGCCTGATTTAAGATCATTACCAACTGTAATATTTTTCTAATGTAGGTGTTGTGGCTTCAGACCACACTGAGGTTTCTATAATTCAGCATATAAAGCTAAGAGAAGGCCTGTCACCTCTGTATCTATTCAGGTTCACATTATTATTTTTGAGGATTTTTTTCACCTTCGTTTTTCCCCAACTGCATTTACTGCTAGGACACTTTATAAAGTCAGGTTTACCATCTTCTTGGTTATGATTTCCAGCAGCCGGACAGCCTAGATGTCTCATATCCAACCCTGAGCTCACCCTGCGCATCAGCAGCTGGATGACATCTGGGAGGTATGAAATGCAGCAACTTTTTAATCTGCTCCATCTGGCACCTGGAACCAAACTTGGCTTCTGATGGAAAGTCACCACAATGCAAAACCAATTCTGACCCCGTCTCTCCAGCCCGGCACTAACAATAGCACAGAGCTGCGTTGGGATCAATAACTTAAAAAATGTTTCCACTCTCATCTGGAACAAGTCTGTTCCAGAGAGAGCACAAGGAGGACTGAGGCCAGACTTGTTTCTTCTGATCTTATACTACCATCAATTTGTCTTCACCACGCATCTACCAATTACTCTAAGAAATATGTGCATTTTGAAGGTTGTATACACATTAATTGTAAACAGAACCCAGGATATACTAATGCAAAGTTCTCAAAGTGAAGCATTAAGATTCAAAAAGCCAAAGTACAAGACTTTTATGTGAACAGCTAATAGGTTTTTTTAGCTGAAACATTTTTAAAGGTTCATCTCCTCTAAGGAAAGCAGGAAAATGCAGTGTGACAGATAAAAATCCTGCACATACCATGTCTACACTCACATATAAAAAGACATTTTCAACATTTCAATTCAAAGACAAGCAATAAAAAACCCTCTCATATCCTATGATATCTTATGATATACTATCTATGATGCCAAATAATCATTTCATCCATGTTATAGTATCCACTTACAAAGACACGACTTGCCTTTGTTGTGTAGGTTTCATATACAAATGAACTGAGGATAACTCATTGTTATGGAAGTCAGTGAAATTGTCAGCTTTTATACCCCCCCCCCCAAAAAAAAAAAAAAAAAAAAAAAAAAAAAAAAAAAAAAAAAAAAAAAAAAAAAAAAAAAAAAAAAAAGGAAAAAGTCAGCAAGACACAGTTGGCTCTGAACTCTGGAAAAAAATACTGAAGACGACAGAAAGACCATGATATTTTGGCTCTTCTGAAGCCTTTATGACATTGAGCAATACGCTGCAAAGAGCTGTTGCAGTAAAGTGCTGCAAGACCACCTCTTTGGCCAATAAAGGTCACACAAGGACTCGCCTGAACCCTTTGACTGGCTAATTCTGTTTCTTCTGAGGGTTTTTTTACACATCTTTCCACCAAGAGCTTTGAGTTCTTCGCATGCTGAACAGAAATGCCATGGCCATGAATAAGCTATTGCAAGACCAAAGATCACCAAGAATCTAATGGAAGCTTTTTGTTTGTTTGTTTGTTTGATCTTTTTCATCAAAACCATATTAGCTGTTCTGCTCAAAATAGACAGAAGGGACCCTCCCCGTTCCCAGCTTTGGTCTGGATGGGAACAGCCATCCTGAGAGAAGGGATGCTGCTGAGATGCTGGAGCAGTGTCCTGCCTTCCTGTCCTCTCTGTGGTTGGTGGGACAGAAAGCAGCATGTGGTACCACCTCAGGGACACCCAGCCTGCCAGCCCCATTGGCACCCAGTGCCGCCCCCCTCACCAAAGCCATTCACCCAGCCCAGCCAAGCTCTCAAGATCTCTTGAAGGGAGGTCCATGGGGATGCCCATGCACGTGGTTGACCAGACAGCGCATCCCAGCCTATGGATACGTTTCCAACATGTGGCTCTTCCGAAACCCAGGCAACAGCACTTCAATCCCACTAAGATCCTGCTGGCAGGACAAGCAGAAAGCATGCAGGGCTCACGTACGCTCATGGGCTGAGAGGACGCTGCCCATGTGTCCGTGGGGACCTAACTTGGGCACAGTCCCCTGCTCCATTTGGCAGCTCCCTCCTTCCCGGCTACCTCTCCCCAAATGACACCATCTCACGTGCCACAGCCCACGCCAAGAGCCCATCAGCAGCCAGGGACTCAATGGGGATCACTGGCCTGAATGGGCTTCTTACTGTTCCCTTCCTCTCTGCTTCCTACATAGCCTATTCCTGATGTAGATGCATACACATACGCTGACGCCTACGTAATGTATACAGCATATACATACACGGACAGGACAGAACACGTACTTCAACAAAAGGCCTCTTTAAATTACAAACTGGGACCACATCAGTCACGTTAATAGCTGCCACGGTAAAACCATTTTGCAATTTGTACTCCCTTCCACATATTAGGCTTTCAGAAAGGGAAAGCAGAGAAGAGACAGGAATTTTTCCCTCTAGTTTCTCAGACCGCAGGGCCAATGTAATTCTGCTGTCTTCATTACATTATTTTTCCCCAGAAACAGTAATACACCAAAAAGATTAAATTAAACAATACTTAAAAAAAATCAAGCAGTTCTTTAATTTCATTTCAATCCCATCTTGCTCTTCCAACAGCCTCTCAGATGTGCAGGAAATGGCTTAATGATGTGCCTGTGTTGGAGGGAAGTGCAGAGGTATCTGCGCGTGTTGCTCCCACGCCCGGGAAGTTTGCGCAGCCCTCGCTCCCAGCCGCTCTCCCCACGGGCCAAAATGGCTTCGCTGGAGCCTCCTTTTACCACAGCAGCTGCAACAGAAAAGGCCCTTGCAGGAACCAACTCCACTCGCAGTATCTCGGCCGCTCGCCTCTCACAGCTGAAGGCGCGTGGCCACGTACGTGAAGGGCGGCCTTCCCTGTCCCCAAACGTGACCCTCACGTGAAGGGCGGCCTTCCCTGTCCCCAAACTCCCTCAGAGCCGAGGACGGCGCCGCGGCCACCTCGTTCAGCGCCGCCCGCGTCCGGGCAGCCCCGTCCCCGGTGCCGCTGCTCGTGCTGCTCCTGGAGGCTGCGGGAGGCAGTGCCTACCTGCTCGAGGCCCCTCTCCGTGCCGCCTCGGAGTCCGGCCCTTTACATCTGCCTTATAGGACAGCCCTGCAACAGAACAGGCTTTGACAGCCAGACCTACCATTACAAGGCAGAGATCTCTTTTTTTTCCCCTCTCCCTTTTCTTTTTTTTAAATCTTCATTTACTCCGAATGAGGTAATTTGAGCTAACTAGAAAGCAATCCTTTCCTTTCTTTTTTTTTTTTTTCACTTGCAGTGCTGAGGCCTCCTGACAACACATGGGAGCGGAAGCGCCCCTCAAAGTGGCCTTGGGAATGACAAGAAGCGCTATCGGTTTCACAGCTCTAAGAGGCTGGAATGTGAGCATCCCTTCACACGTTTTCATTTCCTCCTCGGGCAGAGAGGCGGGTCGGCGCTCGCTCTGCAAACACGGCCCGTCAGCACCACGTTATCACCACTGTACCTCGCGGTGGGATGCGGGTCCTCCATACTAAAGCACAGCACGGGCTGCAAGGTGCAGTAATCCCGTGCAAGACAAGAGTTCAAGTGCAGGGTGTGTTTTCTACCCCAGATCCTGCCAGACCTCACAGTGTTTGAACAACCTCGCCCGCAGGTAAGTCTTGCTGCTGTGAAAAACTGCTGCCTTTCAAAGAGTTGGCAGAGTTTCTTCCTCTTCTCCTCCCGTTTTTCTCCCCCAATCCATTCCTTCCAGTTTAAATTCCGTAACAGGTTCGCGGAGGATTGTATCACATTTTCTGAAAACTGTGTTAGTCATTCCTGCCTCTGTTAAGTCTCTGTCCCCACTCTCTACATCTCATTCCAAGTGTCGAACTACCGAGCGCTGAAGTCGTAACCTGCATTGATTTTTAAAATCTGCTTGTAGAGAAAGAGGAATCCTCCTCTACAGATCAATTTACAAGACTCTCACGGCAGGAAGGTCACACATATGGGGACAACCTTCTGCAGCGCTGTTAGTCCAGAGGGCCTGATCCAGCTCTCTCAGGGAAATTAGCTTTGTCATTGGGAACAGCGTTGGTCAGTAAAGCCTGTTTATGGCTCTCTGGGATTCAAAAAACACATTTCACAATGGTATGTAGAAGAGGAGGACACCCATGGGTCTATCATTTTACTATTTCTTTCAATTACACAATACCAGTAAAGAATTGCTTATATATGACAGATAGGCATACAGTAGAAAATATTCATTTTTTGCTAGAGAAATATTTGTGCAAACACGGTACCAATCAGCTTCATTCAGCAATTCTATTGCACCATAAATCACGTACAAAGTAGTAGCACCGCTGCTTCACAGCCACATCGCTTTTCATTCAGCAATTTGAATGCTCTCTATAAGCTTTACAAGATCTCTGAGACACAAATCAGTATCTATACAGGTATGGAAACCAGGGCAGCAGACATCATATTCCATTGCTCAAAATCATATATCGAAGGCATGGCAAAATCAGTGATATAACTAGAACTCTAAATCCTGTATTTCTGCACAACTGGTAGACCCACCAGCTACCAAGTATTTAGCATCGCTGAACCCAGATGTCATTCTTTATCGAGTGGCTTATACTGACACACTTATTGATATAATTCTGCCCTCAAACCAACCTATTTTTTAGTTGCTTATTAACACGCTTATTGACTCACAGCCCTATAGTATACATTCATTTAACACAAAGATACTGAGGGTATAAGGCTAGTATGCCACAATTTAACCAAAATGTGAAGACTTTTGATGGAGGCTCCAGAACATGATTGGACACACTTTTGCCCCACAAGCTCCCTAATAACATTACTGTATCTTGGGTCCTATTTTTGTCTAGTCTTTGTTCATTCTGACTTTCTCTCTGGAAAGGAGCATCAGTTTTGAGAGAAAACCAGACACTGTCTCCCAGTAAGTGGCAGGATGATATATTGGCATGTTTAATCATAAAGGTGGCAACAGCCTGATTTTGATTTTGTCTTAAATTTTAGGGATTAAACCTCAAATCAAACCTCAAATTTAGGATTTGAAAATAGAATTTTCATATTGCCCCACATGAGTAACTTGGTGCAACACCAAGTAATTTTTATGGCATTGGCACACATTGGTCTAGCGTAGGGATATAAAAATTTTTGCTTGCTTCAGGTCAGACATAACTTCCAAGCACCACTGGAAGCCATGCGCTGGGGTGCACCTTGGCACTCTCCATATGGAGACAAAAGTCATTTTGCATTAGACCACATGAATTGAAATCACAGGCCACATGCAGCCTGCAGATTGCGTCCTAGTGAGCCAGATGTTATGCGACTGATTAACTACTAGCCTTGTAGGGGAATGTGATGAGTAGAGCAATAAACGTCCTCTACTCAGAGTACCCCAGAAAAAAAATATAATAAATAAATAAATAAGAAACTTCTTTTAGTTGATGGCGCAGAGCTGTGCTGCATTTTCAATGGCTCATGGGCAAGGTTTGACTCTCCTCGGGGCAACCTGCATATGGACTGATCAACAGCAATGAACGGCAGAAAAATGGCAACACTCTGCAAGTGCTCAGGCCCAAGCACGGCATGGATGGGCCTACAACATGTACTCACATAATCAAGCAAACCTGTACTCACATAATCAAGCAAACCACATGAGAGCCTTCAAATTCCCAAGGACTAATCACAAAGACTGAAGACACCGTTCCAAAGGTAAAGCTATGCTTGCTACCTATAGACACAGCACTGATCTCGATGGGAACGGGCTGTATGTCTAATCATGACAGTGCCCCATTCGGATGCACTGTGCTGTACAACTGAGGACTCCAGACACGAAGCACCAGGGGAGCAGGACATTTTGGGGAGTGCTAATTAAGCATCAAGTGACACCCTGCTTTTACTGTCTGCACAACATTTTGGGAAACAGACCTGACAGCTCAGATAACACATCAACTTAGGGCTAAAAGCACAGTAAACTCCACCAGATGAAGCAGCTTCAGTTTTCACCAAAACTACTGTTGCTGTTTTCCAACGACCTTAACTTCCTTCATGTGTCACTCTTTTTTTTTTACCCTCTTAAAGGCAAGTAATGTTGATTTTTAAACACAGTGAAGAAGCTCATTGTGCAATGTGCATTAACTGCTTGTCTCATGTTTCTCCGCCTTCACTTTACAGTCACTTGACCTTCCATTGAAATCACTGAAATTTTAAAGCTCCCTCAGTAACCCAGCAAAACTCTTTATTAGCACATACTTGAAACATAAGGCAGAACATCTAGAAGGCTACTAGATACACAGAATAGAGGATATTTAAAAGTTATATAGATATAGATAGCTCCAATACTTTCTCCTTTCACTCCAACATCAGGAAAATATATGGCAGTTTTTTTGTTATTCTGCAACTTTCTAAAATACTGTTCAAGACTGATGCTTCAATTTTCACAGAATCACAGAATATCACAGAATATTCAAGGTTGGAAGGGACCTCTAGAGATCATCTAGTCCAACCTTCCTGCTCAAGCAGGCACACCTACAGCATGTGGCACAGGGTGGCATCCAGGCGGGTTTTGAAGACCTCCAGAGAAGGAGACTCTACAACCTCCCTGGGCAGCCTGTTCCACTGCTCTGTCACCCTCACTGTAAAGAAGTTCCTCCTCACCTGGAGATGGAAATTTTCTTACAAAGTGCTGAGCCAGTTTTGCTTGGATTTGGACTAATTTGCTGGAGTGACATTACGGAAGCAGCTGGTTGCACCAGCATGTCTCACAAAAATGTCCATCATCCCAAGGCCTCTTGTATCCCGTAGAAAAGGGCATCTTGATCCTGGCTGCTCACACAGGGGCCAGAGCTCACAAGATTGCTACTCAGATGCTCATGTTAAACCATGAGCAGCCTCATGAAGCCCTCCAGCTCATTAGCCCCTTGCATTTGGCAATCATTTATACTTCTGGGTGAGTTTTGATTATAGCTCAGCAAACGTTAGACAAAAAAATAATTAACCATAAGTGCATTCATTACAGGCAGGCACCCATAAACTGCAATATGAACATCAACTAAGCTTCCCTAAGTGACAAGGAATCCCTCAAGGCTCAATTAGTTGTCACTATTTGCTCCATTTCAGATGTTAGCAGTCCTAGTCTTTCTAAATGGGTAATAACTACCAATAACCATTTACAAGCAACCATTAAGAGTTTTCAAACTGATACCAATGACATCTCTTAAAACCAGAACCAAAGCGGAGCATCGCTTTTATTTCCGTTTCATAGGTGATTATTTCAGCATGTTCCATTTCCACGTAATTTACTTCAGCGAATCCCCAATTGCCACACGTGCGAATCCAAAAGTTCACAGAAAACGCTCTGCCCGCAGTGAGGAACCTGCTACAAGTTTGGGAGAGGGATTCAGATACACACGCTGTCGGAGACCTTGCTTCTCCATAGCTTAGATCCAGGAGCAATGATTCATTAATCATTGCTGGATATGATGGATGAGATCATGGTAGTGCGGAATACCAAAGTGAAAGGAACACAAATGGTGAGAGGCCTTCGGGGCCTTCTTTGCTCCTTCTCTGTATCTACAATAGAGCTTTGCCTGCCAGATACAATGTAAACATGGCAGATTCTGGAAGAAATCAGTGATTTCTAGTGATTTACTACATATTAATTAATCGCTGGTTGCACATTCCTGTGCCCACGTTCCTGGCTTCACTGCTCCAACCTGTTAGCTGCACAAACGCAGACAGGGCAAACAAAAGGAATAAAATAAAAAGGACCTGTCCCAGCAAACTTGGAGAATCATTAGCCAGAGCAGAGTCTGATACCGATCCAGGTGCTGGGTGTTGTCAAAACATGCAGAAGCCTGGCAGTCTGCAAATGGGAAACCTCCGGAAAACTCCCAGCAGAGCCATCGGAGCTCATCACAACAGTGAAACTGTCATTTTATCCTCCTGTGAGCGGGACGAGACCTAGCAAAGTTCTCAACATTACAGAGCATTAAAATTATAGTGAATAGTAAATACAAAGTCAAATGTGTCACAGTGTTCACAAATGCCTTTAAAAGTATTTCCTTCATTCTCTAGCTTTTACAGCTGACACTTTTGTCTTCCATTTTATGCATTTGTTAATGGGATTTGACTCATTCCAGTTCTGTTACCCAGTGTCATTTATACACTAAAATCTTCTTTTGTGGACTCACAAAGAAGGTACTAGGTAAGTGCAACCAACAGTATTTTGAAAATGGTCCAAATTTTGCCTATATTCATACTGAAGGATTTACCTTGCTTAAATTCCTCAGAATTAAGACACATTCTGGAGGTGAAACCTTGCTCTCCAGATGACTTCACCTCATCTTCTAAACCCTTTTGCACCATCTGCATCCCTCTTCCCCAAGGTCACAGAG
This sequence comes from Nothoprocta pentlandii, assembly GCA_013398315.1. Lineage (NCBI taxonomy): Eukaryota > Metazoa > Chordata > Aves > Tinamiformes > Tinamidae > Nothoprocta > Nothoprocta pentlandii. The sequence goes on from VZSG01000291.1 coordinate 45,507, forward strand.
CTTGTGGCAAAGCATACGCACAGAAACAGTAAATAGAAATAGCAAAGAAACAGTGAAGTCCTTTTACAGCTGTTACCCTGAGATCCAGAGAAGCAACAAAAACAAATTGAAAGAACATATTTTTTAAATTATATGTCCAGCTCAGCTTCGCAGTTAAAAAAAGAAAAAAGAAAAAACAAGAAAAAATAAAAGCAAAAATAAGTCAAATTGTCCATTGGAAAAAAAAAAAGAAAAAGCAGCGTAAAGCAATAGGGAGGCGGGACACAGAGCCTGCTTGATTTTTGGTGCATAATCCTTAAGTACTCTAGTTAAAGAGGGAGAAGGGATGTGACAGAGAATAATACTTTCCTCCTGCTTCGGAGCTGCGTGGAGACACACTCGAATAGGGCCAAGGGAAAAGAGGAATAAAAGTGATGCCTGCTTTATATTGCACTCCTTCAAGCACATGTTCCTTGAAAATGAAGTATCCAAACGCGGCGTCCGTAAGGATCAACCCGGAGCGGGGCTGCAGCCAACACGGCTGCTGTTAAGGCCACGCTCCTCAATGCTGAGCTCCTGTGGGCGCTGCCAGCTCGGAAACAAGGGGAACCCGGAGATGCAAGCAGCCTCGGGAATGCCGATCCCACCCTCTCAGAGCGCGGGATGCGGCGGCGCGCGCACCGCTCTGCTCCACGGCATCAAGCAGCCCCCTCTGCCAGCGGCCTCCTCGGAGCTCCAGCCGGGGCTGAATTTTAATCAAGGTCCTTTAAATGCCATTGAACAAATCCATATGCTATGGATTGCTTCTTGTATGCCTCTGGCCAGCCACTATTTGGAGGGTCATTTATTATTTTTAGAAAGGCAAAACAATCCAGAGTAATGGTACAAATTGCAGCCTGTGTAGAGGCTGGGTGCAAGCCACGTCTGGTGATTTAGTATTGTAGGTGAACGAACCTTTTAATTATTCCTTTAAAATGACCCACTGGATGCCTCCATCTGTTAGCTGCAGGAGAGGAGGAGCTACATTTCTCTCGTGATTAAGCAGAGGTTAAGTTTTCAGGCCACATTCATGTCAAACCTGGGTTGAAATTCAGAATTGTGCACTAGGGACAGCGAAAGGACAGAGCATGAGAACGGCTCTCACCTGCAGCAGCAGCAGTAAAGAGCCCCAAATTCAAAAGGGTTTCTAGACTCGACAAAAATATCAAATCTGCCTGTAAACTTTTTCTCGCAAACCCATGGCGGGTGCATCAATTACCCAACCAGGACTGTGTTCCCAGACGATTCACAGGCTCAGCAAAAAACTCATTAGAAAGTGGAGGGGGGGGGAAAAATGTGGTCATCATTTGACTGCTCTGTTCTGAGAAGAACTATATTAGGGAGGTGTGAGCCGGCAGACTGCTGACTGCTACAGTTCTTTCTATCTCCCATAGATAAGTCAATTAATCAAACTTGGCCTACTACCTGTCAAAAAGGCTGCCTCTGCCCTCTTGCTGAAATACAAAAAGAACGCAGGGGCCCTTTCTCTGCCTGCAGTTTGTCTCTTATTTGAGCAGCTGATCCAGGCATTTGGGGAAAACATTATTTCGTGCTGCTGAACAGTTTTACAAAAAATCGCCTCTTCTCTGTCTTGCTCTCGCTGCCCATCAGCTGTTTCCTCTGTGAAAGGAATTTCACCTAAAGAGAAATCTCACTGTTTCCCTCGGGGCTTTGCACAGCCCCTGAGCCCAACCCTCAAGGCTGTAGCAGCGGTCCCGGCAACTGACACCTTCTTCCCATAGCTTTGGAGCAAGAGTAACCTTGGGCACCCTGTAGCTTTTCCAGTTAATTGTGGAATGGTGTTTTATGCCATGGGAGACCACACTGGGCACATACTCATTTTGTGGCTTCGCTGTGTTGCTCCGTGGAAGAGCATTCCCACTTGGCTTTGAATTCCTTGCAGACAGAGATCGCGTTCAAGTTTTCCATGCTCTTCCCAACTTCCAATCTGGCAGCCAAAGTGACGTGGTCCAGCAAGCACAGCAAAGAGACATGAATCAGAGAGACTCTGCATCCTAATCCCTAATCCTCCTCTGGCAGAGAGGCTGTTAAGAGAGGGACCAAAATCTGGCCCAGAATTTCTACTTCCCTTTCTGAAAAATAAATTATGTCAACCAGGGCAGAGCACTTCTCACATCCAAAAAAATGGAACTAACTACATGAATGTGAGACTTGCATTCTGTCAAAACTAGCAGGAGAAACAATAAGCCCAAGGCTAGCAGTTTTTGTAGCTCTGCAAGTTCAGACGAGGATAACAGAGTGTTTCAAGAAAGAGGTCTGAGGAGGTCTGAGAAAAACGCTCTCCCGGCCACTTCATGCCAGAAGCACATGATACGACTCAGAAGAGCAATATGGGATGGGATGCCTTTTTTCCCTGTACTATTACAAACATTCCCATGCACTGCCGCAAACACTTGTGTATGGCATTAGCTGGAGACTCCAGAAACATTCTTTAGGAAACGTGCCAAGTCCTCCCCCCAGCACAAAGCATAAAAAAAGGGGTAGGATTTTCCCTTGAGGAGTCTGAGGAATTGGACTTCTATACATGTGCATTTCAGAAATCTGCTGGAAGTAGGGTAGGTATTTTTGTTCAATTGCTGATGGTAATTAGTCAATGTGCCAGTAGCAGCTATTGTTCCTGGCAGGTTTCCTAAAAGAGGGATGTTTCCCAAAGATTTAGGGAGGAGGAGAATGGAATCCCAGGGAGTTTGGTTCTCATCCAGCTTGGAGGAAGGTGTGAAAGGGGATATATATAAAACCTAATGGCGTTACATCAGGGATAACAAACACAGGTTAGGACCATTACAGGACCATTATTCTTATTACTCACCAGGGCCAAAAGAGTGCCAAGGATTTGGGCTCACAGTCATCACAGTTTGAGCTCAGAATGCACTGCAGTCAATGGAAGCACCACCAGTTGTCCCAGCCACCTCGGAATGTGGCTCTCTCATTGACTAGAAGGCCTTTTATAGTAGTTATTTCTTTCATATCTTAGCCTGATGAAATGCTAAAAACGACCGGTTGCTGAATGTAGCCAGTTCCCAGAATACACTTGTTTTGGATTAATTTCTGAATTAAGTCTATTTTTATTTGTGTTGAAAAAGATGTTTCAGTGTTTTTAGCTGTTTGAGCAGCAGCTGTTGCCACAGACTGCTTTGATGCAGCATGAACGGGAGCTGGATTCACTGTTATTATTTGGAGAGCAATTAATTTTTAATAACTCTTTTGCATGTAGATTTTTCTTCTAACAGTCCCTGAAAATTCTGAGAGAGAGATTCAGAATGCCCTTGACAAATTAAATTCCTCATACTCGAGCATAGCGAGAGGCCATAAACAAGGCAAAGAGATCATTTTGTCTGTGTTTAAGCCAATAGGCTGAATTTGATTTCAGTTAAAGTCGTATCTCTCCCTAATTTGGCTTTGCCAGACTGCCATTTCCTAACGAAACTTATTTTCTTTGGCAGTCACAGCCCAAGGCATCAACTAGACAAAGAAACCTCCAGTCAGAAAATCCAACAGTCACAACCTTCCTCCACAGTCCTCCACAATCCTCCACAGTCACAACCTTCAGACATTAAAACCATTCTCATCCAAGCCAGAAACTCTAAGCCACCCTCTGGCTTTTAGGCAGCATCCTTGAATTCATCATGATCAATTTGCTGCAATGCATTCTCCTATTTTAAAGAAATCCGCATTCTGGAAGTACAAGGAATTCCTATTTCCATTTCTCTAAATATAGATACTCATTTTCTGTAGGGAACTTGAGGTAATTTTACTGTGACTTAAGAGGGAGTATACATATGAATTAGCCAAGGTATATACCAAATTCTTGCCTGGGCACTAAAAACTACAGCCTCCTGGCAACCCTTCTATTGCTTTCCTCATGTATTTGTTTTCCCTTGTGCATGCTGTGCCTCCCCATACGCATGGCACTGGAGAATAACATACATTGAAAAGCCTTACATAATTCAGAGAGCATAAAGGTAGAATTTTTCAGGTTGAGTGCCTAATTTTAATGACTCTAGAAACATCCGTTTTTTACTGAACACGAAATGTAGTCTTTGGTTCTTCCCACTTCATAAACCGGCTGATAAGCACCTTGAAACATCCACGCCAATACACTCATCAAATGAGGCAATTTAATGTAAGCAAGATGTTTGGGGAAAAATCTCTTATAAAAAGAAAAGTCAGTCTTTCATCCAGACTCAAGTGCAGATTCGTGTAGGCAGCACTCTCAAAGATTTTCCATGAAACAATTGTTTCCATTGGCTCTTGGACTTTTGGATTCTTGGAGCTACTCTCCTAAATGCTCCTTCTCCAGCTGCAAAGCCTGATGATTTCCATTTGTCATACCAATTATGCAATATGTGCACAGATTTCAGTGTACACTATAATATTGACTAAAATATTAATACCAAGCGATGACAGGAACCAATCCGGAATAGCAACATGCACTCTGATATTAGCTGTGTAATATCCACCATTAAATAGTCGATCCTCTCAATTAGATTTTAGTTGTTGCAGAGCTAGCAGTCAAGAGCCTTTCAACCCATTAACATCTCAAGCTCTGCAACGTATTTTAGAAGCCTGGGCACCGAGGAAGTCATTATGCACATAAAACTTTGCCGAGGATCACCAGTCAGCTCCAAAGTCTCTTTAGCCCTTGAGTTCCTTTAGCCCTTGAGTTGAAAATTAGAACCTGGCATATAAGGAATTTTCACCTGCAGTTTAAAACGCCTGTATACATAGAAGTTTAATTTATTATTCTAATGACTTTCACAGCTTGAGATTCTCACTGGGAGACATGCCTGTATGCATTTAATAAGGCTGCAGAGATTGGGACTATTCCTGAAGGACTTTCTGAATCATTTCCAAAGCATCTTTTTATAGCCAGCAAAGTATAAATTATGTAAAAAGGCATTTAGATAGATACCATCAAATCTATTTGACTGTTAACCCCTCTTTGTTAGATTAATCTATAAACCTGAAAAGAATCAGTTTTTAGCATTCCAAGACCATGCTCACATATTTAGATGTGAAGATGTAATCATTGCAAGAGCTGGGGAGGGGGGCAAAGGGGAGGCTCTTCACACTCTTCTCCTTTACTCTCCAGAGACCTAAATAGCACGTCCATAACAAATTTTCGGCCCTACTACTATGATGTACATAACCCACCACCATAATGAATGATGGCAGCGTTAGAGTTTGGGAAATCTTGCAAAGAGATCCCAGGTACTAATCTAGTAAGTGGTCACTCATATCCGCTGTCCTCGTTTTTGAAATGCTGGTTTCTCTGGGGAGGCAGGAATAGGCCAGAAATCTTCCCATGAATCATACAAATCATCCAGTAACAGAAAATAAAGAGGGTCAATGGCAGAAGACAGGGTTCTGATTAAGCCATGTAATTTTTTTTTCACAGCATCTCCCTCCGGATGAGGGAAGCTCAGTGTTGGCGCAACAGCTCCCTGTCCCGTTTCCTAAAGGGCATTTCACTGCCTGCTTGGAGATCAGATATCACAGCGAGGAGTATGAAATAAAGACCTGTCAAAGAGGACAGGAGTGTGAAATTCTCTAGATTGGCTACCAGTGGGTAACGCTGAGTCAAAAATCCCTCTTCTCTGCACAAAGAAGACGTATGAACAACACACCACGCATTTGCACCGCCCGAGGCCACGACCCTCAGGAGAACTATCCATCTCTCATTTCCATGCCCTTGAAGGAAGACAAGCTCTTTCGGCCTCAAATGTGAACCACAGCTTGCCTGCAATCCAGACTCAGATCTGAACGCCCTCTTTCTTAGACCATCTCTAATTATGAGGAACCTTGATGTGCTCTTTAGCTTGCTGTAGAGACAAGCCAAGCACACGCACTCCTCACCGCGTGGCCAGGACGGGGTAACAGGTACATGAAGGGAGCTCTCCTCCTCCTCAGTGCCTGCCCAGAAGGGAAGCTCCCGTTGATGCACCTGACAGGAGCACTTTGCTCCCCACCACGGGAAGCGGCTGCACGACGCTACAAAGACATTTTGTCAGCTCCCCACTCTAAGTGGCCACTTTTCACCCGCGCCAACTAAGCAGAAACAACCGGAGACTTATGAATACTTATCAGATGGTGTGAAAGTCACCGGCATCACACTGCTGTCTGCCTCTCAATAGCGGGGGACTTCTGGGTGTCACTTGGGAATGAAAGGAGGCTGTCATTACTCCAGGAGGAGAAAGGGAGCCAAATGAGACTCCTTGTGAAAGCGGTCCAGTGATGGAACATTTTGATGAGAACGTATGACACCAAGAAATTGTCTGCTGGCAACCATACATTTTCCCATTACAACAAGAAGGTACAATAAAAGGGAATTTCCTTTCCAACTCTGACTCTACTGGGAGGATTCTGAAACCTTAAGTTTCATGAGACAACCGTCTCTAGAGAGGGAGTTATAAGACAGGAAAAGTATTTGCAGCAAATATTCTTCCAGGAAACAAAAATACAAATTTCTTTACTCATACATAGTTGTACTTCCTTCTTTCAGTGAACGTTACTCCTCGGTGGGATATAATCCTGCCTTTTAAAGAAAAGAGGCTATCAAAAGTATTCTTGAGTAAAAACATATGCTGCCTGACTTTCATTCAAAAGATAAACCGGTTAGTTCATATTATTATTGAGCACTGCTCAAGAGCAGCCAGCACCACAGGTCCCAGCAGGGGCTGGAAGGTGGCAACAGGGAGAATGTTGGGGCACTGTTGGCACCCAACAGCATTAAAGGCTGAGCAAAGGGCATCAGCTCAGCCCCTCTCAGCATTTCAGAAGCCACCTCCAGCGCAGGGCCCTGTGGTGGCTGCTCTCATCACACGGCTCAGGGGTAGCTGGCTTCATTCACCTCCCTGTCGCTGCTTCTCTCTCTCAGGTTGTATAAATATCCCTTATACTCACATTAAAAAAGTGGAATCATCAAAAAAAAAATTGTTCCTATGTTTGGCGGGGCGGTGCAGTAGAGAAACGTAACCTTTGCCCTTCCTCTACCAGTGCCTTTCCAATTGGTCATGGACCAGAAGTGTCACCCTGGCACAGGGAAGTTCTCTGCCCTCCCCCAGCGGACAGAAGGATTCAAGGGCGCTCGCTCCACCCCGCGCACCTTGGCAGGCGCCCGAAGCCCGGCCAGAGCGGCCATCCAGCCCAGCTCAGCTTCTTCTGACTCAGAGAGAGCAGAGCCAGGCCGAGGGATGGAAAACACAGGAGGTTTGGATGTGGAAAGCCCCAAACTGGGACCAACATCCAGCTTGGGAGGCATCTGGAAACTGCACCGCGATCCTTCTCTCCGTAGGTCACCATCCCTACGGACACCAGCAGCTATTCTGAAGGACACTCTTGTCTCCTACCTGTCAATTCTCCCGGCCTCTTAGAAACATTTCTATGATACATTTTGTTGAAATTGGTTATGTACTTGAGTGGAAAAAGCTTAAGTTTGGAGGAAAAGGAATTCTATGACTAAACAGTAACTTCTGGACCAGCTTTGCCTGCAAATCTCTCCCAAGCAGTCGGTCGCAGTGAAAAGTGGTTTAAACGCCAGCGAGAGCCCCAGCCAGTCTTAAAACTGGACTGACTTTGGTTTAAGTTGAGTCATGGTTTATAGAAAGCTAATCATGTACCTTTGAGACCAAATAAAAATAAGCACATAACACTTTCAGTTAGATCGGGGCAGCTGGAGGAAATCAATACTAAATACACTGGAAAATGTATTTCGTATTTTCAAATAGAGAAACTATCATGGTTGAAACCTGGGTAATAGTTTCAGTGAAAGACAGAAAGATTACAGCTGCTGCTTCTACCAAAATGTTTAATTTATAAAATGGTAATTTTTTTCTCAACATTTTTCACTGAACTTTTCAAGAGTTCACTTCCAAGTGACACGCACAAAATGTTCCAAGGCCAAAAGGGTTTTGCTGATCAAAAAACCTATCCATTAAGGGACAGAGAGGCATTAACCAAACAGGAAGTTTTACATTTGGCTGGTTTAGTGCAAATCATCTCTTTTAGCCACGATTTCAATACACCCGTGGATCTGAAAGCCCTGTGCACATCCCGCAGCCCTGCTCTGGGACATGGCACCAGTCCTGCAGCTGTCCCTTCGGTGGCTGATGCCTCAGCCAGGAGGCATCTACCCAAGGCACCTCGTTTCAGAGGAAAAGCGCTGCCAGCAGGTCAGGGATCACTCAGGAAGAGCAGTTTTCCCTGGGCAGCCATGCTCAGATCGCCTAAGCCAAGGGGAGTTGAAGCTGTGGACATTTCACATGTTTTCATGGTTATTTTGAGGTTGACCAGCAGAAGACGCCCACAAAGACGTCCAATGGAAAATTCAGATTTTTTTAAAAATTCAGAAATTTGGATTTAAAAAGAAAAACTCTGACCAATTCAGAAAGAGTGTTCATCCCCCAAGTGCCTCCAATCCCAGGCACGCGCCGCCTCCGGCACGGAGGCCAGCTCGAGCGCAGTTCTGGGGCGGCTCTGGCAAGCACGGTCACACTCGCAAACTCACCCTGTGATTATTAAAAATAGCAACTTCGGCATTTGCCGGCGTGCAAGGACGTGAAATTCTATAAGCAGATCACAACTCACAAAGATGGTCCTCTAAAAAATTAACTACTTGTAACTGAAATTAGATTTTTCTCTTTTTTAATGAACTCCCCCAAAGGTGTGTTAAAACTCCAGCGGGGTAGTTTTAGCACTGTTTTCTCAGCCTCTTTTCAACACATTTTATTGCCATACATCATAAATAAGTTCTATTGAAGAGCAAAAGCAGAATGAAAATCTTGGCTGGCACAATGCAGATATAAGACCTGCAAGTAAAATAAGGGACCCAGACCTCCTGATATAAAATGTGCAAACAGTAAACCGAAAAAAAAAAAAGAGCAAAAGGAACTAAAATGGAAATTCCTTCTTTTACATTAAAAAGTAACTTTTGTTATGAAGGAGATGCAATCAAATTGCAAAAATTCCTGCGACTCAAACTATATTATATTAATGTGGCTCCACAACAAAGCATGTTGATACGCTGTATAAATGCACTTTCATTTCATGGAGACAGTAAGTGCCGAGTGTTTTGTCTAGCTATATGGACCATGAACAATGCAGCAATTTTATAGCATTCCCTTCACGCATTAAAAAAAACCCTGCATACTATTAATACATCCTGACTAGATTAAAAGTCTTGCAAATGATTTTGCCTGAAATGCCCCAGTCTGAGATCTCCTTCAGGGAAATATCTTCAGCACCAATTAGTTTAATTGACAAGGAAGCCAAGAGAATAGAAGTGAAAAGACAGGGATGGAGCAGACCAGGAAAGGCTCCGCTTCCAGGGTCGCTCTCCCACCCTGGACTCTAGTTGCTGTTACTATCTGCAACACTCTCCACCCCAGCTATTTATACTAGTGGTATAAATTCTTCGTGGGTATGTTGAAACTGGAAATCATGGGAGACTCATGTAGTAAAATTAAATAGGTTATTAGCCCTGCGGGCCCGCCTGGCATCCTTCTTCTCCCCAAAGGAGCCGTCTTCACCCCAAGCAGCTAGCACACTTTTGAGCCATTTTAGTGCATGCTTTGCTCCATGCTCCAAAAAGAACAAATTTAACCTGCAAAGTTGGATAAAAACTAGGAAATCTCCTGCTCTCCCTCCCTGCCGGCCATGCCCTCCAGAGAAAAACTGAGCTCAGGGTCCAATCAAAGCCGTGACACTTCAGGGCCCCTGTGCCAAAGTGGGGGGAAAAAAAAGTTCTTTCAACCTTGGGAATCATTTGGAATACACATAATTTACTATTTCCTGTGATTCATCAAACTTCCTTCTTCCCAAGAGCAACCGGTCACCACTTATTTATACACCACAGAGAGAGGCTCAACTCCAAAGGTCAAAGATTCTTAAAAGGCAGATCGTTTGTTTAAAAAAATTTTAAAAATGCATTTTTTGTTTAAACATGGGGGGGGAAAAAAAGAAACTAAAATGTTTGCAGCAGGAATTCAGTCTGTTAGAAAATACACGGGTTAGACTGAGGATACTGAAGCTTTCCTAAGGAAAAACACTTGCACACACACCGGGGTCTGGGGCTCAGTGTGAAGCCTGCACGCCTGCGAACACGCAGGGCAATGCAGGGGCTTGTCCTGCCTGTGGCAGGGTTTTTAGCACTTTTTTAAGGAAAAGATGTTCTACACACGGGCCAGGGCTGCCTTGGCACTCAGGCGGATGCCACAGGTTTCTCTGGATGCTTTTGCAGGCAAGGTGGGTGTGCAGTTGTGTGTCTAGGAAGCAACACAGTTGGTTCTCTGACAATAAACCCTTTTTTCCCCCTACATAAGAGGTAAGGAAAAGGCAATTACGAAGCTAGAAGCCCAGAGGAGAGAAATAAAAACTAAAAAGCTAGTCCTCAAGCTCTGAATTTCAAACAGAGCTGCAATTCTACCATTAAACGTTTACTCTAAATATACACACTTCTAATATACAAACACTAAGAGACTATGGAAGTAAATGCTTTCTCCAGCTAAAATTTTGCCCAGGTTTAATTTTCTCTCCCCACCTTACAGCCCTATAAAACCCTGCCTACGCAAAGGTGCGAAGCAATATAAAAGTAAATGCCTGACTACATTAATGCCACATAAATTGCAAAAACCAAGTTGTGTGAACAATATTACCCATGCTAAAGTTTTCAGCAATTAAGTGTTGAGATATAAAATCTCAAAACAAAAACCTTACGTATATAAGGCTTAAATAGAATTATATCCCAGCATACATGACAATATAGCACATGCCATCATTTACATTAAGAAGGAGATAGACAAATTCAGCCTGTTTAAGAGTTCAGATCTTATTTTAGGATACAATTCAAGTATTTCAAATATACTTAGCTATTATAATTGGAAAAAATAAAATAAACTAATGGAAGTTAAGCTAATTGTTGCAGAATAACTACATTTTCTCTAACCCGCTTCCAGATTCCAAAGATCTCCTTTACGGGGAGCAAAGGAATTCCAAACATCCTGGTAGGCCACTTTGCCTCAGGCATTAACTGAAATTCCCACCATAATGGGAAGGGGGAAGGAAACGGAATTAAAAAAACAAAAGCAAGCATGTGTGTGTCTATAGGTATATAGGTAGACAGATAGATTTTAAATCAAACAAGATTTAGTCAACTGAATTTCAGACATGAGGCAAATAGATGTAATTAAATGCAAAGATCATTAAGTGCTTCACTTATGGTTTTAAATATGATCCTTTCCAACAAAATAGCACATGCAGAAATTCCTGAAGATTTAGGCAAGAAATCATACTTCATTGGTTTTGTTTATATATTTAAGTTGGGTTTTGGCTTATTTTTACCTTTTTTTTTTTCTTTTTTGGCTAGGAAATATCTAAGGTCTGAGAAAACCAAGAATCTGAGACAAAATGCGGTGCCTCCCTACTGCAGCTAAAGCAGTTTTTGAGTCTTTCCTTTCAGCATTGCTATGTCCCTGCCTAACACCGGTCAGATGTATGGCCAAGATCGTAGCCATTCTTTCAAATTAGCTCAAAGTACTTCTTCTCCTCCAAATTAATCATTTTAATTTTGCTGTCAACAGCTGCATCAGGGCTTCAAATCAAATCTGTTTCTTTAATGAGATCCCATTGCTGTACATTTTTTTACCCAATGCCCTTTTAAACAGCCAGCCTGCACATTAGGAGAGGTTCCTCACAGGCAGGTCTTTAGTACAATCGGTCATTTTAAATAATTTAAATAACATGCTCTGAATTTTCATATGAGAATTACAGAAAATAAAAAGAAAAGAAAAAAGAAAGGACCTCTTGGAAGTCCTGTCTTAGGGAGACAGGAATTTTTATGTCTTTCATTGGAATTCTCATAAAAGTAATGGGGGGAAAAAAGCGGTTTAAAGAGAAGTTTAGAAGGGAAAGGACACAAGCAAAAGAAAACTCCTAGTGATGATGTGCTCCTTTCCTCCCCTCTCTGCGATGAAACGTGCTGCTTCCCGATTCTGCATTTCCTTCAGGGAAACTGGTCTAAATTGGTAGGATCTTGATGCCACAAAAATATTTAACAGTAAGGGCACGATTTTGCTCAGGCTTTTTCCCCTCAGCTGGCATTCCTTTAAACCTTACAAAAGAGCCAGCAGACAAGACTGTCAGGTAAAATTCAGGGAACAAAAGAATGCAAATTGCCACCTATTACCTCTCAGGCACATTTCAAATAACAGAAAGAAGTCTAGATAAATGATAAGATCCCAGTCAATAGCTCATTTCTGCTATAACTAACCACACAGTCCTGGAAGGAAATATACTGCAGCTAAGCCCATACTGATTACTGGACAAGAAAAACACAGCTACCTTTTAACCATAATAACATTTACTGATCAAAACCATGTTATTAAATTCCCAGACTCGCCCCTCGCCATGTCTTTTCAAAGATATCCCTCAAATTCTAGCACTACTAAAAATACAGTGTCTTCATGTATGTGCACCCCTGATTTTCTCTGCTGCTTCAGCTTCCACAAACCCATCTGCCCCTCTGTGCAAGTGAACACAAAAGCTAATGCTTTTCTTAAAAAGGTATTTAAAGCTACGTGGTTAAGTCCGCTGTTAAAGCAAGACGCTTACAAGCTACTTGATACCGGCCTAACCCACGGTGGTAAAAATACCACCCTCGGGCAACTGAATTCTTGGTCTAATTTTCAAAATTGCTGGAGACTCAGCGGTTGCTGCTAATCATTGCATGGGAACTGCCGGGGTCTCAGCAGGTTTGAAAAATCAGGCCACTCACTTTGCTCCCTTAAGACCACAGGGTTGGGATGCCTGATTTTGCACAGCCACTTGAAAGGAAACCTTGCTTTGTGTGTCTCAGGAGCGGCCACCAGCTTGGTCCTTGTGGCAAGAGCGGGGCCAGCCGGGTCGCCTCAGGCCGCCGAGGCGCCCGCTGTGGGACTCGCAGGACCCAGGCTCACCAAAACCATGCAAGGAGCAGGTAAGGGGACCACACTTACTCCCCAAGCCCCACGATGCTACAACTAGCCCTGACTGAAGCTAGAAAATCATCACTTTAAAACATACGACCATAATGGATCATGAGAAAGATCTCTTCTGTAAACGCTGCATGGCAAATGCCTGCAAGGGAATCTGTGTTTCGTGCCGGGTTCTGAGTCTCAGTGTGCAATACCCGCCGGCCTAGCAGGCCCCCAGCTAATTCCTGCTGCTCGCCTAGCAATGAAAGCTCGGATAGTGTGCTGCTATTCCTGCTGGAGACGGGTAAAGTGAGAGCTGGCTCAGTCGGTCAGTGGCAGATGAGGCCGGAGGCTCATGGAGCGCTGGGAAAACCCTCTTTACAGGGCCCAGCCTCTGCAGCCACCCCACAACCTCCACCTTCCTGCAGCTTCAAACACTTCTTGACTCCAGAATGACTCCTGAACTAAAAATACCTCACACGGGAAAGGACGGCCTACAAGGCCGGAAGCAGTTTTCTTCCTAAACGCCAAGGGTTTGCGCTAAGTAAGCCAAGGGGCCTGCCTTTTTTTTTTTTAAATCACTAGGTTTCTTTGAACAATCACGCATGATGCCTTACAATCCTGCTCTGCAAAGCCCAAGGAGCACCTGTATGGCGCCGGGTTACTGGAAACAGGGAAGCAAGCACTTGTGCATGAGGCATAGGGATTTCTGTCACTGATGCAAACCCATAAGTTTGCATCAGACAGACAAATTCTCTGCTCAGAGGCTGGCCTGGCTGCAGCGTCTCTTCTATAAAAGCACTACTGGTTGGTGTAATCCCACCAGTTAGTAATACCTACTCTTAAAAGTTTGTTACCAAACAACATTTTATTTTATGGATGATGTTATGTTGTGCGTTATGACAAGTTCCTAAAGGTAAAATTGTAATTTTAATGGAAACAGTAAAATGGGCTAAGTATTATCCTGGCAACTTCATCTGTAAGGAATTCATCGCTACTGCAATTTCACAGCATCTTTTATAAGTTATTACCGACTGATACTGTGCCTAGCGATTATTTCAGAAATATGACTAAAGAATCCATATATAGTTTACAAACGTTGATGAAATGTTGGCCAGCAAGTGTTAAAGCCTTTCTACTTTCCCCACAAAATATTTTGACTCTGAGTTTGTTTTTTCAGTGATGGAAAAGAATTTTCCCTTGAGATTAGAGATACAAGTTCAAAGGAGCAGTCCCGTCCTGGTTTAGATCAGGCAGTTCTGAGTAAATCTATTTGACTCGGCTGATGATCCCCTCAAAGAGCACAGCACTGGCTTTTTATGTCACCAAACCACTTTTCCCTCCACAGGTTTCTATGGCTTTGCTTTTGTGCAACATAAACTCCAGCAGCAGCCAATATTTCCCTCCCAGTTCCATTTCACCTTCCTTCACTGCAGTTTTGTGGGCCTCTGTTCCCTACTGTTTTACCCCGTAGCAATTTCCAGGACTACATTCTTCTTTGAAATATCCTTGGGATACAAAAGCTGGGCTTAGCCCTGGGGCCCTGAAGTGAGGGGGTATATACACATCCCCCCCTCACTAGCACAGGAGAAATAAAACACCAGATATGGTGAAACAGAAGCTTTTTGTATCATTTCTAATTTTAACATCTCATGTTCTAGTAACGCTGAGCACAGCCTTTTCTTTCCTAATCATGATTTGGGATGAACTATACAATTTTTAGAGCTGGTGAAAGTGTCCCAAAAAGCAGAGTGAGCAAGTGGCACTGTGGAGAGCTCAACAAAGGCAAGCACAGCAAAACCAATATGTACAAGATTGAAAAAGGGAATGAAATGCATGCATCATTAAACAGTTTATTCAACACAAGATAGTTTCAATAAATCAGTTTTTTTTTTTAACAAAAAAAGTTTATCTTTGATGGTCATGTAAGTCAAGTTCACATAATTCCCTATATATTATCTCTTTGTATGTTTAGAAAGCATTAAACATTTGTCTAGAAAGAGAGAACTAGTCTAAGAAGCTGAATTCATTCTAAATATTATTTTTCATTAAAATTTAGATCTCAGTCCAAGATAACAAATCCACATATAGCTAAGGATGTTACCCTTCCTACACCACAGAAACACCAGATAAGGAGGTAAAGCTGACAAATTCAAACATTGTATTTGTAAAGGGGGAAATTGGAGCCAACTTCATTAGAAACGCATTTCCAACTCAGAAATCCTTCTCCAAGTCTCTCTGCATGCTATAATTATTATGCAAATTAAAAAAAATAAAGAAATAAAGAAAAAAAAAAAAGAATAAATAACTCAGTGACCATGGGCTAGCACCTGGAAGTAACATTCAATTAATCAGTAGGGAAAAAAAAATGTTTTCAACCAAACAACCATGTTTGTTGCTTGTCCTGTACTAAAACTGAGCATGTGTTGCAGAATCACACTGTGGAACACAACATTTTATGCCTTCCAGCATATCTGAATATGACCATATTCAAACTATATTTAATATATGAGTGTTATTAATACTAATTAATATACTAATGAATGAGTTATAATTATCAGCTTTTAACGAAGTACCTATTGAGGTATTTCCACTTCTAACACTACTGCAAAATTCTACTGAGTTGGATGGATTCTTATTAATTATCAGGCACACTTCACTCACTCCTTAAACTTACTTTTCCCCCGCCTTTTCTCCACTTGTCGATACCGCTGGCCATTTCTTGTGTGTTTGTGTTCTTTGTTCTTTATAATTATTTTCCTCCTCAGACAATTGAGTGTTATAAAACCTGCTAGATCCATGCCATACAAATCAAGAAAAAAAAAAAGAAAAAAAGTAAAACTCTTAGGTATTAGATATCTATAGATATCTAGCATCTTCTAGATATTCATAGAATCACAGGAAGGGTTGGAAGGGACCTCAGAGGTCACCTAGTCCAACCCCCCTGCTCACGTTGGGTCACCTAGAGCACGTGGCACAGGGCTGCGTCCAAGCGGGTTTTAAAGATCTCCAGAGAAGGAGACTCCACAGCCTCTCTGGGCAGCCTGTGCCAGGGCTCTGT